>JAJJMB010005453.1:280739-424326 GCA_023531105.1 Papaver atlanticum | reverse complement strand
AAGTCCGAGTGAACGACAACCTTACTTACCACTTTAAAATTACATCAACCTGCTGCATATTTTCACGAAAATACTCGAGACATCAAACATGTCACAAACTGGGAGATGTTCATCAAGGTATTGGTCTGGCGGTTTACAGCGTGCGGCATGCAACACGTCCATTATGAGAAAGTGTCAGTCAGCATGGTGTGTTCCACTATGACTTATATAAATAGGTTTTCAACCTATTTCAACTAGCGGCGGTTATCAACACAAGTATATAGAAAAAACACAAAAGAACTCATAACTTACATTCTGTAAGCGAGTTCTACATTCTTATACAAGTCATAAAACAACCACACCTTCAAAGTTAACCATTCTGATCTCAAACACCTTCTTCGCTTCCCTCCCTAAAATCAACCCTTCTCCTTCATTTTGTGACCGAAGCAAGACTGGAACGGCCATTTCTTGGTTTAGGCCAGGATTGTACAGATTGATCTCTCGAATCTAAAGTACTCCCGTGCAGTGTATTTGTTTAGGGTTTAGATTCGTTTCTCAGCAGCACACCCAAATTTACCATTTCCAACAGAATCAGTTTTTACCCCAAAACAACTGGCGACCACAGTGGGAGATTAATCTCTCGGTTGCAATATCATTTTTCACAAAGATAGTTGGTCTTAGGACTAATTCAACATCTCCAAACTCCGGTTAGAATCTTCCAAATGGTGATGTTTCTCCTCCCAATGCTCCATTTGATCGCACGACGGATGGAGAAATTCTAACCCTGATCGAGTTGGCACGAGTACAGGAGATCCACAAAAGGAACATGAACCTGATGAAAGAAACGATACACAACATACTCAATTTCCTCATCACATTGACATCAGATTTGAGCGGCTACTCTACTCCAGAAATTCCAGTACTGATGGCTAACCCCTCAACCGATGATCGTCCTCAAGTCAACAGTTTCACTACCAACCAGAAGCCGATGGACCAAGAAGCAGCTTCTCTAGTGGAGAGTTTATGTGAGCTTTTACACCTCTCAAAGAACCAATGAGAGGAGACGTTTGCTGCAATCAATCAGATAGCTCTAGATACGTGCTTGGCACCTTCGCGTCCAGAGGCCTCAAGAATATCAGAGATGTCCATAAACAATGTTACATTTACTGAAGACGACATGATGGCATAAGAGGGCCATAACAGGGCCTTACATGTTACTGCACGCATAAGAGATTCAGAGTTCAAAAGGGCTCTCATCGATACAGGAGCGTCCTCAAATGTTGTTCCTCTTAAAACTCTCAGGACAGCCAAGGTTCGGCCAAACAAGATTGTACGACAGCCTACTATAATGACATATTTCGAAGGAAACCAAACCAGTACATACGGGTACATTTATCTGAATCTATCAGTAGGACCTGTCCAATCGAAAGTGAAATTCGATGTAATAGAGAAGGAACCAGACTACCACATGATACTAGGAAGACCGTGGCTTCATGATAATAAGATCATCCCCTTAACATATCACCAATGCCTGAAAACTATGCTGAATGAAGAAGTCGTTCGCATTCCTGCGTCACTGTCTCTTTATGCGCCAATCTGTGGCATGGAATTGTTTGAGCCAAAGGAAAACTCACAAGACTCATTAAGCAAGGTTTACTGCACTCCACTCCCTACGTGGATGTCGATCGAAAAGGAAGACCGGCTAGCATCACTCAACAAAAAGACCGAATCCCACGGCGTGCCTCTGCTGACAGTAAACTCCAATCTTCCTTCATCGAACAAAAACTCGGTTCATCTTCATACCAAGAGGGGGCGCGCTTTTGTGGAGAGTCGGGATGAAAAAGGGAAAACTGTATACCGGCGCCGCTGTTAGCAATTAACAGGGGAGACTACCGCTAAGTCTCTCCGCCTAACTAAGTGAAGCCATAATGGCAAGCTACAAAAAGAAGAAGAAGTACCAGACGCTCCACGGCAGTTGCAAGACGGAACCGACTCCACTACAGATGAACTCGAAATTGTCAACATCGGAAATCAAGAATCTCCGAGGCCCGTCTTCATCAGTTCAGCTATATGTGCAGATGAACGCACGAAATTTGTGAATCTTCTTAAGGAGTATCAAGACATATTCACGTGGACATATGAAGAAATGCCCGGCCTGGATGAAAAGCTGGTCACTCATCATCTACATATAATACCCGGATCTAAGCCAGCCAAGAAATCTCCAAGGCAGTTCAGATATAATGTAGATGAACAAATCAATACTAAGATTCAGAAGTTACTAGCCGCCGGCTTCATCAAGGCCATTCACCACCCTACCTGTTTGGCCAATGTGGTTCATGACTGCAATTTTCCACGACATGATGCACAAGCAAGTTAAAGGTTACGTAGACGACATAGTAGTCAAATTAAAGACTCGAGCAGCCCATACAGACGTTTTACGACAAGTGTTCGAAAGGTGTCGTGAATACAAACTGAAAATGAACCTTTTGAAATGTGCTTTTGGGGTCTATTCTGGCAAATTTCTGGGATTCCAAGTAACTGCTGAAGGAATCAAGGTTGACCCAACCAAGACCCAAGTTATCCTCACAATGCCTCCTCCGCCAACCGTGAAAGAACTCCAGAGTTTTATGGGCAAGGTAAACTATATTCGGTGTTTTATACGTGGTTTAGCCCTGCTTATCGCTTCCTTCACCCCCTTGCTGAAAAAGGGAGCAATCTTTGTTTAGACCACGCTACAGCAACAAGCCTTTCGGAAGATCCAGAAAATATTGTCATCACCAGCTGTTATGAAATCACCCATACAAGGAAGACTGTTGTTTCTCTACACTGCCTCCAGCGATGCTGCTGTTGGGGCCCTCCTTGCTCAAGAAGATGTTGAAGGGATTGAACATCCTATATATTACTTTAGTCGTGCTTTGAGAGACGCCGAACTCAGGTATCCTAAGGCGGAAAAAGCGTGTCTAGCCCTAGTTCACGCTATTCAAAAATTTAGACATTATCTACTATCGAACAAAGTGGTGCTGATAGCTAAAGCCGACCCCATCAAGTTCTTTCTATCAAAACCGGTCTTGATAGGCAGGCCAGCTAAATGGATACTCCAAATATCAGAGCTTGACATAACGTGCCCTCCTCCAAGGACTATTAAAGGACAAGCAGTAGCAGACTTACTTGCAGCATTCCCGGGAGAAGGCACTACCGCACTGCATGAAGACCTTCCTGGAGAGTTTCTAGAAGTATCTTTTGTCAAAGAGGAAGCGTGGCTATTGTATTTTGACGGCTCTGCTACCCCTAACAATAATACTGGAGGAGCGGGTGTAGTTCTAATGTCTCCAACTGGTGAAGTCCTTTCGCATTCGTTCAAGCTGGTCTTTCAGTGCTCCAACAATTCAGTGGAATACGAAGCTTTCCTCATAGGACTGTCGCTAGCCAAACAAGCAGGATCCACACATCTGGAAGTAAGAGGCGACTCGAAACTGCTGGTCAACCGGATGAACGGAGTATACTCACTCAAAGAGGTAACACTGGCCCCTTATAGAGCTGGGGCGCAAAAGCTATTAAATTATTTCACTGATGCAACCATAATTCATATTGGCCGAACAAACATGTTGATTTCCTAGCTACATTAGCTTCGAAATTACAATTCGAGGGTTTGGAAAAGACTTTGACGGTGAAGAGACGAACTATGGCATCAACATGGCTTTCACAACCAAAAGATGTTGAAGCCAACGATTGGAAAACTCCGATTATTCAAGAACTTAACATTTCGCTTTCTCAAGGAAAGGTTAGTCTTAAAACCCTAAAAAACTTCTTCATGCTCCATTGAGTGTTATGCCACAGAAACTCAGATAGATCCATGTCGATATGTTTCGGAGATGAAGAAGAGCAACTACAACTTAATCGCGTTCATGGGGAAATTTGTGGGAAAATGTTAGTGGTGACTCTTTACCGACGTCTTCAACGCCTTGGCTACTACTGGCCAGATATGGAGACTCAATCTCAAACGCTCCAAGGGTCTTGCTCCAATTATCAAGCGCCGCCATATCAATTGGAAGTTCTTAACATTGGCTATGCTGGGGACTGGCGAGAACCATACATCAACTATCTCCGCGACGGTGTGCTGTCAGCTAACAAGAAGGATGCAGCCAAGATGAAGCAAAAAGCCAAAATATTCGTATTTCATGAGGGAATCCTATACCGCAATAGCTTTGGAGGTGACCTGCTACGATGTTTGGTAAAATCTGAAATCCCGATTATGTTGAAAGAGACACATGAAGGTGAACACCAAGGGAATAAGAAGTTATTCCTCCAGGTGCACGAAAAATATTACTGGCCAACTATGGAGGATGATGCAGCGGCATTCGTTCAGTAATGCCACGAATGTCAAACTCATGGGAATCTCATCCACATGCCTTGTACTCCCCTTCATTCAGTAAGTAGTCCATGACCTTTCTATAGATGGGGACTTGATATTATTGGAAAAATCAATCCACCATCGTCAAAGCAGCACGAGTATATCATAACCGCTGCAGAGTACTTTACTAAATGGGTTGAAGCTATTCCTCTTCGAGGAACAACTGGAGCGACTATTGCAGCATTCATTAAGGAATATATCATTTGTTGGTTTGGCGTGCCTAAGCACATCATTACTGATAATGGTACTCCCTTTGCCAAAAAGAAAGTACAAGAATTGCTTGAAGAGTGTGGAGTTAAGCAAGTCTTCTCTACTCCTTACTACCCTCAGGGGAATGGGAAAGCGGAAAGCACCAACAAGACTTTGATTCGAATTATCAGTCGAACAGTGCATGATAACCCCAGGACGTGGCACGAACAATTGCCTATGCCGTTGTGGGCATATCGGACGGCACCTATGAGCTCTACTGGAGTTTCTCCTTATTCACTTGTCTATGGTGCAGACGCAATTCTCCCAGCAGAGATTAAAATCCCGTCGGCTAGGATTGCAGCAGCAAGTGGAGTCCAATGGAATGAGGCCGAAGCATCGAGCTCCAGAATAGCGGAGTTGGACACTTTGGATTCCAGGAGAATTAAGGCAGAAGAACATGCTCAGGCATACAGAAAGAAGATCTCCAGAGCATACGATAAAGTTGTAAAACCTCGAGTTTTTCAAATAGGAAATCTAGTATTAAAGACCTCCAAGCACATTCAGCAAGACATGTCCGCACCAAAGTTTTCCCCAAAATGGGAAGGTCCTTACGTGGTCACCAAAGCTTATAACAGTGGATACTATAAGATTGTCAAAGAGGATAGAGGAAAATTGGAAGCGGTCATCAATGGAAAATGGCTCAAGGCATACTGCGCCTGACCATTATTCCATCCCTTGCCGTCTCATGACACGGCCAATCGGGCATTTTTCATTTCTCTCATATCTGAGTTATCAAAGTCTCATTAGTAAACTCCATTTGCTTTCCAAAACCCAGTACAATTCATTTTCCAAAAACAATGTTCAAAACCCAAGACAAAAAGAGAACAATCAAACGTTTCTCATGCCTACTTATTTAAAAAAAACAATAAAATAATAATATGACTCAGAGAAGGCCATCCAGCAAGCTGTAGTTCCTTGAAAGCAACATTTTGAGCCTATCCTGATACCTTTCAGTCATACTTTCCAAGTTCTGGATTTCCTGTACCACCTTCTTAGATTCCGCAGCCAATGCCTTTTCCTCCTCTAAGATAGCTTTCGCAGCAGGAACGACATTGGCAATGATACCAGCTCCATCAACTTTGATGATGTCAAGGCGCTTCCACAGCCAGCTCATATTGAACTCCATGGATTCATAGGTAGATACCATGTTTTCCCACTTTTCAATAGTTGATTCAGCAACATCACGAATGGATGTGCCCTCGACCATGGGCAGAAGGCAGTTCACCGTAGTAACCAAAGCAGGCGAGCAATGCTGCACCACATTCCTGGTGGAAATGTGGCCGTACCTTCTCCATATTTTTGTATACAAAGGCACGAACTTCTTTCGGTAGCTAGAAGGTAGACACTTCATGTGAATATCAAAAGGAAAGCCTGCATTGGGGTACTCGTAGGAGGAGATACCCAAATCAGCGTCCTCCATGCCATCGTCGTCAACCACTGTTACACATGTTCCAGCAGGGTACCTCTACAAAAAAATAATATTTACTAGCCATAACCGACGAATACCTATTCACCAATGAAAAGGCATACCGGTATGATCTTCTTGACTCGGATGATCCGGACAGGGGAGTTATCACGAGACCCAGGAATCCGCCCACTATGAAAGAACGATGTTAGTGTCAAAAAGATAAAGGGGATTACCACTCCAAAATCAAGAGATAATTAGAGTCATACTCTGGATACAAGCCGTCTACGTTTGGAAGAAGAGTCTGGTTAAGTCGAAGATGATTCACTCTTGTCTGGCATAATGAAAAGATATGGGTTTAATAGGAAAATCTCAATTCCAAATCGAGAAGAATGGTATGGTTTCACCTGCATATGTATATACGCTGCAGAAACCCTAAGAGAAAGCGATGATGAACAACCGCAACGGGACTTATCCAATAGACGAGGATTCAACGCCCACCAAGTCATGTTTCTTGTTGAAACCCTAATTAAAGCCGGGAGAAGACCGTCAGATAGTCAAGAGAAGAATGCTTTCAGTCCATCTCAAAATCCTGGCATGACATGCCCGAAAGATGCAATCGTGATCTGGCGGCCCGACTCACTGTTTCGAATTCAAGACAACTGCCACTTCCCTGGTAATGTTTATTCACTTTGGCTTGATCATTTTATCTCTTGAATGTCACCATCTAGTGCTTACCCCACAAAAATGTCACTGTCATGTGCTAAGCAGGGGACTTAATGTTGATGGTGGCTTTTAGCTCAGTGCCAAAATTGTGAAACCCTATATTTAATGCGTCGTTGTTCTGCAAAGAAACTGAGCCATTTAAAATTGATGAGTGTTAGGCCTCTTTACTTACATATGTATTGATAAATTCAGTATATTTATATATAAAATTTATCCAGAATAGGGCGTGTAGCAACAATCCCAAATGTTCTGTCAATTTTATCTTCCACCTGCATTCAATGCATGGTCTGTCGAGTATCCATTTTATGCCTTGTTCCCCAGCCGAACTCTTAATGTTGGCATGACATGACAATTAATGTTCGCTCGTAGCAGAGTAGCATGAATTTTCCGAAGTGTAAGGATTAAGATATTCATGGAAGTACTCAATTAGAGGCACACAAAGTTATGCTGCCCTCTGAAATATAATTAGTGATTTTGTATGAACACACAAAATTCACCAGAAATTGATTGATTTTGTGCCATCCCACAAAATTCAATCTTTATAACCTAATTTTACTAATTTACAAACATTAGGTCCTTTTTGCGGTCTGCGCAATATCTCGAACCTTATTGGTCGAGACCAAACCTAGGTAAGCTAGGAAATTAATCCGCCATGGACTAGTAGGAGCAAGATCCTACAAAAAATCAGAAAATAAGAAATAAAGAGGAACTGCGGCAAGTAAAAGCAGATCCAAAAGGAGATGTGGCCACGCCACTTGGCCGACTGATCTGCTCCAACAGGCGCCACCAGTGCTCCATGTTGCTGCTTGCCGCCCCCTTTCCCATCGACCAATCAGATCGCTTTAAAAGAACCACGTGCACTTTCAATTAAAAATGGAAGTTGGTTGTTGCCCATGTCAGTCTCAAAACGATCATAGCCACGCGTTTTGGCCGGCTGGTTTATCAAGCTTAGTCGCTCCCTGACGCAACTGGAAGAAAATCATCAGGCACACCGGTGGACCCCACTAATACTTCGGTCAATTGGATCCCTTCCAACTCGCCAACAAAGCCACTAATCGATTGCCCAAAGTTAGTTGGCCGCGCGACTTACAAAACCCTAATTTATGCTAGCAGCAGTATATTGCTGCCGCAAAACGATCTTGGCCGCCCAACTTTGCCCGCCGAATTGACCGGCCTAGATTCAATCTCAATCAATGGACAAGGTGCGGATTCGCTCACCAACGGCCCAGCTATAACTCTGGCCGATCGAATAGGTCCTAGAACTCTACTAACACCAAAAACCGTTAGCCCAAAATGGGTTAGCCACACGGCTTTTAAAACCTAAATTTAATCAACGGCAGCCATTAACTGCCGCAAATCATCTCGGCCGTCAAACTTCGCCAGCCGAATTGACCGGCCTAGATCTTATTTTAGGTTACTAACAAGATGTGGCCATGATCATCGGACAACCCTCTTCCATAAGAAATAGTCGGCCAAGCCGCGGCCTGCCCTTATGGCCCCTAAACGGTCGCCCGAAAGTGGCTAGTCGCGCTGCATATATGAATTTTACAGCAGCCTTTAAATGTCGCAAATCATCTCTGCCGTCCAACTTCGCTAGCCGAATTGACCGGCCTAGATCAAATCTTAGGCAACCAATAAAATGTCGTCGTGATCGCCAGCCGTCACTCTCCTATAAGGACCGATCGGCCTACCTTTGGCGCGCATAAATGGCTCCCAGAAGCTTCTCGAAAATGGCCGGTCATGCTCCTTTTAAGACATTAGGCTCCGCGACTAACTTAAACAAGCCTTACATAATAATGCTTCATGAGCATCGATTATTTTAATCCGTTTGCTTAAAAGGGATGTGAAAAGACGAGGGTACCCAAATATACCACAATCTTAAAATTTTCCACCTATAAGTCTTCTTACCGAAAGTGATTGTCCATGGACTGAGTCGAGACCATACAACGAATCGGTATTCACACTTTGTGTGATCGTCTATGCATACAAGATCGAGAAAATACAACAATAAAAGTGTGATTATTTGATAATTGGTTTGGACTTAACCAAACCCTATAGGATCACTATCAAGTAATACGGAGTTAACATTTGTGTAATTTACTTTAAATTATAATAACAACAATTATAATTGCGGAAAACAAAAGTAAATGACACAACAAGATTTTGTTAACGAGGAAACCGCAAATGCATAAAAACCCCAGGACCTAGTCCAGAATTGAATACTCTCAGAATTGAGACGCTATACAAAATCAAACCAACTTCGTATAGTTGAGACCAAGCAACTAAACCTATAGTTCACCTAGTTTCTTTAGTATCCCTGCGCTTCCGACATTCTGATAAGTGCACGCACTGGAACAATTCCTTTGGTTCGTATTCCAAACAGTAAAGGAACAACAAATCTGTTCGATAACAACTCTATTCAATCTCAGTTATATGAGTTAGAAAAAGGCCTTCCTGTTTAATCAAATAAACTCATTTGTCGGGTTTAAATCAATCTATCCAACAACTACCAAAGTAGCAGAGTTTATATTTTGCAATCAAATATAGGATCTAACAAGATACTATATAGTGATGCCGATCTACGTAACTAATCAATCAAATTTGTCGAAGATAAAATGATTATAGTTGGATCCCAGCCGATCAAGTTTTGTGCACACCAAAGATTATGAAACCAATAAGAAATCTTCTTTGTCTTCAAATCTTCTTCAATCTTCAATAAACACCTGCACACCACAACTTGAATCTCTTGTGATCAATCACGCACAGAACAGAGTCTGTTAACAATGGATTATCATAAGACGTCTTTATATCTACAAACAGTTCTAATGATCCCGTCAACACTTCGATCTACTTTGAGTGAATCTTAAATCAGAAGAGAAGATTCTCAAGAATAAACAAACTATGTGCAATCAAAGTTCAACAACCGTTAGTCAAACAAATCAAATCGAAAACTAATAACACTGTAATTATCTAGTTTCCCACCAACGGTACTCGTAGAGCTTCTTGATCCCACAAAAGTCTTTAAACGAGCGGTCGTAAGATATTTCGCCTAATTAGGGTATTTTCCTCTCCGAATAGACGGCTCCACCGGTAACAACACAACAAGGTAGTTTTGTTGGCTCTTAGGATAGTTTGCTCGAAATGCAAACTTGGGTATTTATAGACCAAGGAAGTTTTGACACCAAGGAATTTCCAAAACCGAATATTCTCAAGATATGCAATATATTTCCAAAAACGGTTTTCATAATTCCTTGAAATGCTCTGTCCAATATTACCGAAAATCTCACTAGAAAATCTCCAATTAGTAAATGCACACCAATTTTTATTTTCCTGATATGTGCATTTAATTGCTGGTAATTAAAAGCATATAAAACTAACAACCTTAATTAAAAGATTCTTAATTTATTTCGGTCCGGGATCTCCTTGAGTTATTAAGGAATATCTTTGAACAATAAAAGATAAGTGTTACTGAACATGTTCAAAGTATGTCGACATCTTTTTTTTCCTTTGTAAATCCTTTTTCATATTTACAATCTTGGAACCGATTATACCACACTTCCAAATAAGTTTAGAATTGGTTCATCTGTATTCCAAGAACAACTATGTGATTGATAAAATATCAATACACTAATCATGTGTTTACAGTTCTACCAAACACAAGGATCGGTTTTACCTTAATATGGTTACTGGGACCAGTAAAATCAGTTACCAGGATTGTTTACATTAATTACCAGTACCGGTTACCATATTCTCATGGTATTACTTGTGATCGGTTACACTAGTCACTAGGATCGGTTACACCAATTACCAGGACCGGTTGCGCCAATTACAAGGATCGATTACACAACTCTTTTGTGATTGGTCATACCAATTACCAGGATCGGTTACACCAATTACAAATATCAATCATACCATCTTAGGTGATTACTTAGGATCGGTTACACTAATAAAAGTCATACCAATACATAAGTCAGGCATTGTGACTAGTTTTACCAAGATACATAACAAGTTATGATCGGTTCTACTAACTCACACATATTGGTAATCCAAAGATATGCAATGAATAACAATACCAATAATCCTAGCGATTTCTCTTTCGATTCATAAAAAAAGTTCATGAATGTACTTTCTTTAAACTAATGTAAACATTGTTTCCTAGGATGAAATCTTCACCTTTACCCATACACATAATCACAATAGCATTCATACGATTATGTCGATGTCTTATATACGAAGTTCAAAAGATAAGCGTTATACTTCGTATTCTAATTCCTTAATACTATGTCTACAAGAGTATAATCATTCACAGCTTCGCAGTTATGTTTTCAATATTGCCCGACTTGAAAGATACGTTAGGAATGAAACAGTTCAAGTAAAAATATTACTAACCTCAAGAGGAAGGATGATGTCGTCGATGTAGCTTGTTACTTCTTCACATTCTTCAAGTCTTCGAGTAATACTTGTATGTCTCATAATCCTAATCTTTCTAGCCTAACCTATACGAAGTTGTCTCTAGTATATAATCAAGCGACTCTTTAATTGAGTTTTGTTTCACTAAAATATGACAACCAAACTTGACATACCAATGCTTGGTGGGTTCAACCGAGCTATGCTCTAACAATCTTCCCGTTTTTCAATTTTAGTGACAAAACTCTTAATACATATGGATAAACAAATTACAAAAATTCATTATACATACGCTTGATTCCAAGTTTTAACAGCACATAAACCTGCATATATTCAATCCATAAATGCCGTTGTTGACATTTAAATAAAAAAGATAATACTCCCTCTAAAGGTGAGATAGGTAGATTTTCAATCCGCGTATCTTTGTTATTTCCCTTTTGTAGTCCAAATAACTACAATCATCATATGATATGTTTCCCCCCCTTAGTCAATGCTTTACTATTTTGTTAGATATAACGTTTAAGCACAATTGTCCTTTCCTAAGTGATTACAAATCACTTGTTTACTCCATATATTTCTCCCCCTTTTTGTCATAAAATGACAAAGGTCCGAGCAAATACCAAAACCAAAAGGATCTTACAAATCTAAAAGAATTGTACAACCTGTAAGAGTTAAGCACGAAGGTTTTACATACCATTTTAGATAACCAATATCAAAACCGAAACTACAAGTCATTTGGCTTTAATATGTTATCAAGGAAACAATTGCCTGAAGCAATTTTCCCTAATAGTTTAACAAATTGACTAAGAAACTTAGTTCTGTTGCTAAACCGATTGCACAAATACAATCGATTATTTCGATAAGACCAAAAATAAAGATCAGAATTAACTTTATTTTTCTCATCAGGCTCTAATTATTCAGACAATAACTTAGACCTTACACTTTAGACAAGACAAGTACTAGGTTAGTTAACTAATATTTCTTGTCAAGGCATTCGATTAGACTTGAATAACCGAATCCTTTACTTTGATAAGTCTAACTAAGATCATAATTAACTTAGTTTCTCTTATCCGGAATCGAATTGGACTAAACAAATGATCCCGTATTTTGTTAAGCCATAATCAATACATACAAACAAAATAAATTGACTTGCACAATTATTTCTCTTAACCAGAAGCAATTGAAACAAACATAGATATTAAAGCACCGCAATTGCACCAAAATTTCGTTAAGTCTAAAACAATTGATACCAAACAATAAAGAAAGATATCAAACTAGTTTTTCTTAAACGGAAACAATTGAATCACACACACATACATCCACACACACATAATGGAATAAACATAAATTGTACCGAATTTTGTTAAGCAAAAGCAAAATATATGTAATAAACTCAAGCTTTTCTTAAACAGGAAAACGATTAACTAACAAATTCGTTACCTCAAATTCCGCATCCTATTATCCCCAGAAAGATATATCATTAAGCGCAAGTTCAAGTTAGAACTCTCCCCCATTGTGTTCTCATCCTCTCGCAAGAACAAAAGAACAACAACAAAAGCAACCTTTACAAGAGAAAGGTTGAATCGGTTTTAACTAATGCGTGTCAATAGAAAAAGTTGAAAACCGTAAACATAAGTTAATAGTGTACCTTAACAATGCCAATAGATTTTCTTAGATTTTCAAAAGTTTCCCTATCTAATGGATTAGTGAGAATATCAGCTAGTTGACGTTCAGAGGGAACATATTCTAGTTTGATAACTCCATTCTCATAAAATTCCCTGATAAAATGATATCTAATATCTATGTGTGTAGTACGAGAATGTTCTACAGGATTTTATGTTAGACGAATGGCACTTGGTGTTAGAGCACTGCTCGGTCAAACTCGCAAGCGTTGCTATCTCAAGCTTGTTTGTCAAGTTTAGTTTCCAAAACTATAAGTCTTGATTTCTAGTCTACTTATAGCTAAGTCTCGGACTGGGATAGTAAGTGTAGTTGAGCTCTAGACTCCACGGCGTTCATCATGCAAATACGAAGAACTACTCAAGGAACTTGTGGAACTTCATCGACAAAAAGGTATGTGGAGACTTGAACTTATCTATCACTCAAAAGTCTATCTATTCTATCTCCTATCTTGAGACAAAAGTCGTATTGCTATATAGACTTCGATTATACACATTTGCTATTTCGAGGCAAGTTTATATCGCTTATCTATTTCTCGAAATATGTGTTGGTAAGCTTTCTCTTTGGCCAAGTTCATCTTTACTCGTGACGAAAGTCATGTTGATTATTTCAATAACTTGAAAATCGCTTTGATGAAAAATAGTTTGTGAATAACAACTATATAACATCCTCTAAGAAAGTTTCAATGATTGAAATGAGAGTTTAGAACATGTAACCATCTTTGGATATAAACATGGTGTGTTCTCACATCTGTGTAAAAGTCCAAAACCAGGAACCTAAAGTATGCGTACCCGTACGCGTACTGGCGATTGTTTGAAATCCTGGTAAGTATGCGTACCCTATGAATATTGGCGGAAAGTTCACGTCCGTGAATTTCTGCTGGAGTTTGAAAGTGAAAAACAAACTCAATCCGGTTACTTAAGTACGCGTACCCGTGTGCATACTTAAGTAGGTTACTTTCTAAAATCGGTTTGTTCATGAACTAAAACATTTATATATTAAGGAATGCAATCTTTGCAAACCGTGGCTATAATGTTCATGAATCGATTCGAATAAATCAAAACCGATTTTGCTTCGATTGTGTCTTGTATACTTCTATAAGATCTAAGCAATTAAAAAACTCTCTAACTAGTTCATTTGAGTCACTTGAACTAGTTATGGTTAAGATGAATAAGGTTGATATGAAAGTGTTCATATGGCTAACCATTGGTTAACTATTGTTGAACCAACTAAGTGTACACGTTTAGGTACGGTTACTCAAACCTAAATGAAGTTACATTTCATTTGTGTATAACAAGCTAAGTTCGATATACCGGTTGAAAGATATTAGCTTGAATCTAATCAGGTTTTCATCTAACGGTGAATATTGAATGCTTTGTTACTAAGGTAACTTAGATTGCAAACCCTGATTTGGAGACTATATAAAGGAGAACTCTAGCAACTTGGAAACCTAATCCCCACACCTCCTGTGTGATATTAGTTGTATAAGCTAGAGTCGATTCTCCTTTAACCTTAGGTTTTTCACGAAACCATGTAGGTTAACGACTTAAAGACTTCATTGGGATTGTGAAGCCAGACCCAACTATTTTCTCTGTAGTTGCGTGATCTGATCTTGTTGTTTCTATCGTGATTGAGTACAATCGTAAGATTGGCTTGAGATTTATATCTCCGATAGGAAAGATAGAAAAGTAGTCACAAACACCTTCGTCTCATCGTTTGTGATTCCACAATATCTTGTTTCTCTAGTCGACTAAGATTATTGTTAGGTGATTGATATTTATAGGCTGTTCTTCGGGAATATAAGTCTGGTATATCAATTGGTTCCTGTTCACCTTGATTTATCAAAAGACGGAACAAAACCCATAGGTATTTCTGTGGGAGACAAATTTATCTATTCCTATAGACTTTTCTGTGTGATACAGATTTGTTTATCAAGTCTTCGACTTTGGGTCGTATCAACTCCTAGTTGTGGATGAGATCATCTAAGGGAATCAAGTGAGTAGTATCCTGCCGGGATAAAAGACGTAAGGAGCAGAACTGTACCTAAAAATCAGTGTGAGATTGATTGGGGTTCAACTACAGTCCAGATCGAAGTTAGTTTGTATTAGGCTAGTGTCTGTATCGGCTTAACACAGTGTGGTGTTCAATCTAGACTAGGTCCCTGGGTTTTTCTGCATTTTCGATTTCCTCGTTAACAAAACTTCTGGTGTCTGTGTTATTTCTTTTCCGCATTATATTTTGTTATATAATTAAAATATCACAGGTTGTGCGTTGAATTGATCAATTGGTAAATCCAACCTTTGGTTTTTGATTGAAATTGATTGATCCTGTAACATTGGTCTTATGTACCGTTCAAGTTATCTCTCTTATGTTCAATCGGGCTAGCAAATTATTATTTGTTTGATTGCGGATTGAATTGAGAGATTGAGATATAACTCTTTGATATACTTTTTATAAGATTGAGTCTAACTGTCTAGTTGATTCTCTTGTAAGTATATTGGAGTTAGTCCATACAGATTGCTAAGCGAAATATTGGGTGAGGTTGTTAGACCCCCGCTTTTTCACTTGAGTTATCACAAAGAATACTCATAGTTGGAATGTTTATGCCCTAGTCAATGAGCATGTGTTTCATCCACAGAAGTTGGGTACAGCATGTACCGGTAGCAATATATTCTGCTTCACATGTCGATAAAGACTGTGAGTTTTGTTTCTTGCTATGCCAGGCCACAAGGTTTTGACCAACATAGAAACAGCCACCAGAAATGCTTTTCCGATCTTCTACACATCCTTCCCAATCAGCATCTGAATAGGCAACAAGACTGTTGTTCGTAGCCATAGAATATGATAAACAATATTCCAGTGTACCATTAACGTATCTTATGATTCGTTTTACAGCTTTTAGATGTGATTATTTAGGATTTGCTTGAAATCTGGCACAACATCCCACACTGAAAGCAATGTCCGGCCTTGTTGCAGTCAAGTATAACAAATTTCCTATCATAGATCGGTATAATTTTTGATCAACCGATTTTTCTCCAGGACTGGACTGAAGTTTTCCAGTAGTTGGCATTGGGGTTTCCATAGGTGTTGCACCTCTTAGTTCAAATTTTTCAACCAAATTCCTTGCATATTTTTCTTGGGAAAGAAAAATATTATCCTTTTGTTGCTGTATTTGCAAACTAAGAAAATATGATAATTCTCCAACATTACTCATTTCGAATTCTCCACTCATAAGGTTTAGGAATTCATCTGTTAGAGATTTTGAGGTGGATCCATAGATGATATCATCTACATAAATTTGTGCTACAAGAACATTTTTTCCATTCCACTTGGTGAAAAGTGTCTTATCTGCACCACCTCTAGAAAATCCTTTTTGAAGTAAAAAGGAAGTCAACTTATCATACCAAGCTCTCTAGGCTTGTTTTAGGCCATATAAAGCCTTTTTGAGTTTGAGGACATGATCCGGAAATAATGGATCTTCAAATCCTTTTGGTTGAGAAACAAAAACTTCTTCTTTTAAATCCTCATTGAGAAATGCAGATTTAATATCCATTTGAAACAGTTTTATCTTAAGATTACAGGCATAAGCAAGTAAAAGTCTAATTGATTCTAAACGATCAACAGGAGCAAAAGTTTTATCAAAGTCAATACCTTCAATTTTGCGAATATCCTTGTGCAACGAGTCTGGGTTTATTTCGGACAACTGTTCAAAATTCATCTGATTTGTTCTTGAAAATCCACTTTGTTCCAACAACATTTATTCCTTCTGGTTTAGGAACTAGTTCCCATACTCCTTGTCTTTCGAATTGGTTAAGTTCCTCATGCATTGAGCTTACCCAAGCAGGATCACTTAAAGCTTCTTCAACATTTTTTGGTTGTATTGAGGAAAGAAAGCAAGTGTAGTGACAGACATTCTAGAGTTCCCTTCGAGTCATAACTCTATTGGCATCTCCTATGATATCTTCAGCGGAATGTCCATGATGCACCCACTTAGCAGGTTTGTGGACAATATTTTCATTATTATTGGGTTGTTCAACAATGCTATCATTATCATCTTTATCATCAATGTCACTAACAAGAAGAACAATTGATGGTTCTTCTTCAATATGTTTTTCTTTACTAACAGTTTATGAAGGAGGAAGTTCTGCAGCAAAATGATTGTCTTGATGAAAGTCACTAATGTCATCAATAACAAAATTAATAGATTCCATCATTACTTTGGTTCTGAGATTATATACTCTGAATGCACGACTATCAGAAGCATAGCCAAGAAAAATTCCTTCATCACTTTTGGAATCAAATTTTCCTCCATGTTCTCTGTCCTTAAGTATATAGCATTTGCTTCCGAAAACCCTTAAATAACTCAGATTGGGTTTTCTTCCATACCATAATTCATAAAGAGTATTTAGAGTTTTTGACCTTAGATAAACTTTATTAATAAGATAGCAAGCTGTGAACACAGCTTCTCCCCAAAAAGCTAATGGTAAGCTTTTATTGTGAAGCATTACTCTTGCCATTTCTTGAATATTTCTATTCTTTCTTTCAGCTACACCATTTTCCTGAGGTGTAATGGGAGAAAAAAATTGATGTGAAATTCCAAGTTGATTGCAGTATTCATATACTTTCGTATCCTTGAATTCTGTACCACGATCGCTCCTAACTTTCTTTAGTTTGAGACCTTGTTCATTTTGGATTCTATTTACAATAATCTTAAATTCCTCAAGTGTGTCATTGTTGTGTTTTAGGAAAGCAAGCCATGTGAACCGTGTGTAATCATCTACCAGCACTAAAGCATATTTCTTTCCTCCAACAGTTGCTTGTTGAATAGGACCAAAAAGATCCATATGAATGAGGTCGAGAGGAGCACGAGTGGTTGTGTCTCGAGAAAGTTATGTGGAATTTTTCCTTGCTTACCTTTTTGACAAACACCACATAAACCTTATACTTTAGTATTTATTTTGGGAACGCCTCTAACAAGTTCATGATTAATGAGTTTTCCCAGCATTCGGTAGTTGATATGACCAAAACGTTCATGCCACAAATGGGTTGACTCTACCTTGGTCAAATTACAGTATAAATTAGACTGTATATCAAGAAGATAACAGTTATTCATACTTCTTCATCCACGAAAAACTATTTTTCCAGACTTATCTTAAATATCATATCCTCCCATATTGAAGATCACTTTATGACCCTTATCACAAATTTGACTGACTGAAAGAAGATTGGCTTTCATTCCTTTGACATAAACTACATCATAAATTTCAAGAATACCTGGAAGTTTGATAGTTCCATTTTTGCTAATAAGACAGCTGCTTCTATCCCCAAAGGTTACAGATCCTCCCTTGTAGTCTTCAGTCTTTGTAAACCAAGAAAGATCACCTGTCATATATCTACTACAACCACTATCTATAAACCATTGGAATGGAGAAGTAGTTTTAAGTGCAAATGCTCCTAGGCATTGTTCAGCAGTTTTTCCAGATTGTTTTGATTCTAAGTTAGGATGTCTTGTTAAGTTCTCATATAATCTCTTAACATGTTTAATTAGATTTTTTGCACAACAAATCTTCTGAGTTAAACCATACCATCCTTTTTGAAGAAGGTCTTTAGATAGCTTCTTCTTATTCGATTTCAAATGTCGAGATGTGGGTATTGAAGATTCGTTAGACTTCCTTACATGAGGATCTTCTGTATTCTTGACCAGCCCTCTATCAACCATGATATTACTGATATCTTCAGTATGTGACCAGTTCTCTTCAATCGTTTCTTCTAACATCTTGACAAGTACCGAATAATGCTCTTCAGAATCTTCTGAAGGGAGTTTAGTATCTTTGAAACGTTAACTGAATCATCCATTGGATTCAATTCTTATAGGTTGGATCGAACCAAACACAGATTGTTAGATCTTTTCATGTTTTCCTGCTCTGATACCAATTGAAAAGACGAGGGTACCCAAATATACCATAATCTTACATTTTTCCACCTAAAGTGATTGTCTATGGACTAAGTCGAGCCAATACAACGAATCGATATTCACACTTTGTGTGGTCTATGGATACGAGATCCAGACAATACAACAATCAAAGTGTGATTACTTGATAATAGGTTCGGACTTAACCAAACTCTATAGGATCACTATCAAGTAATACGGAGTTAACGTTTGTGTAATTTACTTTAAATTATAATAACAACAATTATAATTGCGGAAAACAAAAGTAAATGACACAACAAGATTTTGTTAACGAGGAAACCGTAAATACGTAAAAACCCCGGGACCTAGTCCAGAATTGAATACTTTCATAATTAAGCCGCTATACAAAATCAAACCAACTTCATATAGTTGAGACCAAGCAACTAAACCTATAGTTCACCTAGTTTCTTCAGTATCCCTGCGCTTCCGACATTCGATAAGTGCACGCACTGGAACAATTCCTTTGGTTCGTATTCCAAACAGTAAAGGAATAACAAATCTGTTCGGTAACAACTCTATTTAATCTCAGTGATATGAGTTAGACAAATGATCTTCTGTTTAATCCAATAAACTCCTTTGTCGGGTTTAGATCAATCTATCCACCAACTACCAAAGTAGAAGAGTTTATATTTTACAATCAAATATAGGATCTACCAAGATACTATATAGTGATGTCGATCTACGCAACTACTCCATCAAATCTATCAAAGATAAATCGATTATAGTTGGATCCCATCCGATCAAGTTTTGTGCACACCAAAGATTATGAAACCAATAAGAAATCTTATTTGTCTTCAAATCTTCCTAAATCTTCAATAAACACCTGCACACCACAACTTGAATCTATTGTGATTAATCACGCACAGAACGAAGTCTGTTAACAATGGATTATCACAAGACGTCTTTAGATCTACAAACAATTCTAAAGATCCCGTCGACACTTCGATCTAGTTTGAGTGAATCTTATATCAGAAGAGAAGATTCTCAAGAATAAACAAACTAGGTGCAATCAAAGTTCAACAACCGTTAGTCAATCAAATCAAATCAAAGTTCAACAACTGTTAATCTTTCTCGGATAGGGCCGCAGCCTTCCTCAGAGGCACTCTTCCAAAAGCAGTATGCCTCATCATGATGCTGATGTTGGCTCAAGCCCTCTTTCTCATCCTACTATCTTACCTGGTCAGTCGGTTGACCCGCATTTAGAGCAATCTGGTATTGGATCTGTTATCTAGACATGTGTCTGTTATTTGTTCTTTATTCCATTAATTAACATCTCCCTTTCTATATATAGAGGGTTTGATTAAAGAGGTGAGTATTGACTTTGTTCATTGTTTTATCTTTCTTTTTTTCTTAGGGAGGAGAGACTATCAGTCAACTAGTCACTATGTTTCTAGCGCTAGATCTTCTTCTTAAGTTTCTGCTACAGCCCGTCAGGGCGCCGCTATTTCTCATTCTTCTCCATTTATTCACGTAAGTTGTTATCTGGCGACTTTGTCTTTGTCTCCCCTTTTCCTTTCTATCCTTTCTACGTTCTTCTTTTTATTTTATTTACTCAAAGGAAAGCTTATGTTTTACTTTGTGTGGGAGCGAGTCATGCCGAAGCAAGGTCGTTTTGACTCCAGAGACGGTCATGAGAGGGGTAAGAGAAGCAAGGTTCGGGTCCTCCCCATACAACCCCTATCAGACAAGTCAATCAATCGGTTCCTTTGGCTGGCGGTCATCGCATTACTCCGCCTCCATTCCTTTTCTTGGGCAGACCCATGGAACGAGACTCCCTGCGGGATGGATATGAATAGGTCTCAGTGTACTGGTTTTGGGTTCCTCCCCGCTATGAAGCCTTGTATGCTCAAATTGCTACTCAACATGGTCATATTTGCTCGAACGCAGTCTTTCCTGACGCTAATATCATTTTGTCATATACTCTGTGTTAGAGCACCGCTCGGTCGAACTCGTAAGCGTTGCTATCTCAAGCTTGTTTGTCAATGTTAATGATCAAAACTATAAGTCTTGATTTCTAGTCTACTTAAAGTAATGTCTCGGACTAGGATAGATTGTGTAGTTGAGCATTAGACTTCACGGCGGTCATTAATTAAAGACGAAAAACTACTAAGGAGAGCTTGTGGAACTTCATCAACAAAAGGTCACTTGGAAAGTCTATTTCTACTCTATCTCCTATATTGAGACAAAAGTCGTATTACTATATGAAAAGACGAAGGTACCCAAATATACCTCAATCTAAAACTTTTCCACCTATACGTCCTTTCTCCGAAAGTGATTGTCTATGAACTGAGTCGGGACAATACAACTAATCGGTTCACACTTTGTGTGATCGTCTATGGATAGGAGATCGAGACAATACGATAACAAGATAACTTGTGTGATTAACTATGGATACAAGATCGAGACAATACCACAACGAAGTATGTTTACTTGATAATAGGTTCGGACTTAACCAAATACAATAGGATTGCTATCAAGTAAATAGGAATTAACGTTTGTGTATTTTACTTCTAATTATAATAAAACAATTATAATTGCGGAAATAGAAAAGTAAAAGACACAGCAAGATTTTGTTAACGAGGAAACCACAAATGCATAAAAATACCCGGGACCTTGTCCAGAATTGAATACAAAATCTAAACCAACTTATGATAGTTGAGACCAAGTAACTAAACCTATAGTTCACCTAGTTCTGTCTGTATCCCTGCGCCTCCAACTTGCAGTAAGTCACGCACTTGGAACAATTCCTTTGGTTTGTATTCCAAACAATAAAGGAACAACAAATCTGTTCGGTAACAACTCTTTTCAATCAAGTGATATGAGTTTGACAAAAGGCTCTTCCGTTTATCCCAACAAACTCCTTTGTCAGGTCCTTAGATCTATCCAATAATAACTACCAAAGTAATTGTCAAGATTTTGTAATCAATACTTTGAATCAAAAAGTATAGTATTGATTCCGATCTACTAAACTAATCAATCCAATCTATCACAAAGATAAATCGATTATAGTTGGATCCCCAGCTGATCAAGTTTTGTGCACACCAAAGATTATGAACCCAAATCAGAAATCTTCTTCGTCTTCAAATCTTCTTAGATCTTCAATAAACACCTGCACACAATCAACTTGAATCTCTTGTGATCAATCACATACAGAACGGAGTCTGTTAACAATGGATTATCACAAGACGTATTTAAATCTACAAACAGTCTAAAGATCTCCCGTCGAAACTTCGATCTAGTTTGAGTGAATCTTATATCAGAAGAGAAGATTCTCAAGCATAAACAAACTAGGTGCAATCAAAGTTCAACAACCGTTAGTTAATAAATCAATCGAAAACTAATGATAAACTGCATTTATCTAGTTTCCCACCAACATTACTCGTAGAGTTTCCCAATCCCAAAGAAGTCTTTAAAACGAGCGATCGTTAGAGATTTCGCCTAATTAGGATACTTTCCTCTCCGAATAGACGGCTCCACCAGTCACAACATAACTAGGTAGTTTTGCTGGCTCTGAGGATTAGTTTGCTTGAAATGCAAACCTCAATATTTATAGACCAAGGAAGTTTGGACACCAAGGAATTTCCAAAACCGAATATTCTCAAAGATATGCAATAAGGGAAAAAACGGTTTTCATAATTCCTAGAAATGCACTGTCCAAATATTGACCAAAATCTCAGTAGAAAATATCCAACTAGTAAATGCACATTACTAATTTTTATTTTCTAAAGATATGCATTTTAATTGTTGGAAATTAAAAGCATATAAAACTAAAAACCTTAATTAAAAGATTTTTTTATTTCCATCTGGGATTCTCCTTTAGCTATTAAGGAATATCTTTGAACAATAAAAGTTAAGAATTACGGCACGTGTTCAAAGTATGTCGACATCTTTTACTTGGTAAATCCTTTTTCCTATTTACCATCTTGGAACCGATTTTCCACACTTCCAAACGAGTTTAGAATTGGTTCATCTGACTTCCAAGAACTATGTGATTGATTATCTTATCAATCACCAATCATGGGTTTCACAGTTCTACCAAAAAAAGTTTCGGTTCTACCTCCATGTGGGTACTAGAATTAGTCACGCTAGTTACCAAAACTTGGTTGACTATGTACTAGGATCGGTTCCCACATATATATGGTATCTAACTTGTATTTGTTGCACATGTTCATAGGATCGGTTCCCCAATAACTAAAAACTTGTTGCACCTCTTACAAGAATGGATTCCCCTTTTCTTTTGATCGGTTGCACCTCTTACTAGGATCGGTTCCCCAATGTCTAGAGTTGGTCATTCCAATTACAAAAAAATCGATCATACCATCTCAGGTGATTACTTAAGATCGGTTTCACTAATAAAAGTCATACCAATACAAAAGTCAGGCCTTGTGAATAGTTTTACCAATATACATAAACAAGTTATGAGCAGTTATACTAAACACACATATTGGTAATCCAAAGATTTGCAATAAATAACAATACCAATAAGCCTAGAGATTTCCCTTTCGATTCATAAAACAAGTTTATGAATTGTACTTCCTTTAAACGAATGTAAAATCATTGTTTCCTAAGACTAAATCTTCTCCCATACCCATACATAATCATAATAGCATTCATACGATTATGTCGATGTCTTATATACGAAGTTCAAAAGATAGACTATATATTTCGTATTATAATTCCTTAATACTATGTCTAACTAGAGTATAATCATTCACAGCTTCGCAGTTATGTTTTCAATATGCACGACTTGAAAGATACGTCAGGAATGAAACAGTTCAAGTCAAATATTACTAACCTCAAGTGAAAGGATGATGTTTTCGTTGTAGCTCCTTACTTCTTCACATGCTTCAAGTCTTCACGTAATACTTGTAAGTCTCATATCCTAGTAACTTTCTAGCTAACCTATACGAAGTTGACTCTAGTAATTAATCAAGCGACTCTTTAAATGAGTTTTGATTCACTAAAATATGACAACCAAACTTGACATACCAACGCTTGGTGGGTTCAACCGAGCTATGCTCTAACAATCTCCCCCTTTGTCAATTTTAGTGACAAAACTCTTACATCATATGGATAAACAAATTACAAGAATTCATTACACATACGCTTGATTCCCAAATTCAACAGCACAATAACCTGTATACATTCAATCCATAAATGTTGTTGTTGACATTAAAATAACAAAGCTAATACTCCCCCTAAAGGTAAGATAGGTAGATTTTCAATCCGCACGTCTTTGTTATTCCCATCATCATATGATATGTTACTCCCCCTTAGTCTATGCTTTACTCTTTCGTTAGATATAATGTTTAAGCACCATTGTCCTTTCCCTTAGTGATACCAAATCACTTGTTTACTCCATATACTTCTCCCCCTTTTTGTCACAAAATGACAAAGGTACGAGCAAATAAAAGACAAACCGAAAGGATCTTACAAATCTCAAAAGACTTGGAACCTATAAAAGTTAAGCACGAGGGTTCCACACACCATTTTTTATAACCAATATCAAAACCGAAACTACAAAGTAATTTTGGTTTGATATGTTATCAAGGAAACAATTGCCCGAAGCAATTTTCCCTAATAGTTTAGCAAACCAAAAATCGACTAAGCACCTTAGTTCCTTTGCTAAACCGATTGTACAAATACAATCGCTTGTTCGATAAGACCAAAGAATTAACTCTATTTTTCTCATCGGGTTCTAGTTATTCTCATCAATAACTTAGACCTTTCACTTTTAAACAAGACAAGTACTAGGTTTGTTAAATATCATTTCTTGTTAAGGTATTCGATTAGACTTGAATAACCGAAACCTCCACTTTGATAAGTCTAACTAAGATCAGAATTAACTTAGTTTCTCTTATCCGGAATCGAATTGGACTAAACAATTCATCCCGAAAACCTTTTTCGTTAAGCCATAAATAATTCATACAAACCAAATAAATCAACTTGCATAATTATTTACCTCAACTGGAATCAATTGAAACAAACATAGACATTATAGTAACGCAATTGCATCGAAATTTTGTAAGCCTAAACAATTGATACCAAACAATAAAGCAAGATAGCAATAGTTTTTCTTAACCAGAAACACACACATCCATACACAAATAATGGAATAAACATCAATTGTACCAAAATTTTGTTAAGCAAAAGCAATAAATATATGCAATAAAATCAGGCTTTTCTTAAACAGGAAAACGATTAACTAACAAATTCGTTACCTCAAATTCTGCATCCTCTTCTCCCTTAAAGATATATCATTAAGCGCCAGTTCAAGATAGAACTCTCCCCCGTTGTGTTGTCATCCTCTCGCAAGACAAAAGAACAACAACAAGGACCAACCTTTACCAGAGAAAGGTTGAAAACCCCGAAACACATATGCTTTTATGCTAAACCAAATGATCAACATATTGTGACTTTTTCACATATTTGTTTCAATCGGAACCCCTTATGATCCTTTGATAAAGCCTACCAACATCGGCTAGAACTCAATCCCGCTAAATTAAAAAGTCACCCAAACCATAAGGGTTCACACAATATGAGATCGAATATCAAGGTTATGAAAACCGAAATCAAACATCCCATAAACATACATAGCAATAATATAAAGCATTCAAGCACAGGCTATGTAATCGAAAACTATCACAAGAAAAATTATAAACTAATAATTTTATTCATAAATAAGATAGTTTTATTCATAATAGACTTTATACAATTATTGAAAGAAATAAAAAACTGATGTCTATTTTCTAACAGATTAAGACTTACATCATGTAACTTAATCTCAAGTGGTGCTCTAATTGTTCACTGAGGTTTCTTCAGTGTTCAAACTTTTGAAGCATGTCTCAAGAGACTTGTCTACAACCATTTTCTGTTTTTCGAGGTCTTTAATTTGAAGCTTCAAGTCTCCAAGTTCACTTTTCATCTCTTTTATTTTAACTTTTAGTTCATCCCGATCTTGAACCAAAGTAAAAAGATTTCCTATGAGTTCTTCAAACCCATGCATAACTTCACGCATACCATCTGTGGGAAACCACTTGGTAAGCTCTGAATTATTGAAAGCAAAAAGACATGACTCTTCTTGAGATTGATCAGAGTTAGGATCAGAAACGATGTTTGAGACAATCTTCCTGATTCTTTGTTTTTAGACAAAACCTTGACAGTTTCTTACCTTTCGTGCTTCCCTTTTATTACTCCTTTTAACACTGCAAGTAATATGAGACATATTAAAAAAAAATTACCAAGGGAAGACAATATACCTAAGAGAAGATTTTTCTTATTTTGATAAGAATATATTTAGATTAGAAAAATAGGGTTTTCGAAACTACACGATATATTTTTGAACTTCTCTTTTTATTGAAAGGAAGATATTCTTTAAAATAACTCTTATTACTGAAAATAGAAGCTACCACGAAACTGTGCCCTTGATTTTTATGTGCCTTTCCCATCCAATATTAAGAGAACAAAAGAGGATGAGAGTGCACACTTTTGATACAACTAAGTTGTATCGGGGTAAGCTTTTTCTTGCTTACATCGAGTATCAGAACCATAGTTCATGTTTCTCCTTGGGAATTTCTTCCCAAAATATTTTCTCCCAGAATAATGATATTTTCTAACTCTAGAGATATGATCATGTGGAGAAGATGTACTGATGTGAGAATTTTCAGAGATAGATAAATCTCTCTTAATTCTGTCAATGAGATTTTCATACGATTTTCTCATTCTAAGGATTTCCTTATGATGCACATCAGCATGGTTATCTGAAACAATTATCGGAGTTTCCTGATTATTTCCTTTGGCAGAGATTCTCTCTTTCCCTTTCTTCTGGAATCGTTCTTCATCAAACAACTGTTTTGATATGGGTATGGAGGAACCATTTTCCAGAAGCGATTATCAACTCTTCTCTCTGATTCTTTTGAGTTGATCTTGTCGGGTTGTGGTATATTTTGTCTTTCTACTGAGGAATAGTCTTTCAGTTTTTTAAGACAAGAAACTTCCTTCAAAAAATTTACCACCGTATTTTGAAGAAGTATAAGTTTCCTGTCAAGTGACTGAAATTTGTATTCCTTAAGATCACGCTCACGGAATCGGTTCAAAGTTTCCTTTGGACAAGATTTCGTTTGATCATCAGTAGATGTAAAAGATGATTTCTCATCCTCTTCTGACTTGATGTAGTTAGTCAAACTACCATCACCATGATCTGTTTTAGATGTGATCAAACAAGTTTTGTTATCACAATCTCTCAAAGTCGAGCAAGGACCTTTGATTTCTTCATCAGAAAAAATTATAACAGAATCATTAGTCAGAGTCATAGGATGTGTCTCTTTATCATGAGTAAGAGATTTAAGAGCTTCTATTTTGACAGTGAGATCCATATTCTATTTGTCTAGAATATTCAGTTGAATGTCTTTATCTCTGATCTTATTCTTAAGAAGATTTTACTCTGTCTTTAATATTAGCACCTTTGATGAAAGAGATTTGATAGGCTTTAGGAGTTTTACCAACTCTTTATCAACATCTTCTTTTCCATCAGAGAATAACTTCGTAACTCCAGGATCAGGAGTCAACGAATTAGTAACATCTTCAACTTTCGAGTATTCATACTCTTGCATAACGTTAACTGAATCGAACATAGATTCAATTTCTTATAGGTTGGATCGCACCAAACACAGATTGTTAGATCTTTTCGTGTTTTCCTGCTCTGATACCAATTGAAAAGTCGAGGGTACCCAAATATACCTCAATCTAAAACTTTTCCACCTATAAGTCCTTTCTCCGAAAATGATTGTCTATGGACTGAGTCGAGGCAATACAACTAATCGGTTCACACTTCGTGTGATCGTCTATGGATACGAGATCGAGACAATACGACAACAAGATAACTTGTGTGATTGACTATGGATACAAAACCGAGACAATACAACAACGAAGTATGTTTACTTGATAATAGGTTCGGACTTATCCAAACACAATAGGATTGCTATCAAGTAAATAGGAATTAACGTTTGTGTATTTTACTTCTAATTATAATAAAACAATTATAATTGCGGAAATAGAAAAGTAAAAGACACAACAAGATTTTGTTAACGAGGAAACCGAAAATGCAGAAAAACCCCGGGACTTTGTCCATAATTGAATACTCTAAGGATTAAGCCGCTATACAAAATCTAAACAAACTTCGTATAGTTGAGACCAAGCAACTAAACCTATAGTTCACCTAGTTCCGTCTGTATCCCTGTGCCTCCAACTTGCAGTAAGTCACGCACTTGGAACAATTCCTTTGGTTCGTATTCCAAACAGTAAAGGAACAACAAATCTGTTCGGTAACAACTCTTTTCAATCAAGTGATATGAGTTTGACAAAAGGATCTTCCGTTTATCCCAATAAACTCCTTTGTCAGAACCTTAGATCTATCCAATAACAACTACCAAAGTAATTGTCAAGATTTTGCAATCAATACTTTGAATCACAAGGAATTGTATTGATGCCGATCTACTCAACTAATCAATCCAATCTATCACAAAGATAAACCGATTATAGTTGGATCCCCAGCCAATCAAGTTTTGTGCACACCAAAGATTATGAACCCAAATCAGAAATCTTCTTCTTCTTCAAATCTTCTTAGATCTTCAATAAACACCTGCACACAATAAACTTGAATCTCTTGTGATCAATCACACAAAGAATGGAGTCTGTGAACAATGGATTATAACAAGACGTCTTTAGATCTACAAATAGTCTAATGATCTCCTGTCAAAACTTCGATCTAGTTTGAGTGAATCTTATATCAGAAGGGAAGATTCTCAAGCATAAACAAACAAGGTGCAATCATAGTTTAACAACCGTCAAATCAATCGAAAACTAATGATAAACTGCAATTATCTAGTTTCCCACCAATGGTACTCGTAGAGCTTCCCAATCCCAAAGAAGTCTTTAAAACGAGCGGTCGTAAGAGATTTCGCCTAATAAGGGTACTTTCCTCTCCGAATAGACGGCTCCACCAGTAACAACACAACTAGGTAGTTTTGCTGGCTCTGAGGATTAGTTTGCTTGAAATGCAAACTTCAATATTTATAGACCAAGGAAGTTTGGACACCAAGGAATTTCCAAAACCGAATATTCTCAAAGATATGCAATAAGGGAAAAAACGGTTTTCATAATTCCTGGAAATGCACTGTCCAAATATTGACCAAAATCTCAGTATAAAATCTCCAACTAGTAAATGCACATTACTAATTTTTCTTTTCTAAAGATATTCATTTTAATTACTGGAAATTAAAAGCATATAAAATTAAAAACCTTAATTAAAAGATTCTCAATTTATTTCGATCCGGGATTCTCCTTTAGCTATTACGGAATATCTTTGAACAATAAAAGGTAAGAATTACTGCACGTGTTCAAAGTATGTCGACATCTTTTACTTGGTAAATCCTTTTTCATATTTACCATCTTGGAACAGATTTTCCACACTTCCAAACGAATTTAGAATTGGTTCATCTGACTTCCAAGAACTATGTGATCGATTATCCTATAAAATCACCAATCATGGGTTTCACAGTTCTACCAAAACAAGTTTCAGTTCTACCTCTATGTAGGTACTAGAATTAGTCACGCTAGTTACCAGAACTTGGTTGACTAGGTACAAGGATCGGTTCCTACATATATATGGCATCTAACTTCTATTTGTTGCACATGTTCATAGGATCGGTTCCCCAATAACAAAAAACTTGTTGCACCTCTTACAAGGATCGATTCCCATTTTCTTGTGATTGGTTGCACCTCTTACTAGGATCGGTTCCCTAATGTCTAGAGTTGGTAATACCAATTACAACAAATCGATCATACCATCTCAGGTGATTATTTAAGATCGGTTTCACTAATAAAAGTCATACCAATACAAAAGTCAGGCCTTGTGAATAGTTTTACCAAGATACATAAACAAGTTATGAGCAGTTATACTAAACACACATATTGGTAATCCAAAGATTTGCAATGAATAACAATACCAATAAGCCTAGCGATTTCCCTTTCGATTCATAAAACAAGTTTATGAATTGTACTTCCTTTAAACGAATGTAAAAACATTGTTACCTAGGACGAAATCTTCACCCGTACCCATACATAATCACAATAGCATTCATACGATTATGTCGATGTCTTATATACGAAGTTTAAAAGATAGACGTTATACTTCGTATTGTAATTCCTTAATACTATGTCTAACTAGAGTATAATCATTCACAGCTTCGCAGTTATGTTTTCAATATGCACGACTTGAAATATACGTTAGGAATGAAAAAATTCAAGTAAAATATTACTAACCTCAAGTGGAAGGATGATGTTGTCGTTGTAGCTCCTTACTTCTTCACATTCTTCACGTAATACTTGTAAGTCTAATATCCTAGTAACTTTCTAGCTAACCTATATGAAGTCGACTCTAGTAATTAATCAAGCGACTCTTTAAATGAGTTTTGATTCACTAAAATATGACCACCAAACTTGACATACCAACGCTTGGTGGGTTCAACCGATCTATGCTCTAAGACTATAGTTTTCGATTATGCACATTTGAGATTTCGAGCTGAGTTTAACTCGCTTACATATTTATCGAAATATTTGTTGGTAAGCTTTCGCTTTAACCAAGTTCATCTTATATTCTTGATGAAAGTCAAAAGATGATCATGTGAAAATCGCCGATTAACATCTTACATGGTTGTGTGATACAATCATTTAGTGTACACTTGGAATGTTGTTATGATTATTTCAATAACTTGAAAATTGCTTTGATGCTAATAGTGTGTGAAAAAGGCTATTGTCATCCTCTAAGAAAGTTTCAATGATTGAAATAAGAGTTTAGAACACTTAACCAACATTGGATTATAAACATGTTATGCACTCTTGCATATGTGTGATCCATGTCCGGGAACCATAGTATGCATACCCGTATGTGTACCTGTTGGTTTGAGAAGTCCGGGAACGTAAGTGCGCGTACCCGTACGCATGCTGGCGTAGATTTGTGACCGGAAATTTCTGCTGGGTTTGGAGGTATGCGTACCCGTTCACATACTGGCGAAAAACAAACTTGGTCCGGCTATTTCAAGTATGCGTACCCGTTTGCATACTTAAATGGTTAAATTTCTAAAATCGGTTGTGACATGAACAAATACATTTATATAATAAGGACTGCATTCTTTGCAAACCGTGGCTATAATGTTCATGAATTGATTCGAGTGAATTAAACCAATTTTGCTTCAATTGTATTCTTGTATACTTCTATGAGAATATAGCAATTGAACAACTCTTTAACTAGTTTCATTTGAGTCATTTGAACTAGTTATGGTTAAGATGAATAAGGTTGATATGAGAGTGTTCATATAGCTAACCTCGGTTAACTACTGTTGATCAAATATGGTGTACACGTTTAGGTACGGTTACATAAACCTAAATGAGGGTACATTTCATTTGTGTATAACAAGCTAAGTTCGATCTAACGGTTGAAAGATATTAGCTTGTATCTAATCAGGTTTTCATCTAATGGTAAATATTGTATGCTTTGTTACCAAGGTAACTAAGATTGCAAACCCTGATTTAAAAACTATATAAAGGAGAACTCTAGCAATTGGGAAACCTAATCCTCACACCTCCTGTGTGATACTAGTTGCGACTAGATTCGATTCTTCTTTAACCTTAGATTTTTAACGAAACCATGTAGGTTAACGACTTAAAGACTTCATTGGGATTGTGAAGCCATACCCAACTATTTTCTATGTAGTTGCGTGTTATGATCTTACTTTTACTATCGTGATTGAGTATTATCTTTTCTAAGATTTTCTTGAGATTTATCTCTGATATGTAAGATTAAAAGTAGTAACAAACATCTTCGTCTCATTGTTTGTGATTCCAAAATATCTTGTTTCGCTACCATACGATTAAGATTATTATGAGGTGATTGATAATGCTAGGCTTTTCTTCGGGAATATAAGTCCGGTTTATCAATTGGTTCTTGTGCACCTTGATTTATCAAAAGACAGAACAAAATTCGTAGGTATTTCTGTGGGAGACAGATTTATCTATTCCAATGGACTTTTCTGTGTGAGACAGATTTGTTTATGAAGTCTTCGACTTTGGGTCGTAGCAACTCTTGGTTGTGGGTGAGATCAGCTAAGGGAATCAAGTGCGTAGAATCCTGCTGGGGTTCAAAGACACAAGGAGCGCAACTGTACCTTGATCAGTGTGAGATTGATTAGGGCTCAACTACATTCCAATCCGTAGTTAATTGGTAGTAGGCTAGTGTCTGTAGCGTTTTAATACAGTATGGTGTTCAAAGCTGGACTAGGTCCCGGGGTTTTTCTGCATTTGCGGTTTTCCTCGTTAACAAAATTCTTATGTCTGTGTTATTTCTTTTCCTCATTATATATTGTTATATAATTGAAATATCACAGGTTGTGCGTTGAATCGATCAATTGGTAAATCCAACCTTTGGTTGTTGATTGAAATTGATTGATCCTTGAACATTGGTCTTTGGTACCTTTCAAGTTATTCCTCTTATATTCAATCGGGCTTGCAAATTTATATTTGTTGATTGCGCATTGAATTAAGAGATAGAGATACAAAACTCTTTATATACTTTTCTCTAGATTGAGTCTAACTGTCTAGTTGATTCTCTTGAAAGTATATTGGAGTTTTTCTATTCAGATTGCCAAACGAAATATTGGGTGTTGTTGTTAGACCCCCGCTTTTTCAATTGGTATCAGAGCAGGCAAACACATCTTAGACCTTATAAGTTTGTGTTTGTAGCAATCTGAGTATGGACGATTTTGTGTCTAGAAACGCTTCACCATAAATGGATAAACTCAACTTCGAGCGTGTTCTAGAAACCATCGATATGGTTGAGAATCCTAACTTAAAAAAATTCATCAATAAACTTTGTCTTGAAAAACATCGATTGATAAGGAAAATAGATGGACTTCACTGCGAGATTTATATAAAAAAAATCTGAGCTTCGAGAATGTTCTAAAGAGGTTGTTGATCTCTAAAAGAAGTTGGATGAACAAATCCGGATCAACTCTGATCTTGTTGCAGAAATCACAAAACTTAAGGATTTGAAATATGTAAAATCAACTTCAAAGGGTTTGAGTAACTCCTATAATTCTTCATTGAAGAATTGTCGTATTTCCGATGATAAGCGAGGTTTAGGCTTTGTGAAAAATGAAGGTGCTCAGAATTCTTCGAACAAGAATAAAGATGTTGGTACATGCTTGTTTTGTGGTTCTCATGAAAACTTTGAACATGTATGTTTGTCTTTTAGAAAAAGATTAAATGTTGCACGTAATCTTCACAAGAATGATGTACAACTTTTGTCTGCTCTGAAAAGACATTCAATACTAACAAGAAAGCCTCATATGGTTAGTAGTGCTAGTATGGGAGCTTTTTCTCTAAAATAAACATCACCCTTTCAATGGTTTCTTGATAGTGGATGTAGCAGGCACATGACTGGAGATCTCTCGTGGTTTGTCAACACAAGCGACTTTGATGGTGGTCCAGTAACATTCGGAGATGGGAGCTGCTGCTACATAAGCAAGAAGGGGACGATCAAGTTACCCGGAGTTCCTGAAATTCATGATGTAGTATACGTTAAAGGTATGACTGCTAATCTTCTTTCTGTTAGTAAAATCTGTGACAAAGTCCATAAGGTTGTCTTCAATGCTAATGGATGTAACATTGTAGACAATTCTGGAAAAGTGATTTTTCAAGGATCACGTGGAAAAAAAAACTGTTATCTGTTGGATACTCAGTTTAGTAATTGTTGCAATTTGACTAAGGTGGAATCTACACATCTTTGGCATGAGCGTTTTGGTCACATCAATTATCGACTTCTAACTAAGATCATTAGCAAAGAACTTTTTAGAGATGTCCTCAAAATCAATGCTAAGGTTGAAGGTGTATGTGGTGCCTGTCAAAAGGGTAAACAAATGAAAGTTCCACATAAATCATCTCAAGACATTCTCACTAAAGTTCCACTTGATTTAATTCATATGGATCTCTTCGACCCAATTCAACAACCCACGGTGGCTGGAAAGAAGTATGCTTTGGTTATGGTAGATGATTACACCAGATCACATGGGTGGCTTTTTTGGCTCACAAGAATGAAACCCTCAGTGAATTCAAGATTATTCTTAATAGAATCCAGAATGAATAGGGTGGCAAACTAAAGAAAATTAGAAGGGATTATGGCACGGAATTCAAGGACACCAAGGTGTTTGAATAATGTGATTCTCTAGGGATTATTCAACAATACTGTCCACCTATTACTCCATAAGCTAATGGACTTGCGGAAAGGAAGAATAGGAACATTCAGGAAATGGCTCGGGTAATGCTCCATAACAAAAACTTACCGTTAAGGTTTTGGGGAGAAGCTGTTTTTACGGCTTGCTACTTGATCAATCATGTTTACTTACGGTAAAAGACCTTAAACACTCCCTATAAGTTGTGGTATGATAGGAAACCCAACTTACATTATCTCAGAGTGTTCGACAGTAAGTGCTACATTCTTAAGGACCGTGAACAGAAACGGAAATTCGACTCAAAAAGCGATGAAGGTATTTTTCTTGGCTATGCATCTGACAGTCGTGGTTTCCGAGTCTTTAATCTTAGAACCCAAGTCATGATGGAATATGCAAATGTTATCATTGAAGATCTAAGTAATTTTCGCCATGATGACTCTCCTGCTGAATTGCCTCCAACTGAGACAATTGAGAAAGTCAAAGAAATTCTAGAATCAGTAGAAGTTATTCCAACAGTTACTGATCCTGATATTTCTAGTGATGAGGAGAAAAGCCCTATTCAGGATATTCCGGTTGAACAAGAACGTGCCCCTCCAAGGCATCTTTGGGTTCATAGGAATCATGATACTAACAGTATTATTGGAGGAAGAGATTCTACAGCTAAGACGATAGGACAACTTCAAAATATGTGCAATTTTGGTTGTTATCTATCGCAAGTAGAGCCAAGAAATATTGATAAAGCTCTTAGTGATCCCTTTTGGGTGAATGAAATGCATGAAGAGTTAAATCAATTCCAAAGACAAGATGTATGGAAACTCGTACCTTGTCCCCCCAATATCAATATTGTTGGTACTAAATGGATATTCAAGAACAAGTATGATGAATTTGGCACCATTGTCAGAAACAAAGCTAGACTTGTCGCTCAGGGATATTCACAGATTGAAGGAATCGAATTTGACGAAACCTTTGCTCCTGTGGCACGCCTTGAGTCCATTCGGTTATTATTAGCTCATGCTTGTTTTCTTAAGGTTAAGCTGTTTCACATGGACATTAAAATCAGCTTTCCTAAATGGAAATTTAAAGGAAGAGGTCTATGTCGCTCAACCTAAGGGATTCGAAAACCCTGATTTCCCAGATCATGTCCTTAAGCTTAATAAGACATTATATGGGTTAAAACAGCACCGCGTGCCTAGTTCGAAAAACTTACTACTTCCCTCCTTGGGAAAGTTTTTTCGAGAGGTGAAGCTGATTAAACTTTGTTTACCAAATGGAGTGGAAAATATGTTGTTATCGCTCAAGTCTATGTAGATGATATCATCTATGGATCAACATCTTGGAAATTTGCAAGAGATTTCCAAGTCTCTCTTGGCAAGAAGTTTGAAATGAGCAATGTTGGTGAATTAAAATTCTTTTTTGGGTTTACAAATTCAACAACACAAGGATGGAATTTACTTATCTCAATAAAAATATGCAAGAGATTTTGTCACAAGATTCGGTCTTGATAAGTCAACTCAAAAAATGACTCATATGCCTACCACTGGTAAACTACATCGAGATGATAAAGGTGTAAATGTGGATCAAAAACTCTATCGAGCTATCATTAGAAGTCTTTATATCTTACAGCTACTAGACCTGATATTGCTTTTAGTGTAGGTTGTTGTGCTAGGTTTCAGGCAAATCCAAAGGAATCTCATCTTGTAGCTGCGAAAAGGATCATACGATACGTCAATCACACTGTCGGGTATGGTCTATCTTACACCTTTGATACTAACACTGATCTCTCAGCCTATTCAGATGCTGATTGGACAAGATGTGTGGAAGACAGAAAAGTACCTCAGGGGTTTCTACTATGCTGATTGGCATAGCAAGAAACAAAATTCACAATCCTTTTCTTCATGTGAAGCAGAATATATTGCTGCAGGCTCATGTTGTACTCAACTTATCTGGATAAAAAAAATGCTTGCTGATTATGGAATTGACACTGGATTAATGAAGATCTTTTGTGACAACTCCAGTGCGATTCGTATCACTGAGAATCTCGTTGAGCACTCGATAACTAAGCAAATTGATATAAGGTACCATTTTATTCGAGATATCTATGAAAATGGTATCATAAATATGGAATTTGTGCCTTCCGAACAACAATTGGCTGATATTCTCACCAAACCATTAGATACTGCTACATTTCAACACTTACGGTAGTCTATTGGTGTTGTTTTGGTTCATTAGTCTTTTCTAAATTCTTCCCCCTGCACTTATCTCGATCTGTTGGGCAATTGAGTTTGGAATTCCAGTTTAAGTGTCACTTCAATTCTGAGGTTGTTTCCGTAGTTGAAATTCTGTTAAGTATCTTAGTGTTTTTCAAATAAATCCTTCTTTACTTGTAAAAGTAAGGTTACTCTTGTTGTTCTTTCGGGAATGACATTTTATGGGGAAGAGTTCTTAATTGAACCTGTACTTAATTGCAAAATCTTTGTGGGGAGTGCGGCTGTGGAATATTGTAGGGGTTATCTTGTATCTTTATAAACTCCTTGATGAATGCATTTAGTTTCGTCTATTTGATGGCATCTAAACAAGTTGGTATGTTGTTATCTTTTGGTCATGAAGTATGTCTATGAAAATTTCATGAGGATCCCACTAGTTTTCATACCTTTTCCAATTTATATTGACAAAAAGGGGGAGAATTAATGTGTAGTTCACACTAGAAATACATATGGTTTACGGACCATTAGGTAAGGGGGAGTGGTTTTCATATTGATTTGAAGTATTGACTAAGGGGGAGTGATACATATCACCATAGTATTGTTGTCAAAGTTGTGATGCAATTGGACTTTGATGATGTATAATGATACTATGACACTGTATAACAATAATTGAGAGCAATTGTTTTCTCATTGTTATAGCTACGGATCTTAAACAACAATGATGTTGAGTTGAACTCATTTGTAATCATTGGAGTACTTGGAAGTGACGAAGATTTCTAGTAATGTTGAAGAACCAAGGAGATCAAGCATTTGGATGAGAAGCTACAAAGTTTTTTTATTTTGTAATCCATATGTATTGATAGTTTTGTCACTAAAATTGACAAAGGGGGAGATTGTTAGAGCACTGCTCGGTCGAACTCGCAAGCGTTGCTATCTCAAGCTTGTTTGTCAATGTTAGTGATTAAAACTATAAGTTTTGATATCTAGTTTACTTAAAGTAATGTCTCGGACTAGGATAGATTGTGTAGTTGAGCATTAGAATTCACGGCTGTCATTAATTGAAGACGAAGAACTACTAAAGAGAGCTTGTGGAACTTCATCAACAAAAGGTATGTGGATACTAAAACTCATCTATCACTTGGAAAGTCTATTTCTACTCTATCTCTTATATTGAGACAAAAGTCGTATTACTATAGTTTTCGATTATGCACATTTGAGATTTCGAGCTGAGTTTAACTCGCTTACATATTTCTCGAAATATGTGTTGGTAAGCTTTCTCTTCAACCAAGTTCATCTTATATTCTTGACGAAAGTCAAAATATGATCATGCGAAAATCATCAAGTAATATCTTACATGGTTTGTGTGATACAATCATTTGGTGTAGACTTGGAATGTTTCATTATGATTATTTCAATAACTTGAAAATTACTTTGATGCTAATAGTGTGTGAAAATGGCTATTGTCATCCTATAAGAAAGTTTCAATGATTGAAATAAGAGTTTAGAACACTTAACTGCTATGTACCTGGGGTGCCCTGAGTGTTATTCTGGGTGCTTATATAATAACTAGTCATTGGTCCACTAAGAGTGTTGGGAACCAGGCAGATGTTGCCGCGTGTCTGTCTGAGAGTGGTTGATGTTGGGGCACCTGATTGGGTGTATTTAATCTGTAATAGAGAGAGAGTAGAACCTAAGCAAGATTAATGAACTTCTTATGGCTGTGTGAACCTGAACCAGATTTCTTTATCTCATTCTCTTAATTCGTCTAATTTTCTCCCTTAATTCGTCAATTCTTCCTTGCCTATCTCTGATTCACTTATCTTTTCCGGATCTTGTTTGCAATTTGTACTGAGAATAGTACATTTGGCATCAGAGCCGTTCTTTCCTTCAAACAATGGGTACCAACAATTTTACACTCAAAGAGCTATCTTATTTCCATAGACAAAATTTAGTGAAATTCACCGATCTAGATGTTAAAATGACACAGGTGAGTCAACAATTAGATGAACAAGCATCTATAACAAAGACCTATAAATATCATACTAATGACAGCTTGAATCTACCAACCAGTTAGATGGCTGGTCTACTTCAAGATTCTCAACGCAACAATGGCGATGCGAGAATTTTGGGTACACCTGGATTTACACCACCAGGAGGTAATAATCAATTTGGTCATATTTTTCAAGGTGAAACATCGTATATGAGACAGCAGCGTACTCCAAAGCTCGATTTTCCTAGATTCGATGGAGAAAATCCGCGTGGATGGGTACATAAAAGTGAGAGGTACTTCCATATTCACAACACAGAAGAGAACCAGAAGTTTAGTGTTGCTTCCATATACTTAGAAGGTAAGGCTGATAAATGGTTCCTTAACTTTCAAATTGGAAAACCCTTTTTTTTTCTTAGAGAGAATTAGCTGATGGTGTTTGTGCTAGATTTGAAAATCCTGTGGATGACAATTTTATAAGGAGCTTTAATAAATTGTGCCAAGTAACTACTGTAGAAGAGTATTTTGAACAATTTGAATCTCTCAAGGCTCTTATGTTAAGCAGTAACCCCCATTTAAATGAGCAATACTTTGTAATGAGTTTCATCAGTGGGTTGAAGACTGAATTTAAAAACTCTGTGTTGATGTTCCATCCATCTACACTTTTACAAGCCTTTTCATTTGCCAGGATGCAAGAGCAAAAATGTATTCAACAATCCAAACCTTCAAGGCCATTCTAGAGGTCATTTACCAATTCATTTTCCAGCAAGGCCATACCAGGCTTCATCATCTCCGTTTCCCCCTAAACCCATTCAAACTACTACTACTATTTTATCCCTTTCACACCAAAATCAGGCAACTTCACACCAAAATCCAGTCCACCACTTCCACCTATCAAAAGATTAACACAGGAACAAATGAGAATTAGGAGGAAAGAGGGGTTGTGTTACAACTGTGATGTAGTTTACACTCCTGGTCACATCTGTAAGAGACAAAAACTATTTATGGTACAGGTAGAGCAACCAGAATCTTCAGAGAAAGTAGAGGAAGAAGTCTTTGAAGAAGCTATAGAATCTCCAGTGGAATCTGACATGGAGATATCACTGCATGCTCTAACTGGTGGTGCTGCTGGTGACACTATAAGAATTCCTGGAACTATTAAGAGGCATAAAGTGTCAATACTTATAGATACTGGAAGCACTCATAGCTTCATTGATTGTGATTTAGCAAGGAAATTACATTGCTCCATCAAACCCACAGGCACATGTTGGTGACTGTTACTAATGGAGATAAGACTGTAAGTACTAGCATATGTTCTCAACTACCATGGACCATGCAGAATCATCAGTTCACAGAAGATTTGAGGGTATTACCCTTGGGAGGTTGTGACATGGTCCTAGGAGAAGACTGGCTAAGAAGGTTAGGTGACATAACTTTTAACTTCTCCAAGTTAAGCATCTCATTCAAGTATCAAGGAAAGAGGATTGTACTCACTGGTAAGCCAGAACATCCAACCTTGAGAATGATGAGCAGTGAGGCAGTAGAGAATTACTTCAACAAGAACACTCATGGCATGGTTGGTCAATTATTCTCCATTGCCCCTCAATATTCATCTACAATCACCCCTCCAGCCATACTTCCACTATTACAGGAATTTCAAGATATATTTGAAGAACCTAAACAATTACCTCCTACTAGGAATATGGATCACACCATACCACTCAAAACCAATTCCATACCCACTATCCAAAGGCCTTATAAATGCCCATACATACAGAAAGGAGTGGTGGAACAACTTGTAAAAGAAATGCTCAGTACAGGTACAATACAAACCAGCCACAGCCCATTTGCTGCACCTATTTTATTAGTTAAGAAGAAGGACAATAATGGAGGTTCTGTGTGGACTATAGGAGGTTGAATGATATCACAGACAAAGACAAATTTCCAATTCCAGTTATTGAGGAGTTTTTATATGAGCTAAATGGAGCAGTGTACTTCACCAAAATTTATTTGAGGACTGGCTACCATCAAATAAGAGTTAATGTGGCAGATATTTACAAGACAGCATTCAGAATTCACCATGGACATTATGAGTTCAAGGTGATCCCCTTTGTCCTAACAAATGCCCCTGCAACTTTCCAGGCTATCATGAATGAAGTCTTCGAAGAACATTTGAGAAAATTCATACTAGTTTTCTTTGATATTATCTTAGTTTACAGCTCTTCCCTCCAAGAACATTTGAAGCACCTCCAAATCAATTTTTCCTTGTTAAGAGCCCACAAGTTATATGCAAAGGTATCCAAATGTTGCTTTTGACAGACAGAGTTAGAATACCTTGGTCACATTATCACTGCAGAGGGAGTTAAGGCAGACCCAAACAAGATTGCATGCATGAAGGAGTGGCCTACACCAACTAATATCAAAGAGATAAGAGGGTTTGTTGGACTCACTGGCTATTACAGGAAGTTTGTACAAGGGTATGGGGCTATCAACAGACCACTCACTGAGCTTTTGAAGAAGATTTCCTTCTTAAGGAGTGAGTCGGCCACAATGGCCTTTGAGCAACTCAAAAGAGTCATGACTAACACACCAGTACTGGCCTTGCCATATTTTTCAAAAAAGTTTACTGTTGAAACTGATGCTAGTGATTCCTGTGTGGGAGCAGTGTTGACTCAAGAAGGAAAATCAATTACTTTTTTCAGCAAAGGGTTAGGCCCAAGAGCAAGAGCATTATCAGTATATGAGAAGGAATTGCTTGCTGAAGTTATGGCTGTTACCAAATGGAAGCAATACTTACAAGGAGGAAAATTTATTATACAAACAGATCATCAAAGTATCAAATACTTCTTAGATCAAAAGATTACAACTGTGCTTCAGCAGAGGTGGTTAATGAAGCTTCTTGGTTTTGATTATGAAATCAAGTACAAAAAGGGTACAGATAATGTAGTGGCTGAAACACTCTCCAGAAGACCACAGAGCAATGTTGCATGCAGCTTTCTAGCACTTTCCAAGCCAACTTGGAATCTTGATATCCTTTCCAGCCATGCTCAATATACCAAGATCCAAAAACTTATTGTTCAGACCCTTGCATCTACCACTGGAAATTATAAACTTTCAGTAAAAGAAGAAGTACTCAGGTACAAGGATAGAATCTATGTAGGAGACAGCAATGATGTCAGAAGGACCATCTTAGAGTCAATACATACTTCTGCAGTGGGAGGGAATTCAGGTATGCAGGCTTCTTATGTGAGAGCAAAAAAGTATTATCTACTGGCCAGGACTAAAGAAAGATGTTATGTCCTTTGTATCTTCTTGTGATGTTTTCCAAAGGAACAAAAATGACCACTATTTTCCAAATGGGTTACTGCATCCACTTCCCATTCTAGAGCAGGCTTGGCAGCATGTCACCATGGACTTCATAGAAGGGATACCTATCAGTGAGAAATGAAGTGTCATTTTGGCGGTGGTAGATAGGCTTACCAAATACAACCATTTTATTGGCCTACAACACCCTTTTACAACAGCTACAGTGGCCAAAGCTTATTTGAATCAAGTTTTGAAGCTACATGGGCTTCCTTCTTCCATTGTGTCAGACAGAGATAAGGTGTTCACAAGAAACTTTTGACAAGATATCTTTAAGGCTCTGGATACAAGTTTGAACTTGAGAACAGCTTAGCACCCTCAAACAGATAGACAGACTGTGAGGGTGAATGCCTGTCTAGAAAACTACTTGAGATGTATAAAAGGACACCAACCTAACAAGTGGTTCCATTGGCTTGCACTAGCAGAATGGTGGTACAACACCAGCTATCACAGCAGCCTGAAGATGACTCCTTTCAAGGCCCTATATGGTTACAATCCTCCCCACATGGCATTCCCATCCACCACAGTCACTTCTGTAACAGCAGTAGAAAAGTATTTAAAGAAAATAGATGCCATGATTGACTTACTTAAGGAGAGCCTACATAAATCTCAAGAGAGGATGATCTTCTTTGCTGACAAGAAAAGAACTAACAGATCTTTTGAAGTTGGAGATAGAGTTTACTTAAAGCTGCAACCTTACAGGCAAGCTTCAGTTTCCTTGCGCAAGAACTTCAAGTTATCAGCTAAATATTATGGTCCCTTCACCATTTTGCAGAAAGTTGGGTCCCTAGCATACAAGTTAGAGTTGTCATCCAGTGCTAGAATACACCTTGTATTCTATGTTTCTCAGCTGAAGAATCAAATTGGTAAGGCTCATATACCATCACCAGTACTGCCTATAGTTAATCATGCAGAGAGAGATTATTATGGTGCCTGAAAGGGTTTTAGCTACCAGATCACTCACAACAAGAAGGAAGGAATATACACAACTACTTATCCAATGGACTAACTCTTCTCTTGAGGATGCCACTTCAGAGGAAAAATTGAATATTCAAGCTCACTATCCAAACTTCATCCTTGAGGACAAGGATACTTTCTAAGGAAGGAGTAATGTTATGTACCTGGGGTGCCCTGAGTGTTATTCTAGGTGCTTATATAATAAATAGTCATTGGTCAACTAAGAGTGTTGGGAACCAGGCAGATGTTTCCGTGTGTCTGTCTGAGAGTGGTTGATGTTAGGGCACCTGATTGGGTGTGTTGAATCTGTAATAGAGAGAGAGTAGAACCTAAGCAAGATTAATGAACTTCTTATGGATGTGTTCACCTGAACCAGATTTCTTCATCTCCTTCTCTTAATTCGTCTAATTTTCTCCCTTAATTCGTAAATTCTTCCTTGCCTATCCCTGATTCACTTATCTTTTCCGGATCTTGTTTGCAATTTGTACTGAGAACAGTACATTAACCAACATTGGATTATAAACATGTTGTGCACTCTTGCATATGTGTGGTCCATGTCCGGGAACGATAGTATGCATACCCGTATGCATACCTGTTGGTTTGAGAAGTATGGGAACCTAAGTGCGCGTACCCATACGCATACTGGCGTAGGTTTGTGACCGGAAATTTCTGTCGGGTTTGGAGGTATGCGTACCCGTTCGCATACTGGTGAAAACCAAACTTGGTCCGACTATTTCAAGTATGCGTACCCGTTTGCATACTTGAATGGTTAAAGTTCTAAAATCGGTTGTGACATGAACAAATACATTTATATAATAAGGACTGCATTCTTTGCAAACCATGGCTATAATTTTTATGAATTAATTCGAGTGAATCAAACCGATTTTTCTTCAATTGTGTTCTTGTATACTTCTATGAGAATATAGCAATTGAACAACTCTTTAACTAGTTTCATTTGAGTCATTTGAACTAGTTATGGTTAAGATGAATAAGGTTGATATGAGAGTGTTCATATAGCTAACCTTGGTTAACTACTGTTGATCCAACATGGTGTACACGTTTAGGTACGGTTACATAAACCTAAATGAGGGTACATTTCATTTGTGTATAACAAGCTAAGTTCGATCTAACGGTTGAAAGATAGTAGCTTGTATCTAATAAGGTTTTCATCTAACGGTGAATATTGAATGCTTTATTACCAAGGTAACTAAGATTGCAAACCCTGATTTGAAAACTATATAAAGGAGAACTCTAGCAACTGGGAAACCTAATCCCCACACCTCCTGTGTGACACTAGTTGCGACTATAGTCGATTCTCCTTTAACCTTAGGTTTTTCACGAAACCATGTAGGTTAACGACTTAAAGACTTCATTGGGATTGTGAAGCCAGGCCCAACTATTTTCTCTGTAGATGCGTGTTCTGATCGTAATTTTACTATCGTGATTGAGTATTATCTTTGTTAAGATTTGCTTGAGATTTATCTCCGATAGGTAAGATTAAAAGTAGTCACAAACATCTTCGTCTCATCATTTGTGATTCCACAATATCTTGTTTCGCTACCATACGATTAAGATTATTGTGAGGTGATTTATAATACTAGGCTGTTCTTCGAGAATATATGTCTGGTTTATCAATTGGTTCCTGTGCACCTTGATTTATCAAAAGACGGAACAAAACTCGTAGGTATTTCTGTGGGAGACAGATTTATCTATTCCAATAGACTTTTCTGTGTGAGACAGATTTGTTTATCAAGTTTTAAACTTTGGGTCGTAGCAACTCTTTGTTGTGGGTGAGATCAGCTAAGGGAATCAAGTGCGTAGAATCCTGCTGGGGTTCAGAGACGTAAGGAGCGCAACTGTACCTTGATTAGTGTGGGATTGATTAGGGCTTAACTACATTCCAATCTGAAGTTAATTGGTAGTATGCTAGTGTCTGTAGCGGCTTAATACAGTATGGTGTTCAAAGCTGGACTAGGTCCCGGGGTTTTTCTGCATTTGTGGTTTTCCTCGTTATTAAAATTTTGGTGTCGGTGTTATTCTTTTCCGCGTTATATTTTGTTATATAATTTAAATATCACAGGTTGTGCGTTGAATCGATCAATTGGTAAATCCAACCTTTGGTTGTTGATTGAAATTGATTGATCCTTGAACATTGGTCTTTGGTACCGTTCAAGTTATTCCTCTTATATTCAATCGGGCTCGCAAATTCTTATTTGCTGATTGCGGATTGAATTAAGAGATATAGATACAAAACTCTTTGATATACTTTTATCTAGATTGAGTCTGATTGTCTAGTTGATTGTCGTGAAAGTATATTGGAGTTTTTCTATTCAGATTGCCAAACGAAATATTGGGTGTGGTTGTTAGACACCCGTTTTTTCACTTTGAGCATCTTGGATGCGGTAAGCGAGATGGTAGATGCCGGTGATCAACCCTCTGCTGCCCAGCTTTGAAATTGGCGTCGAGTGATTATCAACGCCACAAGCATGCAATTCAACGTTGGGTGGTTGGATTTTCTTTGGCAAGAGGAAGAAACTAAAGTGAACTCGCATCGGACTCAGCTACCAGGTATTATCGCTGGTCTCAAGGAGAGGATTGTTGCGGTGAAGGATACTATGGAGGAGTTGAAGGCGATGCAGGATCGCTTGATCCAAGAGTTTGTTTCAGTGGTTGAATGGCTTTCTCGGGCCAAGAAGACATTGGAATCGGAGGAGCAGTTGCTAGACGAGGCTGAGGCGGAATTAGCAGAGCAGGCTGACCCTTAAATGTCTTTTTAGGACTTCTCTTTTTCTTTTCTTTTTGGCTTCGTTTCTTTGTACTGTTGTAAACTTTGGGATTTGTGTTGTTCCTTCCTCCTCAGTTTATGAACTTGGTTTGTACCCTTAATGGGGTGTTAGCTTTTAAATAGACCCCGGGTTTTATGTATTTTCTTTCATATATAAGCAGTCAGGATTATGTTTATTGGTTTTTAAGTACCATGGCTAGTTGTATGCGTTTGTTAGCGGAGATTTATTTACTAAGGCGCCTCATGGCGGTTCTTCCTCTTATATGTCAATACTATGAGCATGACCATGCAGATGCTCATGGTATGTTAATGAAGGTGGAATCACAGATATCAAGCATCAGGAGCACCGCTGAAGCTGTCCCTATTAGCTTGACATCGAGGAGCTCTTTGCTAAAAAGGCGTCGAGTGTCTTCTGGTTTAAATGAAGCTCGTGCTGAATGGTCTGATTGTGCAGATACTTATTATATGGTGTGCACCAGTGTTATTTCTCAGGCATCTTTTGGCAAGGTAGAGCGCTGCTTTAGGAAGGCTGGCATTGCACGGATGCATGCTCATGAGGCAGTGAAGGGTGCTTATGGAAGTTTGACTCTGGTAGAAGAAGAGACAGCCAAGTACCGTGTCATGTTGGGTGACTTGTAAAAAAAAAAGTATTTTTATTTATTTATTTTTATTTTTTTGAACGTTTATAAGTACCTTCAAGTGTCGATTTATTGAGTTGTCTTTTCTCTCTCTTCTTTCTTTTGGCTCATTGCTGTAATATCTCGAGATGAGTTGGTGTCGGAGGTTAAGCGCCTTGATCTTATGATGAATGCGGCACACATCATGTTTGAGTATTTTGTAGAAGAAAACATACGTTATTCCTGTCTTTGGGCAAGCGCCGACAGGGAGTTGCAGGAGGCCATTAGAAGTATTTTGCCTGTAACGACATATTTTCTTGAATATCGGCGTCAATGTTTAGAACGGATTGATGATAGTTATGACCGCTATGTGCGCGTGCACGCATTGATGGGTATCTTGGAAAGAGCGATTGTTGGCGCTCGGGCTTTTCTTGGTGTAACTCCTTAGGGAGGATTTCGTTTTATTTGTTGTAATGCAGTAGTGTGAATGTAATATAACGTTCTGTTACTTTTTTATCTGTTACTTGGTGTTAACTCGTCGAGAAGGGCGTAATGTAGGCATTAGATCCAGTAGAGGATCAGGGGCCGTCAAAGTAGGAACAAAAGTATGTCCCGTCTTTACTTCTTTTTTCTTTTCTTTTTTAGTTTTGAATTCATCAAGAGATTCTTGATGTAGGCGTCAGAGCTATTAGAGGCGCCAGGGACGTATAGGTAGGGACAAAAGTATATCTCTCCCCCCTCCCTTTTTTTTTGCCAAAGGGATTAGATACGGGCGCCAGGGTCATGTGGAGGCACCAAGACCGTATGGATAGGAACAAAAGTATACCCCCCTCTCTCTTTTTCCAAAGGGGTTAACTATGGATGTCAGGGCCGTGTGGAGGCGCCAAGGCCTTATGGATAAGAACAAAAGTATATCCCCCATTTTTATTTATTTTTATTTTTTTGACGCCCAGTCCTCGAAGAGTGGACGCGAGAGGGTTTGTACACTTTTCCTTTCATCAAGGACAAGGATTTAGCCACATAAGGCCCTATGGTGAGGCGCTAGGGGTTTTAGACACTCGGGCCTCAAAGGGTGAGTACAAGAGAATTCGTGCACTCCTCCTTTTATCAAGGATATGGAAGTTTTAGCCGCGCAAGGCCTTATAATGGGGTGCAGGGGGTTTAGACACTCACGTCCCAGAGAGTGGGTTCGAGATGGTTCATACACTCCTCCTTTTATCAAGGGCAAGGAGGATTTTAATCATGCAAGGCTTCATGAAGGAGCGCAAGTAGGTTTAAGACACTCGGGTCTTAAGAGACGAGCTCCCGATGATCCTTGGATATTTGTTGTGAAAGCAAGTAATTTAAATAAAGAGCGTCTTATTCATATTATTGATTCCTTACATATAGAAAGCTTTAAGCCACTTGTCGTTGACCTTATCATTGAGTTTTCCTTTGATAGGAATCCTATCGGAATGTTCAATATTAAATTAACCATTCTCCGCCGCTTCGGTTACTCGAAATGGCCCTTCCCATTTTGGAGCAAATTTACCGGCGCTAGCATTTCGCGGTACATGTGGCGAGATTGCGAGGACTAGGTCCCCTATTGCAAAGCTTCTCGGTTTAACCTTTTGATTGTAGGCTCTTGCCATACGTTCACGATATTTCTGGGCATGAGCGTCTGTTATGTCCCGCTTTTCTTCTATTACGTCTAGTACTTGGAACCTTTTATCGTCTTCGACTTGCAAGCCGATTGCAACAATTACTCGGGCCGACGCAATGACAACCTCTGCTGGTAGAATGTCGTCTTATCCATACACCAAGTTGTAAGGCGCTGCTCCAGTGGAATATCTTTTAGCGATTCGATATGCCCAGAGTGCCATAGGTAATTCTTCATGCCGAGGCCTTTTGTTGTCATACAGATTCCTACTGAGGAATCGGAGAAACGTTTTGTTGGTCGCTTCCGCCTGCCCGTTTCCTTTGGGGTAGTAAGGAGTAGATGTCTTATGCTTGATGTGGAAAGATTCTAATAGTCCCTTGACATCACTGTTGACGAAAGGCGAGCCATTGTATGACACGATACACATGGGTATTCCGAAGTGTGTAATGATATATTCTCTGATGAAAACGGCGATGATGGCCCTGGTGGCATTTCTTAGTAGGATAGCTTCCACCCACTTTGTGAACATTCAGTCGCAGTTACAATGTACTCGTGTTGCCTATAAGATTTTGGCGTGATGGGTCCGATGATATCCTACCCCCAAGTATGGAAGGGCCAAGGCGTAGCGATGCTGTGTAACATGATGTGAGGAGTTTGGGTCAGGTTTCCAGGAACTTGACATTGCTCGCATTTTCGTACATATTTAGCTGTGTCGCTTTCCATAGTGGTCCAGTAGTACCCTGCTTCGTAGATTTGCGAGAACAACTGTGCCTTTCCTTGGTGTTCGCCATCATGTGTTAACTCCATCACTCGGAGAGCCTCACTCTTGTCTAAACAAGTTAGTGTATGGTGCCCGAAGCTTCTTCGGAATAGTTTCTTGTCGACAACAAAATATCGCTTGGACTTCTTGATTAACCTAAGAGCCACCTTTTTGTCGCTTGGTAAGGTTCAATTTGTCAGGTAAGAGATGTAAAGTTCTCTCCAATCCTCTTCATCCTCCTCTATGACGCAAAATTCCGCCTCTTGAGGAGATCCTTCGCACATGTCACAAGTATCTTGTAGGGATTTCGCTTGAACTACCATGTCTGGCCAATAGAATCCTGCGTGTTGAATCCGCCGATGCAACACTATGGAAGCAGCGTGTCCACACACTTGGAGGTGTATTTCTTCTAACTTTTCCTTTCCTTCGAGCGGTCCGAGGAACCTACACAGTCCACCTCCAGTTGTGATGAAGTATAGATCTCCGTCGAGGATGGTATATGATCTTAAAATTTTCCATGATAGTTGTCTTTCTTCTGGTGGTCGCTTTAGATCTGCTATTATCACACGACGCCAATCCAGTTCTTCTACTGCCGCTCTTTCCTCTAATGTTAAAGGTGAGGTGTTCCTGATGATAGTGATTATCTCCTTGTATCCTTTTAGCATTTGTAGATTTGATGCTAACGTCGCCAATGCGCCTGCGTGTCTGTTTGGCAAGAAACCCATGTGCTTAATCAAAATGTGTCCAAAACGCCGCATCAAACATTGATCCTTGTCCCGGTAGACCGCCAATATTGGTTCCTTCACATGGAACTCCCCTTCTATTTGGTTCACCAAAAGTCTGGAATCTCCCATCACTTCTAAGTTCGTTATCCCCATCTCTAGCGCCATTTGCATCCCAATGAGAAAGCTTTCATATTCAGCGGAATTATTAGTGCAGGGGTAATCTAGCTTATAAGCATATGACTTCAATTCTCCTGCTGGTGATTCAAAAACTATTCTGGCGCCTCCGTGGTCTCCGTAGGAGGATCCATAAAAGGACATCTTCCATATACTAGGCTGAACTTCATCTACCAAGGTGATTTCCCCGGGCAGCTCAGTCTGAATCTCTGAGGTATCGGTCCCCAGAAAAGATGATAGTAAATCTTCAATTGCATGTCCTCGGACGCCTTGAGGTCGTATTGGAGTCAAATCGAATTCTAATAATTGCATTGACCAACTTGCAATTCTTCCTGACTGGATCGGTCTGGTAGTTAAGTACACAATTGGATTAGCCGCTGCTACCACGTAGCTCTATTGTTTCTGCAAATAGTGTCACAACTTTTGTGCCACCGGGATCAATGGTAAGCATGCTTTCTCAACAGGGGTATATCTCAACTCTGCGTTTTTCAATACTTCGCTAATATAATAGATTAAGATCAGATTGGCTCCCCCCATATCTTGAGCGACTAGAACTCTTATTGCGGATTCTGTATTTTCCAGGTATAAATAGAGAGGTTCTCCTTTGACTGGTGGTCGTAGTACATGCGGATGGGTAAGCCATTTTTTAATTTTGTCGAAAGCCTCTTGATGCTCCGCTTTCCAGACGAACTTGCCGTTCTTTTTGAGCATTGGGAAGAAATGGTTAAGAGTTTGTGCTAGCCCCGGGATGAAGCGCCTTACATAAGAGACTTTCCTTATTAGCTTTTGAAGTTCCTATTTATTTTTAGGATGTGGCATCGAAAGAATAGCTTCCTCTTTGGCGGAATCAACCTATATCCCTTTGTGAGTGACTTGATATCCTAAGAACTTCCCAGCAGTGACTTTGAACACACACTTGGTGGGATTCATTTTTAAATTGAAGTTTCGACACTGATGAAAGTCCTGTCGAAGGTGTTGGATATGGCCTCCTTACTTCTTTGATTTGACAATATTGGCATCCACGTAGATTTGTACGATTTCATGATTCATGTCGGGAAAGATTGATGTCATTGCCTGCTGATACGTCGCCCCAGCATTCTTTAGTCCGAAAGGCATGTCTCTTTCATCCTGACCTGGTTATAACCGCTTTTCCCGTCCATAAACGTATACATCTCATTTCCACAAGTCGCATCCACAGTCATATCTATGTTGGGGAGAGGGAATTCATCCTTGTGCTAGTCTTTCCCAAAACTGGGGAGCATCCTCGACTTTGAGGGTTTCCATCGCTTCTGCAAGGCTAACCTCTTCTGTCGAAGCCTCCCCTGCTAATTGCTATAATCGGTATACATGACGCCCATCTGGTCGAGACACCTTTCTAAAGCATCTCTTGTATTGCTTGCCGTAATCTTTCTTTCGCCCTTGGATAGAACTTCCTTCCTGGTAAGTCGTAACCCAGTCCGGGATTGGGATATAATGAATACGCGTCACCACTTCGCTGGGTTCGCTCAAAGCGTCATAGAAGGTCGCTTCTGCGTAACATGCTTCGTCGGCGGAGAAGTGGTTCTCAGTAGCTCGAACCCTTTTTTGCTTTCCCTTGAGGATAAACTTGATGCACTGGTGGTAAGTAGACGATACGACCCCGTGCTTGTGTATCCATGGTCTCCCAAGCAGGAAATGGTATGTTGTGTTTACTTCAATTACATGGAAAGGCTCAATATCCTTAATAGGACCAACTTTAACTTCCAAGTTAATCGTCCTGATAGTATGTTGACTCAACCCGCCAAAGCCTTGGATTTTTGTTTGGAATTTCTTGATTTCAGACTCTTTTACGCCTATGCTCTTCAATATGTGTAGCGGTATTATATTGAGCGATGCTCCTATGTTGATGAATGCTCTCTTGAAGGTGTCCTTCCTCACCTTTGCGGTAAGATATAGTGGACGCGTGTGATCGCTGTTAACCGCTTTGTATTCTTCAGAGAAAGTGATGACATTGGTGGGGAGTAGGTATTTTTTATCGAGGTACGCACTTACATCTTCCCTGGACGCGATCCTTGTTAAGAACATTGAAGCAAGATGCCTTTGAGCTATGTCAAACCCTAAGGCATTGAAGAAATTCGCGAACAGGGGTTTTTGTGCCACTACCTCAACTATCTGCTCTGTTGTGCTACTTGAGGATACTGCGTATATCTCTTCGTCTTCGATCGCACTCACATCATAAACTTCATCTTCCATGGGATCATGAGTAAAATTCGCCACTTCATGGTCTGGTAATGGGTTATATTGTATGTTGTTGTCGCCCTCGACATCGACTTCTCCATTACGCTGCTTGTTGTAAATCGCTTATTTAAAAGTTCGATATTCCCTGGTGGGATGATCCACTCTCCTGTGAAAGAGGAAGTACCGTGGGTTGCATTTGTCCACTTCAGTCGGCACTTTCCTAGGTTCTGGTAATGTGACATCTCCTTTCTTGACCCACTCCTTTAACAACCCAACCGCTTGCTCGTAGGAACAAGGGAAGTCGGGCGTTTCTTGTTCTTCCCTTCTCTTACTTTCCCGATTATCATTCCCAGGAGGTCCACGCTTCTTAGCCTGCCCTTAGCTATCTTATTTAGCATAGGCAACCGAATGTGACCAAGATTTCTCAGCAGCGGCAATTTCCTCAGTAGTCGCATCCGTTCTGGCAAAGGCTTCTTCAAGATCCGCAAACATAGTTATTTGTGCATTTGCAAACATCCTACGCGTCTTAGGCTCTAACATAGATATGCAGATTCCCACCAAATCCTCTTCGGGTACATCTGTTCGACACCTGAGGGATTCACTTCTAAAGCGCCTTGCAAAGGGCTTGAGCTTTTCTCCACTTCGACTCCTAATATTCCCTAGGTCCGAGATTGAAATCTTTACCGGTTTGGAGTAAAACTTTTGCATGAATGCCTGGCACATCTCATCCCATGATCGTATGTTATTCGGCTTCAAGGAGATATACCAGGTAAAAGCGTCTCCAGTCAAGGTTTTTCCAAATTATATCATACACATATTCACGTCTTGAGCGTACTCATTGAGAGACATCGTGAAGCGATGCATATGTTCAGTTGCATTTCCACTCCCTTCGAATAGCTTGAACTTTGGTGTTTTGTACTTCATGGGCATCGGTCTAGCCATAATTTCGGGAGGAATGGGCGATGTCATGGTATAGGCGTTATCCTGAGTTTTGAGGCAATACTTCTCTTCAAGTAGCCTTGTGAACTTCCCATCAGACAGAGCAATTCTAGCATGCTCTTCAGACATCTGCTGGTTGGCAGACTGGTTGGCTTGTGACTTCCTATGAGGAGTCCGTAACCCATGGTCCTGATCGAATCCGCCTCCTTGATTAGACTGAGGCGAGTCTGACCAATCTCTGCGGTTTCCCTCTGGCGGCGGGTCAATAGCTGCTAATCTCGCTAAGAGCATTTGGCGCTAACGATCATTCTCTTCTATATCAAATAACATTTTTCCCACTTCGTTTAGTGGCCCATAGACGCGTGGCTGAGCCAGGCGCGGTGGTCTGTCAGTATCCATGTGATGAATTGTGCGCTAATCCTGTGACCAAGTCTCCCACTGTGGTCGGAAAATGTACACAGTACAGGACGTACAGGGTACAAATAAAGTAAGGTGTAGAGACTTGCTCCAGAAAGTATAACACGGTTTCCCACAAAATAACCACTCAGTCTGACTATTGAGAGCAGACCCCTATTTATAGACATTTCCTAAAATGGGGATGTCAAACATGTGTCCTTTCCTATCTTTCCTTATCTTGCTACTGCCACTTTAGTTGTACAATTGTACTTTAGATTCTTCTAGATGACTTTTCCCACGTGACTTCTCTGCACATGTGTCTGTTAATGAAGATGGTGGGATGTTGTGCGGCACTCCTTCTAGGATATGGGGAGACCGGACATCCTCCTTAGAGTGGAGTGTTTTGTGGCATTCCTTCTAGGATATGGGGAGGCCAGATATCCTCTTTTGGCATTTTCCAGGTATCTACAAGGACAAAATTTAAAACCAACTAGCTCATCTAATTTTGAACTGAGGGAGTATATTTTTTCAATGATTTGAAGAATTTGAACCAAAATTCCACATGCAATTTATAACCATTTGTATCTTGATTAGGGGTTTGATTCATCAATTAATCTAAATTAGCTTAAATTCCTAGAATAAGATTGTTAAAGGTTATCTGTAACTTTTAACTGCATGGTACACCACGAGGTGAAACAAAACATCTCACAAATTCTTTTTAATTATGATCTCAATTTTTTTTTGCCGTAAAATTTGATCCGAGGGACAAGATCCAAATTTTACATAGTGAGATAAATTTTTATAAGAGCAAGGGATGTGGAAAGAGAATATGAATGAGTTTGATCAAATTAGGTGCTACTATGGGATTTGAATACTCACCTATTGACCCAAACTCTTTCACACACTCTTGTTGATGGGGAAAAATGATTTGCTGGTTTTTTAAGGAATGGAGAGACGACCGTGCGGACGGAGACTCCTCAACCGAGCAAACTGTCTAACCTCAAACAGATGCACTGCTTGGGAGTTCTTTGAGTTCGAGAGATCAATCTGTAGGACTCCGGACTAAACCAAGAAATGGCCGTTCTAAAGTCAATTCAGTCACAAAGAGGGAAGAAGGTTGATCTGTAGGAGGGAAGCTGGGAAGTGTGCGAGATCAATTGTGATCAAGGATTGTGAATGTGTTTAAGGTTTCTACAAGTTTTCTGTGAACTGTTGAGTTCGAATAAGTTCTGGTTGATTGATTGAATTCCTGAGAGTGATTGCTCGGATCAAAATTCTTCTTGTTGTTCAATCGTAGATTCAGAGACTTATTTATACTGATAGAATTGTAGACACATTGATCTCCAGTAAGTGTGACGGTTTCTCAAGTGAAAGAGTGGGAAAGTGGGAAATCGTGGTTTAACCAGTTCTAGGTAGTGCGGAGACTTGGTTGATTGTCCACCCACTACTTTGCTAACTCCCTCAATTGCTTGCACGACTTACTCACATTTCTCATCGTGGATGAACACACATGTCGTGGGCCGCCAGACTAAAAGCCTAATTAATATCCCTCATGATGTGACGTGATTGATGTCTCATGAATATGGAGTCTGCAAGGCAGACGTGTATTTGATTAGTCAGTCGTTGACTTGATTAGACGATGAGTCTAAGTATTGTTCAGTCGAGTATGATTTCCGAATGCTCTATGATTCATGGATTGAACATGTCTGTTGGGATGTATAGTTCTCGAATGAATGATGTTGATAATTGAATCAACATGATAGTCTGAGTAAATATTGCTTGTATGATGAATTGTTGAATATTGATAGTTGAATCAATATTCGAGCATTTGAGAAATATTGCTTATTCGATGGATTAATGATTATTCATAGTTGAATCAATATTCGGGCATTTGAGCAAATATTGCTCATTCGATGAATTACTAAATATTCATAACTGAATCAATATTCGAGCGTCTGAGAAAATATTGCTCATTTGATGAATTACTGAATATTGATAGTTGAATCAATTTTCGAGCGTCTGAGCAAATATTGCTCATTTGATGAATTACTGAATATTGATAGTTGAATCAATATTCGAGCATCTGAGCAAATATTGCTCATTTGATGAATTACTGAATATTGATAGTTGAATCAATATTCGAGCATCTGAGCAAACGTTGCTCGTTTGATGAAATATTGGTAACATGACGAAAATATTAATTAAAATATTATTAACTGCACCGAATATTATATAATTAATCCATATGTTGATTTATAGATCAACATAAAATTATTAGTGTTTGAACTTGCTAAGAATTATGATTTGCAGAGCATTCGTTCGAAACCCCTAATTGTTGATCAATTGATGACTTACTGAAAATAAGTCACTGAATGAAGGAGGCAACGGTTACATGGGATGATGTCCGACCATGTAGCACCCAGGTGCTCGAGTGAGCATGCACCAAAGTCCTTTGACCGGTTGGTGAAAGGTTGATCAAATGCTGGTTTAATCATTTATTAAAATAATGCTCGTCTGAGCGTCAGGTAATAAAACCTAGTTATGGAGAGATGAGGGACCGACCAAGGGGTCATGGACCGGATCTTGGTGGTCGTAAGACCAGCTGATGGTCGATTGGGAAAAATCCAAGTTGGCTGGAAAGAGTTTGGACCCAATATGAACTGTTGGGAGCAAATTAGGTCAAAATTATGAAAAAGTGTGGGACTAGCCCCTTGCAAGCCGAAAGGCCGACTTTGGTCGGTCAAGGTGGCATGCACATGTCACCATGATGCCCGTGTCTCAGTCCTGAGAGTTTTGGTATTTTTTGGTGCGCGTTTGAGCAATATTTTGGATTTTCAGAAGAGTTTGATCTTGACTGAAACTCTCGATTTTGCTCAAATGAGCAAGTAGAACTTTGCTCGTGCGTCAAATATTTTGAGAATATTAAAATAATAATATTTTAATTTTTGACATGAGAAACCTAGTCGGTCATGTGACCATTTGACTTTTTGGCTTTTTCATGGTTTGAGCAATATTTGAGAAAATATTGAACTAGGGTTTTCGCTCAAACGATGGATTTTCGTGAGATGAAGGAAATAATAGTATGAGAAAATAAGGAATTGCAAGGTGTGGGACTGTCCACGGCTAGGGCATGGTCGTCCGGATAGGTGGCCCGGTCCCGTGATTCATCGTTTGATGGAAAGTATGGAGAAACTAAGAGTTTCGCTCAAACGAGGGAGTTTGCTCAAATAAAAGAGTCTTCATGAGATGAGGGAAATAATAAATTAAAATAAAATAAAATAACGGAAGAGGGGGAACGGCCATGGTGGAATGACCAGTCGGCCGGTGGGCTCGGTCCCACGCCTCTTGTTTATTTTATTTAATACTATTTTCCTTCCTAATTGCATAGGTTCCTCGTTCGTCCATATTTTCGAATGCTCGTTCGTGCGTTCGGGTGCTCGTTTGTGCATTATTATGAAGTACACTTGCACCATTTTCTCGGGCCTTACTCGGTGATGGCCCAGACGCCCGATTGTTGAATATTTATTACTAATCCGTGAAATTCAGCTGAAAATCAGTCATGAAACGGAGCAATAAAGTTAATTGAGTATCTATTATTAATCCATAGAATTCAGCTTAGAATTCAAGGAACGGAGTAATCAGATAAAAAGGTTATCTATGTAATCCAGCTGAGGATCAGCCATGGAACAGAGTAATGAGATAAAATAGATTATTTTCTAGGAATTCAGTTGATGAATAACACGCTAGAATTAATCTATTTGCAGAATCGAGATATGAGATAATTGAAGCATCATATTCGTTCTGGGGGGTGTATAGTCAGGGAACAACGAGCAGCGTGACGTCCTGAAGGCGTTAAGCTCTCTACATAGTCAGGGAACAACGAGCAGTGTGACGTCCTTAAGGAGTTAAGCTATCTAACAAACATTATGTCTAGGATCCGCCGAATCATTTTGATTCTATGTAGATGTGATGATGAAATGTGTGAAGCATCGAACGCTCAGCTGAGAGGCCTTTCAAGAAACATATTCATCATAGCTCTGAGAGGAATGTTCGCTCAGTCAGAGATCGTAAAATGGTTCACGGATCATAAAATATGAATCGTCACATACATTCCTGAAGCCGGGTCAGAAACATGCAGTATCATGATTTTACGATTTTAGCCCTTGCCGAAAATCCATCATAAACATTAAGTCCCCTGCTTAGTGAGGGACAGTCATGTTCTGCAGTAAGCACTGGATGGTGATTTTCCAGTGGACGAGATAAGTAATTGAACTTAGTCGTACAAAGGCATTTCCAAAATCCCCGATTTGCTCCAATGATGTCATGTACAAGCAAATGCCCAGATAAGGACTCTGGCAGTATGATAAAGTGTCATCCCGTGAGCACGGAGAGATAAAGCACTGCTGATTTGGACGGTCAGACGTGCAGTTTTGGTCGGTTTAGCGTTTACGGGCCCGGGCCCAAAATAGGAAATCCTTGTTTGATTAGGTTTTTGGAAATAAAATTGATATAAAAGGGAAGAAGCCCTAAAATTATTTTGTATTTCTCTCCACCTGACCGACCAGCACTTCCCCCTCTTCTTCATCTCCTCACGTCTAGGAAGCGAGCAGGGAAAACTTTTCCGCTGGAGCTGACTACCGCCGGTCACTGTCCGGTGAACTTCTGGCCAACTCCGGACGATCAAAGGTAAACATTTTTTTTTACTGTTATGAGTTGTTTGTTAAATAGACATCCCTCATGTACACTTGTATGCGTAAAAAAAAATTTAGGGAAATTTACTTTAGGAAACAGACGTCCGTCCGTCCGTCGGCTTAGGAAACGAACGATAATCCTTAATGTAAAATTTTGTCCATGAACTTTCATGAAAACATAACTTTATTTTGAATGTGTGAACTTTCACAAAAATAGAAAATACCTTCATTTGATAGACAAATGCTCGTACGAGCGATAAAAAAATTATGCCTATATACGTGACCTGTTCACGTTTTACAAAAAAAAAAATAAAAAAAAATTGAATTTACGTGAGTTATCAACTCATAATTTTTTTGTTTTTTTTGTGAGTTAAATTTTTGTAAAAACCAAATTTTTATTTTTAAGCAATTGTTGAAAGCAAACAATTATATGTGACGAAATAAAGTTCTCGTGAATTTTGTGATTTAATAGTGTATGTTCACATAGCAGAAAATCATTGAATGTTCACACAGTGAGATTATGTAAATTGCTCATGGTGAAATTATGTGAATTGCTCACATAATGGAAATTTCGTGAATTGCTCACAGTTTTATGAAAATCAAGTTATGATTTTGAATAATGAATTTTTTGTTCCTCTTTGCAGGTTTGAAGAAGCGAACAGATTCTCGAGATTTTCGTGTTATAGTCACTAAAACTAGTGAAATTGTAAACAGGTAAGAGTTGGAGAGTTACCATTTTTGTAGACGTTGATGTGAGCATCTTTATTATTTGTTGTGCTTTAATTCCACCGCTTTGATGAAATTTGTATCTACAGATGTTATACTGAAGTAGAAATGTTGTATGGATGTCACAGCAACTTTGCAAAGATGACTGATTCTCACGATGACACCTCCAAAGATGATACTTCCGGAGATAACACCTCTAGTGATGATACTTCCACAGATACAACTTCAAGAAATGGTACCTCTGTAAATGGGACTTCTATTGACGAAGAAAAGAAATCACCTGGAATTATGAATATTCTGAATACTGATGATGAATTCTTTGTGGTTCAGTATAGGCCTGAAAAGCGTCTCCCAGGTTCTTCATTTCGTTTTATTATAGATCCCATGGATATTGCTTAGAGAAAATTGGTGTCTCCTCGAGCGATCACTCGATTCTGTCTACAAGGAGGGCATTATGCCGCTTCACAGATAGACTTCAAGCTTTCCTGAAAACCTTTAACAGACTTATCCAGATAGGCAAAACATATGTTGGGGTATAATCATGTGAGGACCACGTTGGATCGTGCACAGGTGACACGAGCTATTCAAGCAGCTGGAGATTTGTCGATTTACCATGATGTGAGAAGTATAGTAGCTTTGCTCACTCGCTGGTGTGTTCCTACTCGTACTTTCATATGCATGTGGGGAGAATTCACCATCACTTTAGAGGATGTGGTTGCTTTATTGCATCTTCCATTCACGGGTAATTTTCCTGCAGCACTTTTGACAGATGAGAATGAAATATTTGATGTCTTGACGTCTACGATGCATGATATTAACAAATTATCCAGTAAATCTTGTTATGTTCAATGGTTGAAGCACTGGTGGACGAGAGATGGAACTCCTGAAAGACCCGTGGATGGTATTTTAAACATTGCTGCTTTCTTGTGCCTGTGGTTATCCAGAGATATATTTGAAGATAATGGAAACTTGTTGAAGCAATTCGTGATTCCTTTTGCAATTAAGATAGCTCAAGGTGAGAAACTTCCCGTCGGTAGTCTGTTCTTGGGTTCACTATTCTCCAATTTAGATTCCCTGGTCGTGGATTCCAGTGTTTCCAATGGTTTTATGAAAGTTGAAACATATGTTAATACAATGTTTCTCCAAGCCTTATTGTGGGAGCGCTTCAAGAATTATGCACAAATCCCTTGTATCATCTTGCAAGGTCCAAATGTTGATACTCGTTATGTTCTCTCTGAGAAGGATAATACCATGATTATGCGCTGGTCTACAAAGAAGCCTCGACACAAGACACGGCTTACCAGTGTCTTGGATAATGAGTCTGAGTTTAATTTTCGTCCTTGGGTGTCGATTCCTTCTTTTGTCTCACAGTTGATCACTTTTAATGATGCTGAAGAAAATGTCACTTTGAAATCCGGTACAGACCTGAGTGATGGTAAGAGATCCTTCATACTGAGTTATACTCCTGGTTACTTAGTATCAGTAATACATGGAAAGTTTCTGGTGGAGGAATATAATATCGATAGAGCAGCTTGACAGATGGGTCTTGATCAGTGTATGCCGGATGTTCGGAAAGAAAATCCATCGGTCGATCAACTTAAAGCTTCTTTAGATTGTACGCATTTGAATGGGTGTGAATATATGTACCCTTTCTCTGACCTGGTCGCCTATGTAACTCCAGGTTGCATAACTTTCTGGAATCAGCAACTTGATCGTTTACATGATTTTATAATGGCTGCTCAAACTCCGGTACAAGAACCTCCTTCTGTTGAGATGGTTTCTGATCGACCGAGATTGAAGTATCCTTCCAGTGGTGATAAACGAAAAGCACTTCCAGGATGTTCACAAGTAAGTATTCTTCTCATGACTTTTATAGAGACACAATAATTGCCTCTTAATTATTTCGTTGATTTTATCACAAGGTGGTCGTGTAGTGGGACCTCGAATTAATATAGACTTCATAGAAATTGAAGAAAGTCCCCGAGGCAGAGAACCCAGAAGTAAGAATTAGAATATGTTACCGAATAGTGTGCAGTCCCAAACTGCTTCTTTGGTGAGTTGTTAATGCTTCCTTTATCACGGCTTTTCTTATCCGCGTAATTAAGATCACAAAAAAAATGTTTGTTAATTTATTTCAGAATTTTGCTTCATCGATCATTGACGGTCTTCAACTTGGTCCTGGGCAAACAATTCAGGAATCCAGCACCGACGAAGAAGAAGTCGATGTAAGTATCTCTTTCGTGCAAGCGATCATGGCATTTCTTTGAATGAAATAATGATAATTGTTGTTGATGTATCCAGGAGGATATTATCATGGATAAACAAAATATTTATGATGCACATTCTTCCTTGGGAAATAAGGAGATGGAGAATCTTCAAAACCCGGAACCGAATGGAGGTAATAATGCTACTGATGACGGTTTCGACAACATTAATCCTTCGAACGGCTTAGAAGTCCCTCAAGTAAGTGTTCCTCCTGTACTTTCTTCATAGAAGTATGAAATTGCTGATTTGTGAATGATTGAATGAAAATCCATGTAAATACATGAGAAATTTTGCCGAAATACGTCACCAGGAAATTCAGACTTCAGTCTTTTAGTAAAAATGCTGTAGAATCTTCGTACGATGTCGGATTTTTACGGTCTACCCCAGTTTTCTCATGCCCAGGAAATTTCCAAGCTTTTGTAAAGAAGCTTTTTGAGTTTTGAGCATTTTTAGGGACCGAAATCGATGAAACAGTAAACCTCCAGGAGACTTCCATAAATTTTTCAGCTGTCATGTAGTCCAATGTTTCGGCCACATCTCTTTGATCGTTTATCCGATTGCTATGAATTTTTGATATGTTGTAGAGAACATCCATATTAAGAGAATTGTATATGACTCAACCTTAGATTCTTCACCAATTGCTCCCAGTTTGTCGTCTTATACAGGGCAGTGTAAAATCTCCTCAGATGAGCTTGTTGCAAAACGTGTTTTTATGATTTTTACACAATTTTCTCATGTATCGAACGCACAATGAAGAACTTTAATGATGTTAGATCACTTACATCCTAAATTTGATAATTTATTTTGATTTCCATGCTTGGAGCGTCCTAATCCCGTGTAATCCTCATATTAGGTGCCAAATGTTGAAGTTGAGAATAATGAAGCCAATGATGATTCAAACCATATGGTGAATCAAGATGATGATGTTACCATTTCTGCACCTCAGGGTCATGAGGATGTTGCTACTAAAGTTGTTGAGGAAAACAATGCTCAAGTCGTCATCACTTCAGAGATGGAAGAAACCGAACTAGGAATAGAATAGACTTTGATAGAAGAAACTGCTATTGCTCTATCGATAGAAAAGATTACTCCAGAGATAGGAGAAGTTGCTCCGATAACTGAGACTTGCATGGTGGTGCATAAATATTCTACTACAGGGATTGCCTTCGTTCCTCCATTTGGTGAGTTACTCCCGTATCACGAACTTGTTGGTGGATTTAGCGTTCATATTGCATATGCCGGCATATATGAGGAGTTATGGAGGAGATATGGTCACATCGTCGTCACCAAAGACCCCAATCGAAGTTATTTCTTGACAAAACAAGTAGGAGCTATCTTACGGGTTATAGACGATATATGAACCAGAGATAGAAGTACCGTTACTCCATATGTACTCTTTGATTGGGAGTACAACTTGAAGAATTCTAAGGAACTGGGTTTCAATGTGGGATGGCTTCCTGAGAGAATTCCATTAAAGAATCAGTCGAGAAGAATGTACCTATGACAAGTGATGGTGTGATGAAGAATGAGGCTAAGATCGCCCAATTGATTAAAGAGTTGAAGTTGGAGAAAGCAGCATTGCGAAACCTGAAGATTGCTGAGGAGCAAAAATCTTTCTTTGTTGATTTCCTTTAGTTTCCCTTCCATAATATCTTGAACTCTTAACCTGAAGATTGAGGATTTTCTTTTGGATTTGATAGAGATTTTATTTAGGTAAATTGAACTTTGATTAATTGCTGAATTCAAATACTAAATACAAGTATTGCAAACGTTTTGGAGGAATTGAAAATACAATGAAAGAAAATTCTAAATGCCAAATCCAGATGTTTAGATGTTCATGCTTCAAACATCTGATACCTCAAACGTCTAACTCCTTAGACATCAAAGGATTTGAGCCAATTCTCGTGTATTATTGCCACGTTTTTCTTGCCATCCATGTCGATCAATTTGTAGTATCCAACAACCACGGACTTAGCAATCATGAAAGGTCCTTCCCAGTTAGAGTTCTTTGCAAAATGAATATTGTGCTTAGTTTCTTTGAGAACTAGATCTCCTTCATTAGGCTTGATTGCTCTTGCTCTGAAAATCTTATGCTGGTTCGGCATTCCTATGATAGTGGGATTCCATGCTCACGCGGTGGAAATTTTCCAATTTTGTGGCACATGTGGACACTCGTGCAAAGTAGGAGGATTGCATTTGCTCATCATTTCAGCAACAAGTTTTTCGGTGAGATGCTCAATTTGGAGAGGTTCCAAATTCAACCATTTAGTAAAATATTACTGAGGTGAGGTTATCCATTCATAACATCTTGCAACAGCTAGGTTGTTGGTGGAGTTAAGTCCCAGGACCAGGGAAGCATGTTTGAAAGTTGATAATATGGACGCATGAGAGGGAATAAGACTTGCCTGAGTGCGGAACCTTTTGACGAATGCATGCACGTTTTCTTCAAGATTTTGTGTTAGCTCCATCAAGGATTTTCTTCCGAATCAGAGCTTTCTTCAACAGAGAAATGTGCAATTGATGATGGCGTAGTGGTTACCTTTTCAGCATGGATCCACGTTCGTCCGAGGATCATGTCGTATCCCGGGTCTTCCCTTATTATGTGAAACTTGGTTTCTTCAAAGGTTGAACCAATTTTTATTTTGAGAATGATATAGCCATACGCATCCCTGAGTATTCCTTCGTGATCTCTGACTGAGATAGGAGCATGAGTGGCTTCTTGTCGAGTGATGCTTGTAGCTCTGAGAGTTTTCAAAGGAATAATATTGATAGTCGTGCCAACATCGACCAACGCTCTCTTGAATTCATTTCCTTTGAGATTGACCGTGGTAAGAAGTCCCCAGTCATACATCTCTTTGTCAGTGACCGGAGGCTCTGGGAGCGTTTCTGGAATGGAAAAGCGTTTCCTGGACACTATATGATTCAAAGCCATGAACATGTCCTTCCTTTGAGCTTTGGACAAATAAAGCAATTTGCAGATGTGCTCGATCAATGATTGAACTTCTTCTTTGACTGGTTGTTCAGAGAGTGTAAAGGTCCTGATTGGGAGAGGATTCTTGTGCACTCCTTCAGTCCCCAGTTCTCCTGAATCGGCCTTCTCTTTGAATATGCATTTCAAAATTCTGTAATCACTTGTTGGATGACTGACAAACCTATGAAAGCGGCAGTAGCGCGGATAGTTGAATCAATATTCGAGCGTCTGAGCAAATATTGCTCGTTTGATGAATTACTGAATATTGATAGTTGAATCAATATTCGAGGGTCTGAGCAAATATTGCTCATTTGATGAATTACTGAATATTGATAGTTGAATCAATATTCGAGCATCTGAGCAAATATTGCTCATTTGATGAATTACTGAATATTGATATTTGAATCAATTTTCGAGCATCTGAGCAAATTGCTCGTTTGATGAATTATTGGTAACATGACCAAAATATTAATTAAAATATTGGTAGTTGGACCGAATATTATATAATTAATCCAGATGTTGATTTTTAGATCAACATAAAATTATTAGTGTTTGAACTTGCTCAAAATTATGATTTGCAGAGCATTCGTTCGAAACCCCTAATTTTGATCAATTGCTGATCAATTGATGACTTACTGGAAAAAAATCACTGAGTGAAGGAGGGACCGGCTACATGGAATGATGGAAGACCATGTAGCGCCCAGGTGCTCGAGTGAGCATGCATCAAAGTCCTTTGACCGGTCGGTGAAAGGATGATCAAATGCTGGTTTAATCATTTATTAAAATAATGCTCGTCTGAGCGTCAGGTAATAAAACCTAGTTATGGAGAGATTAGGGACCGACCAAGGGTTCATGGACCGGATCTTGGTGGTCGTGGGACCAGCTGATGGTCGATTGGGCAAAATCCAAGTTGGTTGGAAAGAGTTTGGACCCAATATGAACTGTTGAGAGCAAATTGGTAAAAATTATGAAAAAGTGTGGGACTGGCCCCTTGCAAGCCTAAAGGCCGACTTTGGTCGGTCAAGGTGGCATGCCTGTGTCACCATGCTGCCCGTGTCTCAATCCTGAGAGTTTTGGTATTTTCTGGTGCGCGTTTGAGCAATATTTTGGATTTTCAGAAGAGTTTGATCTTGAAACTCTCGATTTTGCTCAAATGAGCAAGTAGAACTTTGCTCGTGCGACCAATATTTTGAGAATATTAAAATAATGATATTTTAATTTTTGACGTGAGAAACCTAGTCGGTCATGTGACTTTTTGGCTTTTTCATGGTTTGAGCAATATTTGAGAAAATATTGAACTAGGGTTTTCGCTCAAACGATGGAGTTTCGTGAGATGAAGGAAATAATAGTATGAGAAAATAAGGAATTTCAAGGTGTGGGACCGGCCACGGCTAGGGGATGGATGGCCGGATAGGTGGCCCGGTCCCGTGACACCTTTCCTTATTTTTTTACTATTTTTTCATTGTTTGATGGAAAATATGGAGAAACTAAGAGTTTCGCTCAAACGAGGGAGTTTGCTCAAATGAAGGAGTCTTCATGAGATGAGGGAAATAATAAATTAAAATAACGGAAGAGGGGGACAGGCCACGATGGCATGACCGGCCGGCCGGTGGGCCCGGTCCCAAGCCTCTTGTTTATTTTATTTAATATTATTTTCCTTCCTAATTGCATAGGTTCCTTGTTCGTCCATATTTTAGAATGCTCGTTCGTGCGTTCGGGTGCTCATTTTTGCATTATTATGAAGTACACTTGCACCATTTTCTCGGGCCTTACTTGGTGATGGCCCAGACGCCCGATTGTTGAATATTTATTACTAATCCATGAAATTCAGCTGAGAATCAGTCATGAAACGGAGCAATAAAGTTAATTGAGTATCCATTACTAATCCATGGAATTCAGCTGAGAATTCAGGGAACGGAGTAATGGGATAAAATGGTTATCTATTACTAATTTATGGAATCCAGCTGAGGATCAGCCATGGAACGGAGTAATGAGATATAATAGATTATTTTCTGGGAATTCAGTTGATGAATAACACGCTAGAATTAATCTATTTGCAGAATCGAGATATGAGATAATTGAAGCATCATATTCGTTCTGGGGGGTGTATAGTCAGGGAACAATGAGCAGCGTGACGTCCTGAAGGCGTTAAGCTCTCTAACAAACATTATGTCTAGGAACCGCCTAATTATTAAGAGATTTTATACACAGTCTCTCTACGTAATCAGGGAACAACGAGCAGCGTGACCTCCTGAAGATGTTAAGCTCTCTAACAAATATTATGTCTAGGAACCGCCGAATCATTTTGATTCTATGTAGAGGTTATGATGAAATGTGTGAAACATCGAATGCTCAGCTGAGAGGCCTTTCGAGAAACATATTCATCACAGCTCTGAGAGGAATGTTCGCTCAGTCAGAGATCGTGAAATGGTTCACGGATCATAAAATATTAATCGTCACATACATTCCTGAAGCTGGGTCAAAAACATGCAGTATCATGATTTTACGATTTTAGCCCTTGCCGAAAATCCACCATCAACAACTCTTTCAACTGAACGAGTGTTCGACAATCGAGACTAAAAGGCTGATCTTTAGCCGCTTTGGAAAAAAAATCTTGGGCGGCTGATGTTCAGCTTCTCAAGCATACTTTTTAGTATTTTTATTTTTGTTTAAAATCTTTGACGGGTCCCATGAGGATTTTATTCATAAAAAACAAAATATATACATGGGAGGCACATGTTTAGTCGTTTGGAGAGAAATCATCCTCTGAGTCCCTGGTTTTTCTCTCCCTTGGTCAGAATTTCACTCTTCAAGCTAGTCCCTCATTCGATTTGGCAGTGGATGAGTGTTTTAACAATCATTCTGTAGGCCTTACTTTAAATGATGAAAGATCATTGTAGTGTAAAAACTATTTTGTAACCTAAAAATCTATATCTTAACTCATATTTTGTAACCCAATTATTTTTTGGTGACTTGATGTCTTATATTCCAAAAAAAATCTGGTAGTTTAAATCTATATTGTGTTTGATGGGTCACAATCTTGTATTTCACAACCATATTCAATGGGTTTGGCAGTTAGATTCTATCCTCTCATAGGGTGCTCTGGTTTTGCACTCAATGTACTAGGATTGGCAACTTTACTCGTTAATATTATAATTTTTATTTCTTTTTCTGAAAATAGATTTTCCATTTCGTAACGCAAAGGTTATGGAATGGAAACACTCATTTAATTTGAAAGAGTTTGATCAAAAAAGACCGAATTAGGTATCAATATGGATAGTGGAGAGGTAGTCTTTCACCCAAATTCTTTCATACACTTCTCCATCTGAAGGAGTGTGTCACAATGAAGACTAAGAGGCTGAAGATTAGCTGCTTGAAAAAAATTGTCTTGAGAGGCTGATCATTTAGCTCTCAAGCATGTTTTTTAATAGTTTTAAATTATTCTAAAACTCTTTAAAGCAAGTCGCATGGTGATTTTATGATTAAACTAACTAATCTCAATTTGTTGACTCATCAATCGACACACCTGGAGTATGAATTTTTTTTGTTGCCGATGCATCAAAAAGAAAAGGAAGTGGAGCTGAAGTAGTCGTAGTGACACCAGAAAACATCTTCATCGAATTCTCCTATCCATTTTCCTTAGCGCAACAAATAATCAAGCAGAATATGAAGCACTTCTACAGAGACTACTAGCTGCAAATAGTACATCTTAAAGAGTTCATAATATTCAGTGACCCTCAGTTGACAACAAAGTAGGTGGAAGGTCAATTTGAAACAAGAGATGTTTTCATGGCTAAATAAAAAAAGGAAACTCAACACCTTAATATCTAGCTTTGAAAAAGTGAGTGTCAGAAAGCTACCAAGGAATAAAAATGAGGTACACGGATGCACTAGATATCCTAGGGTCAGTCATACCTGGAGCCTACCAAAGAACAATCAAGATTGGAATTCTTGAAAGGTTAGCTATTCATGAGCCAAACAAAGATGGTGCAATGACACAGAGCTCGAATGTGATCATAGATGAAGTACAGGGAACCTGGATGCAAGGTGTATTCAGCTACCTCGAGTCAAAATCATTACCAGATAACCCACAAGAGGCAAGGAAGATCAAAACCAAGGCTGCCGGGTACTAACTCTTAGACGGCGACATGTACAAAAAGACATACTTGGGACCGATGCTCAAATGTGTAACAAAAAAGCAGTGAGAACAAATCATAACTGAAATACACTCAGGAGACTGTGGTAACCATGTTGGGAAAAGGTCCTTAGCTGAGAAAGCAAGATCCCAAGGCTATCTCTGGCCACACATGAAAGAAGCAGCTGATTGGAAATCAAAAAGAAGTGCGATAAATTTCAAAGGTATGATAATTCATACCAAACTCAGAAAATTACCATATTCTAATATCATTCCTGCAAACATTAAAAGATGCAGAAAATATATTATGAATGTTCAAGTAAAAATAATTCAAAAAATACAATAATTATCGCCAACAAAAATCAACGTTCTGAAATAGAACATGAATATGAAACAGTGATGATTAACACTGTGAGAGCCTAAAATGTGCAGGTACGATAATAAAATACATGCACAAACAGAAAACCTACACATTGTTTTAACTCCTTGGCCATTTATGAAATGGGATGAATCTATTTACTATGGTAATTTGAAACCTACAGTTTACTTTAAAAAACATATGAGAAAATTATTTAAAAGGTTCAGGCTTTGAAAGCTGAAATTCAGTTGACACACCTATTGAAATATAGGCACTTGGAGGCAGAAAATACCTATTGGCTGCCACAAATTATTTCTAAAAATGGGTTGAGGCGAAAGCGCTGGTAACAATCACAGAAACTGAAGTCAGGAAATTCATATGGGAACACATCATCGGTAGATTTGGATTGCCTATAACGCTAGTAGCTGATAATGGTATGCAATTCCAAGCTGAAAAGCTAGCAGAATTCTGCAGAAACAACAATATATGTTTCCTAAACCATACATAGCTTTGAATTATGATATGTTAAAACATGAGAAAATGTTAAGGATAGCACACAAAAGGAAAGGACAGCATTGAAAACGCGGGGGTACCAAAATACACCACCAACTTTTTCTTAATAAACTTGTATGGAAAAAACCTAAATACAATTCCGAGAGTTCAACTTAATGAATCTCAATCAAGGATAATATTCAGAGTTATATCTCTTTCTCTCACAATCAGAAAGTTTACAGAGATCCGTGAACCTGATTTATGTCTGAGAGTTCTTAGACGATTCCAAAGTTCAATATCCAAGAATCAATCAAGTCGTATCCAACAAACAAGGATGGATGTATCTACTTTGATTGATTTACGTACAAACTGTAATATATCAATTATAAAGATAAACAATATAATGCGAAAAAATAAATAACACAAACACCAGAATTTTTTTAACGAGGAAACCGAAAATGCAGAAAAACCTCGGGACCTAGTCCAGACTTGAACACCAAACTGTATTAAACCGCTACAGACTCTAGCCTACAACAAATAACTTTGGACTGGAATGTAACTGAGACCGAATTAAACCCTCACATCAATTCATTTATGAAAAGACAAGGGTACCCAAATATACCTCAATCTAAAACTTTTCCACCTATAAGTCCTTTCTCCGAAAGTGATTTTTTATGGACTGAGTCGAGACAATACAACTAATCGGTTCACACTTCGTGTGATTGTCTATAGATACGAGATCGAGACAATACGACAACAAGATAACTTATGTGATTGACTATGGATACAAGATCGAGACAATACAATAACGAAGTATGTTTACTTGATAATAGGTTCGGACTTAGCCAAACACAATAGGATTGCTATCAAGTAAATTGGAATTAACGTTTGTGTATTTTACTTCTAATTATAATAAAACAATTATAATTGTAGAAATAGAAAAGTAAAAGACACAGCAAGATTTTGTTAACGAGGAAACCGCAAATGCATAAAAACCCCGGGACCTTGTCCAGAATTGAATACTCTTAGGATTAAGCCACTATACAAAATCTAAACCAACTTCGTATAGTTGAGACCAAGAAACTAAACCTATAGTTCACCTAGTTCCGTCTGTATCCATGTGCCTCCAACTTGCAATAAGTCACGCACTTGGAACAATTCCTTTGGTTTGTATTCCAAACAGTAAAGGAACAACAAATCTGTTAGGGAACAACTCTTTTCAAATAAGTGATATGAGTTTGAAAAAAGGCTATTCCGTTTATCCAAATAAACTCCTTCGTCGGGTCCTTAGATCTATCTATTCAACAATCACCAAAGTAATTGTCTAGACTATGCAATCAATACTTTGAATCACAAAGAAACGTATTGATGTCGATCTACTCAACTAATCAATCCAATCTATCAAAAAGATAAACCGATTATAGTTGGATCCCAGCCGATAAAGTTTTGTGCACACCAAAGATTATGAACCCAAATCAGAAATCTTCTTCGTCTTCAAATCTTCTTAGATCTTCAATAAACACTTGCACACAATCAACTTGAATCTCTTGTGATCAATCACACACAGAACGGAGTCTGTTAACAATGGATTATCACAAGACGTCTTTAGATCTACAAACAGTCTAAAGATCCCCGTCGAAACTTCGATCTAGTATGAGTAAATCTTATATCAAAAGAGAAGATTCTCAAGCATAAAAAAAATAGGTGCAATCAAAGTTCAACAACCGTTAGTCAATCAAATCAATCGAAAACTAATAATAAACTGTAATTATCTTGTTTTCCACCAACGGTACTCGTAGAGCTTCCCAATCCCAAAGAAGTCTTTAAAACGAGCGGTCGTAAGAGATTTTGCCTAATTAGGGTACTTTCCTCTCCAAATAGACGGTTCCACCAGTAACAACACAACTAGATAGTTTTGCTGGCTCTGAGGATTAGTTTGCTTGAAATGCAAACTTCAATATTTATAGACCAAGGAAGTTTGGACACCAAGGAATTTCCAAAACCGGAAATATTCTCAAGATATGCAATATATTTCCAAATTCGGTTACCATAATTCCTGGAAATGCTTTGTCCAAATATTGACCGAAATCTCTTAGATAATCTCCAATTAGTAAATGCACATTACCAATTTTATTTTCTAAAGATATGCATTTTAATTGCTGGAAATTAAAAGCATATAAAACTAAAAACCTTAATTAAAAGATTCTCAATTTATTTCGATCCGGGATTCTCCTTTAGCTATTAAGGAATATCTTTGAACAATAAAAGGTAAGAATTATTGCACGTGTTCAAAGTATGTCGACATCTTTTACTTGGTAAATCCTTTTTCATATTTACCATCTTGGAACCGATTTGCCACACTTCCAAACAAGTTTAGAATTGGTTCATCTGACTTTCAAGAACTATGTGATTGATTATCCTATCAAATCACCAATCATGGGTTTAACGGTTCTACCAAAACAAGTTTCGGTTCTACCTCCATGTGGGTACTAGGATTGGTCACACTAGCTTTCCAAAAATTGGTTGACTAGGTACTAGGATCGATTACCACATATATATGGTATCTAACTTGTATTCGGCTGCACAAGTCATAGGATCAGTTACCAATCACTAAGATTTTGTTGGACCTCTTACAAGGATCGATTCCCCTATTTGTGATCGGTTGCACCTCTTACTAGGATCGGTTCCCTAATGTCTAGAGTTGGTCATACCAATTACAACAAATCGATCATACTATCTCAGGTGATTACTTAAGATCGGTTTCACTAATAAAAGTCATACCAATACAAAAGTCAGGCCTTGTGAATAGTTTTACCAAGAAACATAAACAAGTTATGAACGGTTATACTAAACACACATATTGGTAATCCAAAGATTTTCAATGAATAACAATACCAATAAGCCTAGTGATTTCCCTTTCGATTCACAAAACAAGTTTATGAATTGTACTTCCTTTACATAAATGTAAAATATTGTTTCCTAGGACGAAATATTCACCCATACCCATACATAATCACAATAGCATTCAAACGATTATGTCGATGTCTTATATACGAAGTTCAAAAGATAAGCGTTATACTTCGTATTGTAATTCCTTAACACTATGTCTAACTAGAGTATAATCATTCACAGCTTTGCAGTTATGTTTTCAATATGCACGACTTGAAAGATACGTTAGGAATGAAACAGTTCAAGTAAAATATTACTAACCTCAAGAGGAAGGATGATGTCGTCGTTGTAGCTCTTTACTTCTTCACATTCTTCAAGTCTTCACGTGGTACTTGTAAGTCTCATATCCTAGTAACTTTCTAGCTAACCTATACGAAGTTGACTCTAGTAAATAATCAAGCGACTCTTTAAATGAGTTTTGATTCACTAAAATATGACAACCAAACTTGACATACCAACGCTTGGTGGGTTCAACCAAGCAATGCTCTAACAAGTTACAGCCGCGCTCCTTATGCCTCTTGTATCCTAGCAGGACTTCGTGCAAATGATTCCCTTAGTTGACGTCCTTTATAGACTAAGAGTTGATTCAACTCAATTGAAGACTTTCCACCAATTTGCCTCCCACAGATAAACTTATATATGATTTCCTTTTTGATCGTAGATCAAGTTGAGACTGGAAATTGATAGCAATAGACAAAGTCTAGCTAACCTCAAAATATGATCTTATGACTCCCGAAGAGCAGCCTAGATTATTATTCACCTCACAAGTATAAAACCTATGGAATCCCAAAGTCTGAGACGAAGAGAACTTTGCGATTTCTATCTATCTTGTTTGAGTGAGAAACTCAATGATCAAAACAAGATCAGGATCAGGGTAGTTAATATTGTGTATCGGTATCGTATCGGTCGGGGCCTATACACCTATACAAATGATAATATCTGTTTTTACAGGCGATACATCATTTAATATAGAATTTCAAATAATTATAAAACCATAGTACAAAATAATAAGAATCATACACATATCTCAAATTTCCAAAATACAAGGTGGTTTATTAGAGCTTCTCCAATGGTCATTGTATGTGTTTCCTATGTGGCAATACAAATAAAACATCCTCAATCTATTTTTCCTTAAAATTAGGGAGAGAAAAAAATCAATCTCCAACAGTATTGCATGTAGCATCTTCTTTTAATTAGTATAAATTTTATTTTCCATAATTAAGATTATATTAGAGATAAAAATAGTTAGTTAATATATTAAAGTCAATTCAATTAAGTAAAAGCTGACAAGAATGGTAGACAATGTCAAGGGGAATGTCTAAAACTAGACATTCACCTTGACAATGTCTACCCAAAGTCATCTATACATTGGTTTAAGACATCAGGGTTGGAGAATGATTTTAGAAAAAAATGGATGTGTATCCTAGGTGAATTTGGACATTTATCTCCACACACATGCCATTGGAGAAGCTTTTAGCCAACGTTGTGATTGTTGTCCCATTATGCCAGTAAATCTTTTTTGTTATCCTTTATATTTATCTTTTATATTTCTCTGTCTTGCAATCGAAATATGGTTTCCATCTTATATCCTACCATATAGTCATTGATTTTATATTATAAATATATTAGGGCTTTTTACCTTCTCCAATTGACATTGTACTTGTCTGTAAAGACTAGATGCATGTTGATGAAAAATTTATTCACGAAACCGATATTTTTGGTGTACAAGTAAAACCGATATATCGGTCTGTACCGGCCTGTACAACCGATAATATCATTTCGTCTTTGTATCGCCGATATTTTCGATATCGTATAGGTATTTTCCGATATCCGATACAAACCTTTAATATCGGCCTGTACAACCGATATTGACTACCTTGATCAGGATACTCGAACTATCAAGATAAAGATAGTTAGACCTGGCTTTGAAAACGCAGAGGTACCAAAATATACCACCACTTTTTTCTTAGGCAATCTGTATGGACAAACTCAATACAAATCCAAGAGTTAAACTCAATCAAGGAATAGTATCTTAAAGTTAGATCTCTATCTCTTGCGATTAGAACGTTTACAGAATTGAATCCGTGAACCTAATCACAAAGAGATAACTTGGACGGTACCAAAGACCAATGTCCAAGAATCAACCAAGTCATATCCAACAAACTAGGTCGGATGTCTCCACTATGATTGATCAACGCACAACCTGTGATATTTCAATTATAAAGATAAACAATATAATGCGGAAAAAGAAATAACATAGACACCAGAAGTTTTGTTAACGAGGAAACCGCAAATGCAGAAAAACCATGGGACCTATTCCAGATTGAACACCAAGCTTTATTAAGTCGCTACAGACACTATCCTACTACCAATTAACTTCGGACATGAATGTAGTTGATCCCTAAAAGGTATCCCACCGATTAAGGTACAGTCGCGCTCCTTACACCTCTTGAATCCCAGCAGGACTACGCGCAATTGATTCCCTTAGATGAAGACTTTAAACCAAACCTGCCTCCCACAAATTAAGCCTATATAATTGATTTCATGATAACGATCGAAACGTATGATCAAAATAAAACGTATGATCAAGGTGGTGGAAATCGATAGAAATTCGACAAAGTCTAGCTCTCCTCAAAATCCGGACTTATGCAGCCCGAAGTGCATCCTAGATTATTATTCACCTCACAAGTATAAAACTTGTGGAATCAACAAAGTCTGAGATGAAGAGAACTTTGATGATTACTATCTATCTTGATCATTGGAGCAAGCTTTACAAACAATCAAGATCAGGATACTCGAGTTATCAAGGAAAGATAACTGGACCTGGCTTCACGAATCCCAATGAATTCTTAATAGTCGCTAAACCCTAAAAGGGTTTCTGAAGAGGACGACTCTAGATATAACTAGGACACATCAAAAACTAGTGTCAGGTTTCAAAAATTCCAGTTGCTTGGAGTTCCCCTTTTATAGACATTCAAAGCATAGGTTGTTTTAGGTTTAAGCTAAGATAGCTTTGGAACCAAGCAAACAATATCCACCGTTAGATGAATCTTTGAATCTTATTCAACATAAACAAGATATACACTCTAGTTAGGTGAGACCGTAACCGAACCGTGTACAAAGACTATGTTCAACATGGTTAGCCGAAACTAGCCGGTTTGAACTTAAAAATATAATCTTTATTTTCATGAACACTTAAGACATTATCTCTGAGTCATAACCATGTGATCAAATAAATCTAGTGTTTATAGAGAATTAATCAAATGCTAATTATCTCGAAGAAATAATTTAAACACATTTGAAAATATAATCAACATGATTAGTAGATGTACGAGTAAAAATACATAGTAGTTCGTGAGTCGGTTCAGTCACAGTTTGAAAAAGCGGGGGTATAATAACCACACCCAATAATTCATTCGGCAATATGTATGGACTAAACTCCAATATAATTCCGAGAGCACCAAATTAAAAGTGATCTCAATCAAGAAAGATATTAAAGAGCTTTATTTCTTTCTCAATACAATCAGCAAATCAAACAGATAGAAATCTATGATCCTGATTGATATGAGAAATAACTTGGACGGTACCAAAGACCAATGCCCAAGTGTCAATCAAGTTATATCCAACAAAGAAGGTCGAATTTATCAACTGTGATTGAACTACGCACAACCTGTGATATTTCAATTATATAAACAAATATAATGCGGAAAAGAAATAACAAAGACACCAGAAATTTTGTTAACGAGGAAACCGCAAATGCAGAAAAACCCCGAGACCTTGTCCAGCTTTGAACACCATACAGTATTAAGCCGCTACAAACACTAGCCTCCTAGAACTTATGACTGGAATTTAGTTGATCCCTAACCAAGTCTCACACTGATTAAGGTACAGTCGCGTTCCTTACGCCTCTAGAACCACGCCGGATTCTGCGCACTTGATTCCCTTAGCTGATCTCACCCACAACTAAGAGTTGCTATGACCCAAAGTCAAAGACTTATAAACAAATTTGTCTCCCACAGATATATATGTCTATGCTTTATTCTTTCTGTTCCGTCTTTTGATACAAAAATAAAGGTGAGCATAAACCAACCAATACCCTGGACTTATACTCCCGAAGAGCAGTCACCTCACAATAACCCAACTGATTAACATAAAAAAGTTATTGCGGAATCACAAGAATCTAAGAAGAAGAACTGTTGTGATTACTTTTTATATTTTTCCTATCAGAGATAAATCTCGAGTAAATCTTAGAGAAGATAAAACTCAATACGATAGAACAAGTAAGATCAGAATACGCAACTACAGAGAAATAGTTGGATCTGGCTTCATAAATCCTAAATGAAGTCTTCAAGTCGTTAACCTAATAATGGTTTTGGAAAAACCTAGGTTAAAGGAGAATCGACTCTAGTTTGCAACTAGGATACATGAAAGTGTCGGGATTAGGTTTTCCAGTTGCTAGAGTTCTCCCTTATATAGCCTTTCAAATCAGGGTTGCTTATAATTAAAGCTAAGATAGCTTAGTAACAAAGCATTCAATATTCACCGTTAGATGAACTCCTGATTTAAGATTCAAGCTAAGTCGGCTTAGAAATTAAGCAATCAATCTCCACCGTTGGATGGTCTTAGCTTGTTACACACAAATGAAATATACTTATATTTAGGTATGGGTAACCGTACCTAAACATGTATATTAGGTTGGCTCAATAACAGTTCACCGAAGTTATCCATATGAACACTTTTGTCTTAGTCGTATTCATCTAACACTTCTAGACCAAATATGATGATCAATCAATCATGCTAGATAATCAAATGAATCTAATTGTATTTCAAATAGAGTTGTTCAATTGTTCACTATCTCATAGAAATATCCATAAACAAATTGAAACGAAATCGGATTGATTCTCAGTCGTACACAATACTTATATAAGAATTAATTCATGAACATTAAGCCACGGTTTGCAAACTAGGTACACGAACAACAGCTCTGGACCTTGGCCTAGTCAAGCCGTTCGCAAACCCGGTTTGCAAACAACTGTTCCGGACCCAACTCGGGTAAACTCGTTCGCATACTAGGTACACTAACAATAGTTCCTGACCTTTTCAGGTAAATCCATTCACATACTAGGTACGCAAACAAGAGTTCCAGACCTGAATCATTACAATACAGTTCGCATACTGGGTATGCATACCGTGTTGTATCCGGACATGGGTAATTGTTCTAAACTCTCATTTAATCATTGAAACATCCTTAGAAGACGACAATGGTAATCTCACACATACCATTAGCTTCAAGTAATTATCAAGTGATCGAATGATCAATACGAAACTTCCCAAGCTAACATCAAATGACTATCTCACACAAATCATGTAAGATGTTCAAGGTAATTTTCACATGATCAAGTTTTGACTTAATATTTAGTTTCCAATAATAAATTGTTTCCAACTAAACTCGTCAAGAATATGATGAACATAGCTAAAGCAAAAAGCTTCCAACATGTATTTCGAGAAATAGACAAAGCTAGATAAACTCGGCTCGAAATATCAAATGTGTATAATGTAAAAGTCTATATAGCTATACGACTTAGTCTCATTAGAAGATAAAATAGAATAGACTTCTGAGTGATAGATAAGTTTTAGTCTCCACATACCTTTTTTTCATGAAGTTCCTCCAAGCTCCTCGGTAGATCTTCTTCTTCAAATTGTGAATGTCGTGAAGTCTAAAGATCAACTACACATTCTATCCTAATCCGAGATATGGCTATAAGTAGACTAGAAATGAAGTATATAGTTTTGATCAACTAAACTTGACAAACAAGCTTGAGATAGCAACGTTTGTGAGTTCGACCGAGCAGTGCTCTAACAATCTCCCCCTTTGTCAATTTTAGTGAAAAAACTATCAATACATATGGATTACAAAATAAATAAACTTTGTAGCTTCTCATCCATCATGCTTGATTTCCTTGGCTCTTCAACTTTCCTTGAATTCTTCGCTACTCCAAGTACTCCAGCGATTCTGAACGTGTTCAACTCAACATCATTGTTATTGAAGATCTGTAGCCATAACAATAAGAAAACAGTTGTTATCAATCATTGTTATACAGTGTCATAGTATTATTATATCAAATCAAAGTCCAATTGCATCACAACTTTGAAATAATACTATGGTGATATGTATCACTCCCCCTTAGTCAATACTTCAATCTTACAATGAAGATCACTCCCCCTTACATAATGATTCGTAAACCATATATATGTAGTGTGAACTACCAAATAATTCTCCCTCTTTTTGTCAATATAAATTGGCAAAGGTACGAAAAGTATGAGATCATAATGAAATTATCAAAGAGATAATTCATAACTAAAAGAAAACATATCAACTTTGTTTCGATGATTTCACATAGTCGAAACTTAGTGTATTCATCAAGGAGTTTATAAAGATACAAGATAACTCCTACAATATTCCACAGCCGCACTCCCCACAAAGATTTGGCAATTAAGCACAAGTTCATTTAAAAACTCTCACCCATTTGATGTCATTCCCAAGGGAACAACATGAGCGGCCTTACTTTTACGAGAAAAGAAGGATTTCTTTGGACATTAACAAATCACATGGATTTTTATCCAGAAACTCGAATAAATTAACCACATGAAGACCTTAATGATTAATTTAATCGGAAACACTCAACATAATAAAACTTGCAGAGTCATACAGTACTTTCACATAAAAGTGGATCAGGGAAAGACTAATACTGCAGAATTTTTAAAAGTTCATTCTATCTTTTATCAATATTTCCATAAAGACATAATAGACTTAACTTTTGAGCATTTATGAGATACTAGCACAGTTCACGAACATAAAGGCATACATCTCATAAGCAATTGCAATATATAAAATCAAAAAGATTAAATACTGCAAAAAGCATCTTCCAAATAACTTAGAATTTAAATAAATAAATCTAAAAACATTGCAAGATGAAAATCGTTGGAAATAGTTATGTGTAATCACAATAATTTTTATACCAAACCCTAGTTCTCCTTCTTAAACACAAGAATAAATTCTCATAAGAAGTTTCCTAGACAAAACCTAAAACCATACTGAAAAACTTAGACATAGTCAGCAATTAGAGATCGAACACTAGCAAGATCATCAGTTGCTTTATTTAGTTCGTTCTTCAGAAAAACAAGGTTCTTTGTTGCAATTTTAAGGTGATCACGAACAACTTCAAAATCTCGGAGAAGATTTCCAACCAGATCAGATGACATAAGAACGGATTTATTGTCTTCATGATCGCAAACATAGTAACAGGTTATGGTGAGAGGATTCTCATGAAACTCAGTAACCTTTTCATCTTCAATTTTGTCTTACATTTTGCATCCTATCATAGTATAGTTCATGATATCACAAGAAAATTTCTTGAGGTTACGGAACGTACGTATATCTAAGAAGGAAAAAACAATCTTATATAAACCCTAGGGTTACATATAGATCTTTCCAAACACACCGGTGTTGGAACCATATGTTCAAACAAGGAACTAGAACACGGACCGTTCGTGGACATGAATAAAATTCAGTACCAAAGAACCATTGGAGCCTATTCCATAAACAGGTTTTGAACAGATTATCAAAACAATTTTTTAACTTTAGACAGAATATCTTAGCTCAATAAATTTAGAGCACAAGACTTTTATTGATAAACAAATCAATTGTCTAAAAGAAGAGATTTATTGAAGCTTCTCAATGCTAGTAACAAAGAGTATTATTTCAAGAAAAACTGATCAATCATATTACCAAGTGTAACAATTAACTGGAGCAAGGCTCAACAGTAAGATGATCATCATTTTATTTTTTTTAAAAGAAGATAACACAAATACAACAAAGACCACTTGGTAAACAAGAAGATGTCTTCTTGAGAGTCTTGTGCATCCTCACATGGTCTCAATGAGGAGGCATAACTAGAACTAGTCAAGTTGTAATATGATGAGCTTTTTTCTCATCAAGGGTGTTGACATTCTCTCCCTTTCTTTCTTGAAAATCATCAGAGAGGTCAATAAGGTTAGTATAATGAGAATCAATAAGTGGAGGACAAGAGATACCTGATGCTGCTGCCTTATTTTCCTTCCTAATGTTGCACTTGAGTCTATTGATACTGGTCTTGAGTTCCGAAACACGATTATTGATGTGAGTGTATTCAGGATCGATAGATCCTTTTGAACCAAAGTTTTCTTCAACCATAGACGAAGAGTTTGAAAGATTTTCCTCTTGCAGAACCATCTTTATTTTTACTGGAACACAAAGGCAGACATATGTCATTATAACTTTGTCCCTTTGACAATTGTGGAAAGGTTTTGTATTACCCTTACGAACAAAGGTTGGCTCATCACAAAACTTTCTCTGTCCAAAGGTTGGACAGTTAAGACCAGTAATTTGAGATACAGGTTTGATTACTTCTTTAGACATCCAAACAAGATGTTATGAAGTTTCTCATTCCGTAAACGAAAACGACATCTTCTTTCAGGATGATCTTTGTTTCCACAGAAACGGCAAATGAATGGAATGCTATTAACTGATCTCATGTGATCAATTTTTGGAGGTTGACGAACCTTCTTCTTTGGTACTTCAGCTGTTAGAGGTAGATCATCACTTTTTCCATTAGTGACATTCTTCTGTTGGAAATTGCTATTAGCATGAACAAAACTAATCTTACTAATACTTGGAGCGTCTGTTCCTTTATAGCCCAAACCTTGCGTATCACGATGTTTTTTACATGCTCCCAGCATAGTGGATAATTTGGTTGAGCTAGACCTAAACTTTTTCAAGTCTTCTTCCAACAATTTTACCTTATCGTGAGCAGCAATTAGGTCGGCCTCTAATTGTTTTTCTAGAGAGAAAGGCGTTTTATCTATCACTAAACCAATTTTATTGAGAGTCACGCCTTGCTTTAGATTCTGCAAGTTTTTCTTTCAACACAAACAGATTTCAATGAAGATTTTCACATTCAGAATTTTTTGAACGCACATCTTCTTCATGATCTTTAAGAAGGGATTGTAATAGATTATATCCACAATCATAACCTTTAGAGAGTTTTCTCATTTTCTTGTTTTATTGACAGAGAGGAGTTAGAAACTCAGTTAAACAAGATGTTGACTTCTTTTTCTTTATAAGATGGTCAAAAGGCTTGATATATTACGAGACTTCCTCATCAACATCTGAATCACTTTCATCTGAAAGTTCATCCAATTGTTCGTCCAGGCGTGTTTCCAAGTTATACACAATTTCAGGCAATGAAAGAGATGTGAGAGATTCCTTAAGAGGATCCAAGCTTTGAACCAAGTCAAATGTTTCTGAACTGGCGATGCATCGTTTGAGATAACACTTCTGTCCATGGAGTCAGATTGCTACAAACACAGACTTATGAGGTCTTAACGTGTTTGCCTGCTCTGATACCAATTGAAAAAGCGGGGGTATAATAACCACACCCAATCATTCGTCCGGCAATCTGTATGGACTAAACTCCAATATAATTCCGAGAGCACCAACTTAAAAGTGAGCTCAATCAAGAAAGATATTAAAGAGATTTATCTATTTCTCAATACAATCAGCAAATCAAATAGATAGAAATCTATGAGCCTGATTGATATGAAAAATAACTTGGACGGTACCAAAGACCAATGCCCAAGTGTCAATCAAGTTATATCCAACAAATAAGGTGGTATTTATGAACTGTGATTGAACTACGCACAACCTGTGATATTTCAATTATATAAACAAATATAATGCGGAAAAGAAATAACACAGACACTAGCATTTTTTTTAACGAGGAAAACGCAAATGCAGAAAAACCCCGGGACCTTGTCCAGCTTTGAACACCACACTGTATTTAACCGCTACATACACTTGCCTACCGAACCCGATTCACAAACAACTGTTCCGGACCCAACTCAGGTAAACTCATTCGCATACTAGGTACGCAAACAATAATTTCGAACCTTCTCAGTTAAATCTGTCGCATACTAGGTACGCAAACAAGAGTTCCGAACCTGAATCATTACAATACGCATACTGGGTATGCATACCGTGTTGTATCCATACATGGGTAATTGTTCTAAACTCTCATTTTAATCATTGAAATATCCTTAGAAGACGACAATGGTAATCTAACACATATCATTAGCTTTGAAAAGATGAGGGTACCCAAATATACCTCAATCTAAAACTTTTCCACCTTTAAGTCCTTTCTCCGAAAGTGATTGTCTATGGACTGAATCGAGACAATACAACTAATCGGTTCACACTTCGTGTGATCATCTATGGATACGATATCGAGACAATACGACAAAAAGATAACTTACGTGATTGACTATGGATACAAGATCAAGACAATACAACAACGAAGTATGTTTACTTGATAATAGGTTCAGATTTAACCAAACGCAATAGGATTGCTATCAAGTAAATAGGAATTAACGTTTCTGTATTTTACTTCTAATTATAATAAAACAATTATAATTGCGGAAATAGAAAAGTAAAAGACACGGCAAGATTTTGTTAACGAGGAAACCGCAAATGCAGAAAACCCCCGGAACCTAGTCCAGAATTGAATACTCTCAGAATTAAGCCGCTATACAAAATCTAAACCAACTTCATATAGTTGAGACCAAGCAACTAAACCTATAGTTCACCTAGTTCCCTCAGTATCCCTGCGCCTCCAACTTGTAATAAGTTATGCACTTGGAACAATTCCTTTGGTTCGTATTCCAAACAGTAAAGGAACAACAAATTTGTTCGGTAACAACTCTTTTCAAACAACGTGATATGAGTTTGACAAAAGGCTCTTCCGTTTATCCCAATAAACTCCTTTTTCAGGTTCTTAGATCTATCTCTTAACAACTACCAAAGTAATCGTCTAGACTATGCAATCAATACTCTTAATCGCAAAGATAAACCGATTATAGTTGGATCCCCAGCCGATGAAGTTTTGTGCATACCAAAGATTATAAACTCAAATAAGAAATCTTCTTTGTCTTCAAATCTTCTTAGATCTTCAATAAACACCTGCACACAAACAACTTGAATCTCTTGTGATCAATCACACACAGAACGGAGTCTGTTAACAATAGATTATCACAAGACATCTTTAGATCTACAAACAGTTCTAAAGATCCCCGTCGATACTTCGATCTAGTTTGAGTGAATCTTATATCAAAAGAGAAGATTCTCAAGCATAAACAAACTAGGTGCAATCAAAGTTCAACAACCGTTAGTCAATCAAATCAATCGAAAACTAATAATAAACTGTAATTATCTAGTTTCCCACCAACGGTACTCGTAGAGCTTCCCAATCCCAAAGAAGTCTTTAAAACGAGCGATCGTAAGAGATTTCGCCTAATTAGGGTACTTTCCTCTCCGAATAGACGGCTCCACCAGTACCAACACAACTAGGTAGTTTTTCTGGCTCTGAGGATTAGAAATGCAAACTTCAATATTTATAGACCAAGGAAGTTTTGACACCAAGGAATTTCAAAAACCGAATATTCTCAAAGATATGAAATTAAGTACAAATCGGTTTTAATAATTCCTGGAAATGCTCTGTCCAAATATTGACCGAAATCTCAGTAGAAAATCTCCAATTAGTAAATGCACATTACTAATTTTTATTTTCTAAAGATATGCATTTAATTGCTAGAAATTAAAAGCATATAAAAACTAAAAACCTTAATTAAATCCTTGGTAAATCCTTTTTCATATTTACCATCTTGGAACCGATTTGCCACACTTCCAAACGACTTTAGAATTGGTTCAACTTACTTCCAAGAACTATGTGATTGATTATCCTATCAAATCACCAATCATGGGTTTAACGGTTCTACCAAAACAAGTTTCGGTTCTACCTCCATGTGGGTACTAAGATTAGTCATGCTAGTTACCAAAAGTTGGTTGACTAGGTACTAGGATCGGATACCACATATTTATGGTATAAACTTGTATTCGGTTGCACAAGTCATAGGATCGGTTCCCCAATTACTAAAAACTTGTTGTACCTCTTACAAGGATCGATTCCCTCTTGTGATCGGTTGCACCTCTTACTAGGATCGGTTCCCCAATGTCTAGAGTTGGTAATACCAATTACAATAAATCGATCATACCATCTCAGGTGATTACTTAAGATCGGTTTCACTAATAAAAGTCATACCAATAAAAAATTCAGGCATTGTGAATAGTTTTACCAAGATACATAAACAAGTAATGAGCGGTTATACTAAACACACATATTGGTAATCCAAAGATTTGTAATGAATAACAATACCAATAAGCCTAGTGATTTCCCTTTCGATTCACAAAACAAGTTTATGAATTGTACTTCCTTTAAACGAATGTAAAACATTGTTTCCTAGGACGAAATCTTCACCCCATACCCATACATAATCACAATAGCATTCATACGATTATGTCGATGTCTTATATACAAAGTTCAAAAGATAGACGTTATACTTCGTATTGTAATTCCTTAATACTATGTCTAACTAGAGTATAATCATTCACAGTTTCACAGTTATGTTTTCAATATGCATGACTTGAAAGATACGTTAGGAATGAAACAGTTCAAGTCAATTATTACTAACCTCAAGTGGAAGGATGATGCCGTCGTTGTAGCTCTTTACTTCTTCACATTCTTCAAGTCTTCACATGATACTTGTAAGTCTCATATCCTAGTAACTTTCTAGCTAACCTATACGAAGTTGACTCTAGTAAATAATCAAGCGACTTTTTAAATGAGTTTTGATTCATTAAAATATGACAACCAAACTTGACATACCAACGCTTGGTGGGTTCAACCGAGCTATGCTCTAACAAGCTTCAAGTAATTTTCAAGTGATCGAATGATCAATACGAAACTTCCCAAGCTAACATCAAATGATTGTCTCACACAAATCATGTAAGATGTTCAAGGTAATTTTCACATGATCATCCTTTGGTTTCCAATAAATAAATTGTTTCCAACTAAACTCGTCAAGAATATGATGAACATAGCTATGTATTTCGAGAAATAGATAAGCGAGATAAACTCGGTTCGAAATATCAAATGTGTATAATGTAAAAGTCTATATAGCTATACGACTTAGTCTCATTAGATGATAGAATATAATAGACTTTTGAGTGATAGATAAGTTTTAGTCTCCAGATACCTTTTGTTGATGAAGTTCCTCCAAGATCCTTCGTAGATCTTCTTCTTCAATTGGTGAACACCGTGAAGTCTAAATATCAACTACACATTATATACTAATCCGAGACATAGCTATAAGTAGACTAGAAATCAAGTACAGTTTTGATCAACTAAACTTGACAAACAAGCTTGAGATAGCAACGCTTGCGAGTTCGACCGAGCAGTGCTCTAACACAATTCGCATACCGGTTTGGAAACTTTAAACCAAAACCAAGTTCCGGAGTTCACAAAACTTTTTAGGTTTGCGTACCAGTTTGCAAACTTTCCACCAAACCTAAGTTCCGGAGTTCACAGAAATTTTAAGGTTTGCGTACCGGTTCTGAAGTTCACAGAACTAAATCGGTTTGCATACCGGTTTGGAAATGACGCCGAGTTCATGAACACAAAATGATTTAAGTTTGCGTACCGGTTTGGATACTCATCCCCGGTTTCGTAACCACAGTTCAAGAATGGTTTTCATACGAGTATGCATACCGATCCGGTTCACGAGTCACACATATTTTCATATGATATACATAAGAATATGTTTACCACTAATCTGTAAGTTGATATGTATATAGCTACTCCGCTACTTGTACGAATACATGTAATACGGGTTCAGACTTATAACAGTTTTCCCAGTAAAAATGATACCACTGTCTTATATCCGAATCAATAGTAGTTATATATTTCTCTAAATCGATTTGAAACATTCTTGAATAACATCAATGACACATATCACTGTTCCGGGTTATTACCGAATGATAAAACTTGAAACACGATTTTGATTTCGAACAATAAATTTTCCTTAACCAAAATTCATCAAGTATGAACAAATGTTCATTAAGCTTAGCTATTATATTTAGACAAATTATCAAGATAAACTTGACTCGAAATTCTTATCTATGCATACTAGTCTAATTTATGCGATATCGTCTCAGATGATAGAAAAGTGAATATAACTTGAGATATAGGTGGTTCAGTCTTCACTTACCTTTTGTTGATGACGTTCTCCAAAAGCTTCGGTTGATCTTCGTCTTCATAGCAATGATGACTGTCCTGATCCTATGTTTCTCAACTACGTTTCTATCCTAGTCCGAGAATTAATTAATTGTAGACTAGAAATCAAGATATAGTTTTGACAACAAGCTTGAGATAGCAACACTTTTGAGTTCGACCGAGCAATGCTCTAACACTCATGAAGCACAAAAACGATTATCCACCTGACCAGAGGAACAATAAATTAAGAGAAGATAATCATGGAAAAGTTTTGGAACTGGAAGAATAATAACTCTGAGTTGAAACTCGGAGATTAAGAGCTCCGCAGCGGAGAGGTTATTAATCTCAAAGACATAGCTGAAAAAGGGATCTGGACGACAAATACGGAATCCCTTAATAAATAGATATTGTTCAAACAAGTAGGTGAATGAATGAACAATATCAGACGCCATTGAAATCCTTGTTGCTGGGTGGGAAAAAATAGAAAGCCTATAAGATTGTATAAAAGATAACAAGGAACAATCGATAAAAACGGTAAATTACTCCCACGTTTTTACACGCATTAAAGACATGTATAGTGATAACCCACTACTTCAAGTAATTAAAGTGTATAGCTGAAAGTGGGTAAAAAATAACGCAATAAATTACCAAACTTTTGGTATTCTAAGAAGGTGAACAATATACCAAAAATTGAAAATTGTGCTAGTTAACAGCAGAATAAAACAATATTTAAAAAGAATAATTGAGCATAACGAGATTGATTAGCTCGATTACTGAGCAAAATACAGCTCAAGGATAAAGCATGGTGAAAAAAAAACAACAAAGCCTTTATGGAGGTACAAGATACCTAGTCTGACATGACTAGACAAAATATTGATTAGCAGAAAATCAGATCTGAAGTATCTTTGAAAAGATACTTACCTTTTGAAGGGAAAAGACGACAGGTGTATAACCTAGAAAAACTTCCCAGAAGTAGCTTAAAGAAGGGAGTGCACACCTGAAGAAGCGCTCAGGTGCGCCACCCCACCTGAAGTAACTCGAAAAGGGGGAGTAGCATCTAAAGAGATGCCAGGGTGCCCCATCCAACTAAAAAACCAACTCGTAAAGGTCGGCACAGAGAGCTATAAGCTAGCAAAAGCGCTAGCTAAGAGATGAAGAAAATAAATCCACGAGTTATTAAAGCAAAAATGAATTATAATTAATAAAAGAAGTTTACATACTTACTTTAATTAAACTGGGGGAAAATATATAAATGACAAAATATAGCATCTACCCAAGAACTGAAAGCTGAAGAGTAATACAGCTGAGATATGGAATAAGATTCAAGGTCGGACGTCGAAGACCTGAACCAAATGTCCAAGGACCGAGCCATAGGCGACCAAACAAGACAGAGACACGGAACTAGGCACGGAAAATCTGAGTCCAGATGCGAAGCGAAGAAGATTCTCGATGATGTCAGCTGAGGGGAGACCTGGAAAACTATCCCAGGTCTGTACAAGCACAAGGGGGGAAACTATCAAGTCCAAGCTATAATGCGCTAGGTCATCTACATGTAATTGCCGTGTTCATGTCAAGTATAAATAACCAGAAAGGCTGATGATGTAAACAAGTTCATTCTGATAATAAAAAATATACTTCAAATAATTCTCTCTCATCTCTTTCAGTTCCTCTTCTAAACCGCCATTTACGACAATCGACTTAGAAGATAATCAGGAAACCAGATTATTACATCGTCGGAAACCTGATCGAAGATCATAGAACATAGTGGCAACCGAGATCGTATTCCATAATCAAGGACAGCGATCAGACATTGTGAAGGTACGATATCGACGTATCTTCACTTGGGTTTTTGGGAAATACTTGTTATTATACATTTCCTTGTAATGAGGATTTGATTCTCTCTATACCTCTCTCATTTCGATTTCTGCTTCAATTCCTTTTTCTTTTTCACTAATTCGCGGATTAGAAGAACCATCGGAACCACTACATTTAGTTGAAAATGATGAAAATTGTAATTGGATTAGCGATCGGCTGGTGTAGGATGAGAGAATGTAAGAAAAAAGTTTAAAAAAAAATAAATTAAAAAAGAAAAGGAAAAAAAAATAGTTAAGTAAAAAAATATATTGATCTAGGATAACTAAGCAATTTACCTATCTTACGATGTCCCTTATAAACACACCCTACCTAGACAAAATTTTGTATGCCTCAAGAGTTTGAGGTACACCTCAAAACAGCCCTCTTTTTTTTACTTGGTTCATATAACCTCACCTCATGAGGAATTTGGCAACTCCTACGGCAACTTCGAAAAGCTTTGAGGAAGATATGGACTTTACTCAAATACTGTCAATAAACACTATTACTAATGACCAACCTAAATTTCGTTCTAATAGTAATTTGTAATCTTATCATGGAAAAGAATCTCCAATCCTTGTAATTTGGGAAAGAGAGATCAGTTAAAGGCAGATTTGTTGCTTCTCTTCAAATATCACTTTTGTTATAGGGGGCTTTTGGATCAAGGGAGTGGGAAAACCGGAGTTGACTCATCGAATGAAACTGAGTTTAAACTATCCACTGAATAGGATAAATCTACCCTCGAGGACCACACAAATATATAACACGATTCTTCTTCCTAAAACCCAAGCAGAATATTTTCATGTACTTCCTCGACTCCTCCAGAGCAATCCCTAGAAATATTTTTTTCAACTCTTTCGTAAAAAAAATCGGGACAGTAGAATTTAGTTTGAGATCTTTCAGACAATCTTAATTGCTTTCATTTTATTTCTCGAATACCTTAGGTTACTTCTATCAACAACCTGAGTAGCTAACTGTGTTGTACTAAATCAATAGAGTAACAGATGAAGAAATGCACTATCAGATGAACTTTCCATAAGAACAATACCTCATCTGAAACCAGTAAATCAAAATCTGTAACCTGCGATGGTTTTTTTTGTTGTGCCGCTTACTCTGAAAAAGAGGAATTCTCGTTTCCTCTAAATAACGTGAAACCAGTGTTGCTCGATATCCAGGGTAACTAAGATTGACAAGATTTTTTTTTGTGTTTTGTGATTGTCATGTCACTGGGTTGTGCTCGAGAAGCCTTGTGTTACCATAAAGAAAGTGAACGCCGAGCACGTTGTCGTAACTACTTTTGGTTATTTAGTCTAAGTTTGGTTAGTTTTGAGATATCCTAGCAAAGAAATAAGGATTATATTCCAGCTTATGGCAGGAACTTATATTCCCTTTATTTGGATAGATTTTCTAGTGATATTATTTTTATTTGATTTTTAGATATCTTTCGCTTTATTTCCTAGGTTCTGACAAGTGAATTTGTAAGCCTCTCTATAAAGGCTGTGTTGTTGAATTATTAGGCAGTGAAAGAGATTAATGAAAAAACACTTCCAAAGTTCTCATTAAAGTGTGTTGTTCCATTGGATTCGGTACTAACGTTGATCCTACATCAAGCTGATCACTTGGAATGTTCATAATGGTAATTATAGATATGACATTTCGCTTTGTTCTTATTAAACTCTGTTGCTACTATATTACTGGGAAATTCTTGATGATTGGCTTTTGATAAAAAATCATGCGGCCAATGGACATAGCTGGGAAGAACCTTAGACTTCATAAAAGAGTCTGCCAACTCCAAGAATCTAATGTGAACACAGCTAAGTTTCAACACTCATGCATTTTGGGCAGTGAATGAAGTTGGTTTACTATGGTGCAAGGAAGGTAAAGTGAAGAAAGTACAAAAAATAAAGAAGTATATAGACTAAAACCTAACATAATTCATATTATTACTCAACATCTTTATCTTCTTGTGCACTAATCCTCCCGGGGCGCTGCGAATTGTTCTCGTCAACTGCCTTCGACTGAGGTGCATCAATTATTATCACTATTATTATGCATACTGGTTGGCTAGCCTTGTGTATTTCACCATCAATGAAATGGCAGTGAAATGTAGTAATTCGCCGCCTCCCTGGTGGTAGTGAAATGTTGAATTTCACCACATTTTACATTTTAGAGAAATTTGGATTTCGCGTTTCCAATTGTGAAAGTGAATGTTTCATTTCTCTTCCACTGGTTCTAACGAACCAAGGTTTTACAAACATTTTTTTTTTTTCATATTACACACCTGCTATACATAAAAACAAGAGAACCATGCTATAAGTAATTGGGTGCTTTAGATTTTTCTTTCAAGCAACTTCTGGTTCATACATTTAAAGACATAAATAAACAAAATGTTTCATTTTGATTCTCTTAGCTTGAAAATGAATAAGTGTTAAGGATTGAGTGTCATCTCCCTAACCTTCAAAATGTCTGGTTTTTTCCACTCATGAAGATGTAGTTTTAGTGATAGTGTCTACATCTTAATGATTTTACATTAACTAAACCATAGATAAAATTGGATTTAAGGGTTGTATGAGAATTTTTAATTTGTCTGATAGTTATAACTTACTAAACATGACTCGTTGTGAATCTGCGGGTTAATGAAAATAGCAAGTGAGTCAACTATAAAAGATATTTTGGTCCTGGAAATATTTGAATCTAACTCATTTGTGAGTCGGTGAGTTGAATCCGAGTTTTCCACTCCCTTGATCCGAAAACCCCCACCCTATAACGAAAGTGCCAAATATTCAACTCCCACTATTATATCCTACTGTATTATCTTTTTCATTTAGATCCAACCACCCTCAATAACGCAATCGCACTTTCCTTAATTTAGTCATCTCAAAAGGGTCGCTATTACCGATAATCACACCAGTTCAAATTTCTTCTCTAATTTAATTCTGTCGAATTCCAACGGCAAGTTAAAAGAAGGAAAGAATTTATTTTTTTTACAAATTTCACCGCCCTCCACCATCTGGTAATTTAAACAACTAATGAAATCTAAAGCAAAAAATAAATCCACCGGACCACCACCCTCCACCATCGCCACCAAGTTTATAAAAATGTGTCATTTTTTATTTTTTTTTATCAGGGTGGTGGAATATTGGTTGGCATCCACCACCCTCCACCATCTAATTCATTTTGCATATTCATTTAGCAAACTGAACCTTTCATACTATCAACAGAGTTAATGATGAAGATAACTCTTTTAGTATTCTTCGTGATTTCATTTGTATTATTACTCTTCCTATCAAGATGGGCTACAAATCCATTGCTAAGCATCACTACTCATAATCTTACCCCAGAATGTACTGAAACCACGGCGACGGAAGTTGTCGCCAGGGATCTTTACGATCCCAACATTTCTCATGTGCTTTTTGGCATAGCAGGTTCAACAAAGACATGGGCATCTCGAAAACATTATACGAAGTTATGGTGGAAACCAAACGTAACTCGTGGATTTGTGTGGTTAGATGAAAAGCCGAACAAAGAATGGCCAAAAGATTCGCCTCCGTATCGGGTTTCTGAGGATACAGGCAGATTCAACTACAGCTCTAGGACGTCGAATCGAATAGCTAGAATTTTTTTGGAGAGTTACAGATTAGAGCTGAAGAATGTGAGATGGTTTGTCATGGGTGATGATGATACCGTTTTTTTCAATGAGAATTTAGTCACTGTGTTAGCGAGTATGACCACAATCAAATGTATTATATATAGGTGGGAATTCAGAGAGTGTTGAACAAAATATGATACACACTTATGGTTTAGGGTTTGGTGGTGCTGGTTTTGCTATTAGTTATCCTTTGGTGATGCAACTAGTGAAAATACTGGATGGGTGCATTGATAGGTACTCTTATATGCATGGTTCTGATGAGAAAATTGGTGCTTGTTTGGATGAGATTGGGGTTCCTCTAACCATAGAACTTGGCTTCCATCAGGTAAATTATAGTCCTGTTTTAGGTGTCAACTTGTTTTAAGTTTCTCGATTATGGTCTCTAATTTTGTTATATTTAGGTTGATCTTCGAGGGCATCTGTACGGTTTATTAGCTGCGCACCCAATCACACCACTTGTCTCGTTGCATCACCTCGACGACCTGATGCCAATTTTTCCAGCTAGTGCGAATCAAATTGATTCATTGGAAAAGCTGGTGGGTGCATACACATTGGATTCAGGACGAATCTTACAGCAAACTATCTGCCATGATCCGAAACGGAATTGGTCTGTGTCGGTGTCTTGGGGTTATAGTGTTCAGATATACCCGTGGTTAGTGTCAGCTAATGTACTCGGAATTGCATTTCAGACGTTTGAAACGTGGAATAAGGGAAATGAACATTTCACATTCAACACTCGTCAGGTGAGTCCTGAACCTTGTGATTGACCACTTGTTTATTTCCTAGACAAGTTAAACAATGGCGACGGAGTTGGAGAAAATTACAGAACCTTGTCTTCATATAAGAGGCTTATACCTGAGTCAGGAGGGATCAACTGTAGCCGAGCTGACTTCCGTTCGGCTTTGGCTTTACATAGTGTTAGTGTTACAGCGCCAAGGATGGACCCGGTCGAATGGAGCAAGGTGAGAGCATCTCTTATCCACAACTACAAATTTTTCCTTCGATTTCACTGCGCAACACAATTTTCATTGCAAAATCTGCAATAAGAAACCTATATTAAGGCTTGGCATGGAACTGTTAACGCGCAGGCACCTCGCAGACAATGCTGCGAGATTACCAGCCCCATGGACGGAGCCGATAACATCCTTATTCAGATAAGCAGTAAAAGATGCAATTTGTTATCTTCCCATAAGATGTAAATTTGCCATTTTACTAGAGAGGCATGTAGGCATGCGTAACTTGTATGACCTGATAAAAAACAAATCAGGCAGTTTATGGTTTTTGTCCAATCTATCCCAAAATAGTAACTCCTTGCACAAGTACACATAATCCAGAAATTTAGTTACATTCGTGGGTCCCCATATCACTGTCGCATCTACCTGAACTGTGAAGAAGAAAAAAAAGAAAAGAAGAGGTGGTAGCGAAATTCGAATGAAGTAGAACGAGAAAAACCGAGCCGCAAGAACAAAAGCAACATATAATACCTTTCTTCCCCATTTTTTTTCTTCTCTCCCTAATCCGAATCTACTTTCTTATCCTATACACAACCCCACCAATCCTTCAACTATATCCAAACCTCTCCCCCTCTTTAGAAGAAAAGAGCAGCAGCAGCAAATACACATTTCAAAATCTTCTTTCAAATGAAAACCCACAGTAGAAAACTGTTCGTACTAATAAAGAATGACAAAGAGTACCACCTCTCAAAGAGGAATCACACTACTACTACTGCAATACCAGTGTCTTCAACTTCAAAGCTTGAAGCAGCTGATGATACAACCATTGATGATTCAACAGAAACACCGCCAACAAAACCTGGGTTGACACCACCAACACAGTTGCGGATTGATACATCTATGGCTTTGACGGTTCTAGTGCTTCTAACAGCTCTTTTTTTCATGGTCTTTTTCTCTATGTATCTTCGTCGTTTCGCTGCTGATGATCAAAGCTCGTTAGAGATTTCAGCTCGTCGCAGAAGACAATTACACCGAAGAAGCAACAACAATAATAGATTATCTACTTCAACATCTTCCTCATCAAATTCATTGTCGGTTAGGAATAACCGACAATCAGGTTTAGATTCATCAACTGTTAAATCTCTTCCTGTGTTTGCGTATGAACATGGAAATTCATCCTCAAAAGGAGAAGCAGAAGCAGAATCCATTGATTGTGTTGTTTGTTTGAGTGAATTCGAAGAAAGAGAAACTGTCAAGATGATTCCATATTGTAGACACGTGTTTCATCCAGAATGTATAGACACGTGGTTCTCTTCTCACGTGTCGTGTCCTCTTTGCCGTTCCACAAAACTGTTCAGTCCCACTTCATCAACCAAGAACAAGAACCATGATGATATTATCATCATGATAGACAAACACTGTCATGACCGTCATCAGCACCATCAGATTGTGGAGGATGCAGTTGAGGGATCAATGATCAGAAATGATGATACATGTGTAGTACCAGACAGGGGATCACATATTACAAGGAATAGTAGTTGGCCAAAGATGCAAATTGAGAAGGGTTCAACACCAGCATTAACAAGAAGCTCAAGCTTTTAACCCAGGGTTTCTTGCATTAGGTAGTAGCCAAGTACTTAGTATGAATGTGTGATGTAGAAGTTGTGTTCTTGTGTATAAAGTATATTGGCATGAAAGAAATCAGGAAAAACTCTAATGAAAGAATGAACATATGAATGTTAATTGAGTGTCATTTGTATGATCAGATCATGTTATACATTTCTTTTTCTTGTAATTGTAAAAAATAAATTAAAGAACAAAAATGACAACGATATATAGATCAAAAAGGAAGACAAGAAAAAGAAAAGCGACATGGTTCAGAAACTGGAGAGAAAAGGTCGAGAGATGCAAATGACTCGATCAACCTTTCTCTCTCAATATCAAAATCTAATTTTTCTCTTCTTTGGTTTTATTTATATTTTTTATTTTACAGTATGGAGTAAGCTCGAATCACCTCGACAATGGGTGCACGACATAATGGACACTTTCCTTCACCTTGGAACAACTCGGTTGCACACTTTGAACAAGTACACATGTGTCCACATCTGCAACCCCACAAAAAAATGGAAGTGTTGAGGAAATGAAACATGGGAGTAAACTTAATCAAGGAACGAAAAGTGGATTCTATACAGGTTTCTTTATGTAGACAAAGTTATTCATATATTGGAAGCCTTACCTGTACAGTAAAGAATCAATATGACTATCACAACAAACACAACAAATCCCTTTCCTAACATGCACCCAGTTTGAATCCTCCTCTGTCGAATCTTTTACCTCCCCTGCCAGTACAGTAAAGAGTTTATTAAGTCCACGTACTATTAGAAACATCAATAGAGAATCTTTACAGAAAACCTCATTCTAATGGAGGCATAAAAAATGTGGACAGAAGTCCCTTCGAGAACTTTTTCTTTGCCAACAATGAAAAGAGACAAATTAGGCTAAGGAACAAAAACATATGATCCTCCAAACAAATCAATCTTAGAATCAACATGCTGATTTACCAACACCTAACAAAGAGGCAAAGAACAAGAAACAGATGCAAAAAGACCCAAACTGGTTTAAAAAGTAGAAGAATGATGGTTTCAAGAACTACTCGTAGCATTAGAAATGCTACATGGAGTAGAAGGATGATGGCTTCAAAATGGCTAACAGACCTGATTCAGTAACTGAGCGATTTAAAGCGGCCGAAACTTCCTGTCTAACCGACCGTTGCAACTCTAATTGCATATCCATACAGGCCTCCAACATCCTCTGCATGTGGCTCATTCCTTGTTGAAGCCTAGCCACATCAGCTCTCAAATCGTTAATGACCTCCCATTCCTGCCACAAATCCCCCGTTCCACATTTTGTTAGAACTCGTAACAAATAAAGAATAAGAAAATAGTGGCAGAATTAGTATTCAATGGATTTAAGTTTGGACACAATCACTTTTTTCCAACTCGTAATGAGAAGAAATCCAAAATCGTACTTTCTAAAAGATAAAACAAGGTACGAGAGCCACCTGCAATTAAGGTCATGATACATAATTGGATCACAAGGTTGTACGGATGAAAGACGCTAGATGATGCAAGCACCATAAGGTCATATCCTGGTCATTGGGAATGGACCAACTCGCCTAAACCCCTGTTTGTTTAGGATATTAGTCCGAGATCACCCTGCAGTTTCCTACCTCCCAAGGAATCTGATGGCCATTAGGTTTTGTGACATTGTCCTGTAGCTTTAGGGACTGACTGTGGAGAACAGTACTGCAGAGGGTTTGAGACAACTATATCCGCAATGACTTATAGATAATTACTTGCCACCATGACACAGAATTTGCAAACCCAGGATGTATTGTAAACAATACAATCTGGCATCTCATTTTTTACTTATTATGATGGCCACCCTAAATGTAAAACACATAACTAGGTCCCAAACTAAAAAACAACAGGAACAAGGAAATTAAGGCAGAAAACTATAATGGTTACAGATGCACTAGAAAAGAGAACAAGAACTCACATATTCTGTACGATGCATGCTATGCCGAGGCCAATTGGTATGATGCAGTTCATGGTGCCACAACGGCTGTGGTGGGGGTGCTGGTGGAGAAGGCAGTGAAAAAGGAGGAGGTCTGGTGTCTAACTGACCCTCATTCTGACCATCTGCCGGGTCCTCTTGATCTTGGTCTTGCGAAGCAGGCATGGGCATGGACATGGCTCTATTTAAACCCCAGTTAGAGGGAGGACGACCTTGTCTTTCCACAAATGACTGTATCAGTTGGCTTAGACTCTCACGGAATCCACTGTCAAGAAGATTAGAGACACTTCTCCTGCAAAGAGAATATAAATTTTAATTCACACTGCCAAAGTTATCAAACAAAATTACTGCTGGGTAAGCACTACCTGCTATGAAGGTCTCTGAGCTCCACACTGTACACATTATCATCCTCGGGGACATCAAAACTAGTCATCCTTCTAGGTAGAGCAAGCTGAATGCTTTCACCATAAGGACTATCAGGCCAATGAATTAGAGCATCTTGGGATTCATCTTCATTCCAGTCCTCATTTTCTACTGGAAACCGACTTTCGTCCTCCCCCTCATTACCAGGTGTTTCCTGCGGCCAGTTTGTTCTGGGCCTTCTGGCATCCTCTAGCCAGTTTCTGTCCATTTCTTCTTCGTTATTGTCTTGCCAGTCAACATTACTCTCAACTTCAGTAGACTGCTGCGACTCTCTACTCTCAAGCTCATTAGCTTGGTTATCCTGATCCCTTTCGTTATCGGTAGGTTCTTGCCAGGTTACCTGTTCAATTTCTGAGCTGTTTTCCAACTCACCAGTAAGCTCTGGGGACTGGTGAGCATCACCCTCTGTACTCCGCAGTTGCATGTGTTCATGGGTTACGGTTTCTCTAGTTGTGCTGTTTTCCAGGTTCCCAGTAAGCTGGGGGAGCTGATCAACATCACCTTCAATACTCCTGGTTAGTGAGGGTTCATGGGTTACATTTTCCCTGGCGGTGCTACTCTCCGAATCAGCATTCAACTCTGGCAACTGATGGACATCAACTGCTGTACTCCTGGGTTGTAAGTGTTCACCGGTTACATTCTCCGTATCATGTGAAGCACTTGTGTGAGTTAGCTCGTTCCTAGAGCCATTATTAGAATTACTATCAGACTGAAGATTAGGATTGCTACTTCCTTCCCCATTAACAGTATGCTCCAATCTTGTGCCAAATCCTCCCCTATACGCAAAAAGGTTGTCCTCATTAAACCATTGGAAAAACTCTTACCATACTATGCAAAAAAAAGGAACAATATCTGGTAAATTTCAAGGTATGAGTTAGTTAAGAATCTTAAGATCTAATATGGCAGAGTTTTTTGATAGACTTTTATTTGGACTACTACACAAAGTAGATATCAAATATTTACATGGAAGGGGCATTTCAGAATTGAGATTATGGTAATGGAAGTAATGCACGATAAAACCAGAAAAGGAAAATCAAGCTGAATAAGGTGATTGCTGGCCTTTAGCTCAATCAAGACTTTATAACAGATCCATAAGGATATATATCAAATGCCACCCAGAAACACAAAGTTATCAAGGTCAGGGTACGGAAGGATCAATGATGGTCTACGGTGTACTACAAAAGCTATTAACGTAAAAGAAAACGGTACTACAACTTAGTGAAAGATGTTACAAGATTAGAAGAACAATACCTTAAACCCAGTGCATTATTGCGACGTCTTAAAAAACCTATCTCACTTGCTGCCGTTGAAACTGGTCGCTCTTCCACGATAGACCTCCCGGTTCGCAAGAATCTACTTTTGAGTAATGCCTGGAAGTAATTCATGATCATATTCCAAGCTAAGGGTCAAATACATATTGAGAAAGGTAGAATACCTTATTGAATAAGAACTAACTAAACCATGGATATCTAAGGAAACTTACCTGAATGCGGTTGCGGTGAGCAAAGCGAGAGACAGCCCGCTGCTCCAACAAATCCTGCACTTCTATTTGTCTTTCTCTCTCAATTCTTATAAGCAAATCAATATGAGCCTGTCTGCCTCTTAATCTCGGTCTATCCCTCCTAAGATGCCCACTTTGGCCATTATTGTTTTCAACAACCAGTCCATCCCGGACCCGATTGATCTGAGCACTAACTTCTGAAGATTGTTCTTGCCCTCTTTCACCACGACTACCTCGTGGCTCTGTACTCATATGAACCCACTCCCTCACAAGTCTCACTCTCTCACGCTCATTTTCACCCAGCAACTCTCTCCTTGGACCTCCGTTGCTCTGGGTAACATTGGAAGTTCTATCACTTACCCCACTATCCCTCCAACCCCTAGCAATTTGTCTCACCCTTTCTCTTTCTACTTCCCCTAGGTCGGGAGACTGTTCACGGCTAGAACTCTCTTGATCCCCTCGGTCGTTCTGTCTTTCATTTGGACCTTGAGACCATACCCCAGATTCATTATCACTCTCACTTGGATCCACTGAACCAGCCCTGGTGTTGCTCTGGTCAACCCTTTGTCTCCTTAAACTTTCTCTAGCCCGATTCACAATTTGTTCATCCTCCAACTCCCTCCACATTTGCAAAAGAGAAGACGCAGTAGTACTCGTCCTATCAACACCACCTGGTCTACTCGACGGGGGTGACGGAGATTCTCTCAAAAAAGAAGAATCCCGTGTCGATACAGTATTCAAGCGCGCTAATGCCATAAGTTCAGCTTCACGATTCCTACTCTCGACTGTAGTTATCATATCTTGAGCTTGTCGTGCAGCCCACCTACTCAATAGCCTTGAATGACGTCTACGAGCAGCTGACGATTCCGCTAAATCGTCAGTTTCTAAATCACCTCGATGTCTCCTTCTTCGCATTAATTGATCTACTTCATCATCATCAACTTGATCTATACTTGAACTACATGAAGTCAATGACATACAATCTTCTAAACGTTCTCGCATATACTCTTCTAATCCACGATGAAATTCCTCTCGCAGATTATTACTATTATTCCCCTGTTTCTGCTGCACAGGTCTAATTTCATTCATGTTCCAAATACCCCCCTCCTCCCTATACAAAAAAAAGCTCAAAAAAAACACTCTAAAACCCTAACCTCATTACCACCAGAATCCCCAACATTTCTGCCTATAATAAATAGAACAACAACAACAACGAGAAGAGTAGAAGAAGATTCCACACAGAATCTGAACCGTTGAATGCAGATATTAATTTGATTTTTCTCCTAAATCTACATTGAATAAAATCTTAAATTAGGCTCAAATCAATTCAAGTTCAATAACCAAAAAAACAGATCGATAGACATAAAAATAAACTGATAATAACAATGAAAAATGAGATTTCAAAAATTGAAAAGATAATCAAGAAATGAAATGAAGAGAAATCAAGGAGATTGAAAATTTACCTTTGAAATGAATCCAAAAAGAGGAACCCTAAATTTAGTTGAAAGAGGGGAGATTGCTTTGAGAAATGGTGAAGAAAGTGAGAGGAAAAAAAATTATTAATAAGAAATCTATTCTCCCTCCCTCCTTTAGTACAGAGGAGAAGAGTAAGACGAGGCGTTTATTTTGGTTTCTTAAATCCTTTATTTTATTTTATTTTTTTCAGTTTTAGAGAGAGTTGTAATATACAACAGGGAGTATCTAAGGAAGTGTGCGACTTAGTATTTGAACGTGTCACTCACCAACTAACTCATGAATCTGTCTTCTTCTTTAGCCTAATTAGTCAATGATTATTAACTAATTAGTCCTAGTAATGTCTTAAGCGAAAGATTTGATCTGATTCAACGACAAAAAAAAAAAAAAAAAAAAAAAAAGTTCAACGGTTGATCATAACTCAAATTGTAGGAATTTGTACTCCGTAAAACCAGCCAATTATTTTGAAACTAACATGGTAAGAACACGACATATCAAATGATTTGATTAGCTTATTCATTAAAATTAGTAAAAATGTTTAGATTTGAGTTAAGTATAGAATTCTTTTTAGATATGCATGTCGCTGGATTATGTGTGTTATAATTTTAGTCATATTATCTATTTTTAACGCTGGAAATTATGATCGAGTTTAACTTGTTTTAGATAGTAGAGTAGACTAGTTAAGACTGAAGGTCACAATTGGAAGTAGCAAAGATCTGGTAATTACAAAAGCAGTATCGTTATATTTCACGTTGCATTGAGTTCAGTTGTTAGTTTTCAATATCGGCGTAAAATTTTAGAGTTAATAAATTCTGAATTCAAATCTCAAATATTGATTCGATGTTGAACTCAGATTCTAAATATCGGTTCGTTTTGTATCTCTGACTCTCCGGTGAATCCATGGTCATATAACTTTAAAAGGCAGAAAATTATTAAATTCTACGAAAAACTGTTAGTCAAGTAAATTTTGTTTAGACACACCTATTCATTTCGTGGAATCTGGTACCCTCCAACCGTAAGAGGGAAAAACGTCGATGACATAGTGAGAGCTAGAAATCGATGTGATCGGATAAATGTTGGCCACTCTACAGTATCAAACCGGGGCTTATCTTTGTGGGGCTAGTAGAGTGATGACTTCGCGTTGTAATAGAACGTGGGTAGCAGTTGTTCGATGTACACGATCAATCAAATCCAGATTGAATCTGACTTCTTACATCGCAGGATCTTAAAAGGAAAGAGACAAAAACCAAAACAAAATGCTTACGTGTGTAAATTCTCTTATTTCCTTAACGGCCCAGTGAAACCTGGATAAAGTAACGCGTGGCAGGTGTAGAATCCTAACTAATTTACATAAATAACCTCATCAGTCCTTGGCCTGTTTATATTGTCTCTTTCGTCAAAAGTGGAACACTCCAAGTCTCTGGACTTTTTACTGTCAGTCTCGAGATAACTTGGCTCACCAAAAGCAATTTTTTTCTTTTCTCTATGTCGCATTAAGACGGATGAATTTGGAGTACAATTTTTTTTCATTATTCTTTTTTAAGAAATGGTTATGTTAATGGGTGAAATTGGGATATAGCCAGATTAATTGCTATATTCAATAAGACAAAATAAGGTCATTAGGAAGGATAATTCAAAGCCCCTTACCCATATATTTTTAAAAATGATTAAACTATCCTTGTTTAATTAGCACTAATCAATATGTTTAATTTTAATTAATTTTGTTAGATTAGTTAGTTGAATTAGAAGTTATAAAATCTTGTTTCGGTTAGATTGAAATTATGGATTTTTTTGGAAGATTAATGAGAAAAAAATATTTGTTTTGAGAATTATTTTAATAACGGAAATGAAACCACACTAGCCAAATAACGAATTGCACAGCTGTTTAATGGTTTCATTCTCCAAATTACAGAAGAAATCAACACTTTCAGAAATCACAGTATGAAAAATCGACATGCTTAACTGGAAAAAAAAAGCATTACCGACTAAGTACCTTCATAGCTCAGTCCATGAACAGTCGGCACATGAAACATGCCGACAAAACTTAGTCGGCACGCTCCACAAGAAACTAAGCATGCCGACCAAACATAGTTTTTCACATTTACAGTCGTCTTGTTCGAAAATACAACACACTAATGACTGTCTATTAGTCGTCATCTTATTTTTACAAAACCATGACGACCAACAACAGAATTTGATCTAGGAAAACTTGTTTTCTGCGAGTTATTAATCGTCAAGGTTTAGCTTTTCAAAACCTGACAACTATTCATATTACATCACTAGTTGTCAAGGTTTAGGGATGAAGACCATGACGACCCTGTAAATCTTACTTTCAGAAATAAAACTCTTTGAAAAGTCGTCACGCTATTCATCCTACAACCTTGACGACTAAAAATAAATTGGAAAGTAGTCATGCTCGACGAAGAGATACCATGACGACCGTGTAACTACAATTCAACAATTTCGATTTTTCCGACCTAATATGCCATTCAAACAACAATACAAAGTACTAGATAGAATTTGAAAAAATTAATCAACAGTAAAAATCGACAATTTTTTTTCATCTGAAAACGATGAAATATTGAGAAGGAGAAAGGAATAGATCATTAGATCGATGAAGAAGAATAAAGAAAAGAATAAGGTTTGAATCTAAAATCAATATCAAAAAGGGAGTAGTTTTAGTTATTATTAGGGGAAGGGTAATTAGGTAACTTCATACACATTAGACACCCTTTAGCCCACTATTATGGTTGGAAACAAAATTTGGATACCCCAATTTGGCCAATTTATATTAAAAGGAAAAAAAGAAAGAACAAAAAAACATTTACAGGGTTAGCCCGGTTGTCCAGGAGCCCTAATCTCAAGTAGGAGGTCAGCGGATCGAGTCTCCTCTTAAGAGTTTGGAGATCTCATGAAATAGGCCAAGAGATGTTGAAAGCCTTAATAAAATAATCACATATCTCAAACGAGTAGGAGAAATGCATAAGCATATGGTTTGTTGTCTCCTTCTCATCATTGCAAAGAACACATAATCACTTTCAATGCCTATTCCGGAAAGAGCCAACATGTCCCTAGTCGGAAGCGAATCATGAAAATAAGCCTTAAGAATGAAGCTTACCTTGTTAGGAATATTTCCTTTCCACGGGTGTTTGTTGAAGTTGCAAGTTTCTAAATTACCTGCCAAAGCTTCATAACACTTTTGTGCATTGAAATCCTCCATAATAACCAATCCATCATCATCTGCTACAAGTTCCTATATGTGAGAAACATCACGTCTCAGCAAATCCCATTTCATCTGCTCATTCGCATTCAACACCTTCTTGAATTCACATCTCCAACTGTTGTCCATAATCATATTAGCAATAGTCGCATCCTTCGCTTTAGCATCTATATAGACAGCGGGGAATAAATCTTGCAATCTCCCTCTATCTAACCATTTATCCTTCCAGAACCTGATCCCTTTGCCATTTCTCACTGTGAAATGTGACATGGATTGAACTGTGGGAACCATATTCACTATGTTCTTCCATAGACTTCTACACTGTGATTACAAAATTTTGCAATCACTTCCTCGAAAGCGAGGGCAATAGTCTATGGGAGAGTGGAGCTGAAGGTGTGATTTTCCCATTGCAGAATTGATATCCAAATAGATTTTCTGGCAAATAATTTGCTTATGAAAAAAAATTGATCTTGGGGACAAATGGGAAGAAAAACCTACCATATGACAAACAATTTGTCGTATGGGAAGAAAAAATTGTTGGATATTTTGGTTTTCTAGAAATTTCTACAAACGCGTCTTTTCCCATTAATGGATGACTCTTGGAAAGCGTATGTTGGGGATGAAGAGACATCTCCAAAAGACATGAAGACCTCTACAAATAGCAAAGGCTTTTTCCCAATTTCAACACATCAAAATCTTTGTTTTCTCTTTTCTCTAAGCATCATCATATTCGCATACTGTGTGTTCTTGGTTGGATCAAGGGAGTACAACTTTTGAATACAACAAGTTGTTAAGGCTTAATTGTATCCTGAAAGCAATATTTCATTGACTAATTGTACTCGCCAATTTATTGGGAAGGGTCGAAATAATTGCTGAAAAGAACCACAAGGCCTTAAAATCAGTGATACAACATTCTTTTTCGTTCTTTGTTTTCATCCTCTAGTACCCTAATTTCCAATACAAACTACTGTGAGGAAAACGGTTTGTCGTATGGGGATAAAAAAACTACCATTAGGCGAATAATTTAGTGTATAAGGAAGAAAAAACTATCAAAAAACAAACTGAATACCCTTTTTGCATTTGGCTTCTACATAAGGCAGACTGTTTTTTAACGCATACTGAAGACTTTCGAAATACTTCTGAAAAACATTATGTACAGATTATTATGTTATCATTTTTATAAGGCTCATTTCATTCTCGATCAGGTTTACGCTTGTAATTTATTTATTTTTGGATTATAATAAAGTTATCCCCCGAACCTTAATGACCAAGTTTTAATATAAAACGGCGCAACCCTTGTGACGTTGGTAACTAAAGATTTTATTCAGTTGCATTGTTCTTGACCTCATGACTCTTAAATTATGCCGGGATAGCTGCTAATATTTTCAATAGTTTCACATGCAATTGATCAATATGGCCTTCTTGTATTTAAAAGAAAAACCTTTCTCTCTCCTCTGTAGCTCCTTGTCAAAACCTAAAAAACAAAACCCACTACCATTAACAATTACTGCTCAGATCTAGTCAATTTTGGGCTAGATCTTAGCAGGTTTCTTTCATTTTTATTGTTTTCTTAGATAACTAATATTCATTTTTCTTGTTTTCTTAGATAACTAGTAATTTAAGTTAGATTTGCTTTACTTTTTATTTCAATCTCCATTGTTTTTAGGAGATTTTTATGGTGTTCTTGTGGTGTTTTGATCTTTTTGTTTATGACTTCTCCTCTATGGAGATTTTCTATGCGCTCTCATGGCGTTTCTTTGTGATCTCAATGGAGATTTTGGGTGGAAGTTCAAGTGTAATGATCAAGATTCAAGACTTTGGGCATACTACTCTCATATTTTTATGAGAAGTTCTCTTTTTCAAGAAGAAACAACCTTATCAAAATGGTTGGATTATAAACCAAACACCGTTCTTTCAATCTTCGGATTGTTGATAGTTCGTTACTTCTCTTCACGAATTACTTTTTGTCAGTACCTTTTAGTTGTACTCCAATCTTTGATCTTGATGTTCTTGAAGTCCATGTAATCTATGTTTTACCATGAATGAAATTTTATGAGATTTATCAACAACAAAAAATAAATATCCTTTTCGGAGCTAATTTAAGGCCTACCTCAGTTATTTTAGGCATATGATTAAAGCACTAAAAAATATCATTTTGAAGTAATTTCAAAAACCCATTTCCAACTATTTTTGATAATGGCTAATTTACCCCTGATTGATTGGTGTTAATTTGGTTGATTAACACGTGTTTAACCTTTTTTACCCATAAATTAACTAATGTTAATTGATCACCAAACATGAAATTTTTCTGATTTTTTTTTTTTTTTTTGTAAAACTATCAACCAAGAATCGGTCATTGTTTATGCATTTTTTTTGATCTTTTTTTGATCTTCTTGTATTTTGTTTATGTACTCGAAAGCCGATTCTGGGTTGATGTTCCACATTCACGAAGACTACCTAAAATCGTTGGATGTTACTTACTAAATAGACCGTTTTCAAAAATCATTGGTTGTGGATGTATATATAAACCGGTTGTTTAATACTTTGATAAATAAAAATCCCATTCATAGTTTAGGAAATTAGCGCATTGCATAGGATAGTTTAGTACGCATATTTTTGAATCTCGCACATTAATACATGGTTAGTGAAACTCTCTTTAATGCCGATCATTAAAAAAAAAATACATGGCTAGTGAACCTCCGAGCATGTTTGTAAAATACTGTATATTCCTTCGTGTGCATGAACATTCTTTCCCAATTTCGTATATTCCATAGGCTATTGAATATTTCGAGATGAAATTAAATAAATTATTCGTTAGGGTGCAACTATTACATGAGGATATAGGTATAAAAATGTTGAATTGCTCATTTTTCCACTAAGAGGAGCTTGTGGATGATGGTTGTTCACCATTTCTATAATTTTATAGAACTTTCGAGTATCCTTTTTGATGTATGTGAATCGAAACACTAAGTCTCTCCATCTGCGGTTTTGGGATTCCCTGTGTGCTCATAATAAAACTCTTTGACTCTCTTGCAAAACATTGAATAAAATTCATTTGGACATTAGCGGAAAACAAGAATAATTGATTTCACGCACTTTGTATCTTCTTCCAGTTCCCATGCCGTTTTTCAGGATCTATTTGAGTAGTGGATAAAGTGGGAGTGGCTAAGAGTTGCAAGTTTGGGGCAAAATGTGCTTGGGAAAGAGATTCTCCGTATATATATGAAGACTCAACGACTCGTTATTCTGAAATCAATTTCAACAATTGGCTTATAAGAATGTCTAGATTAGCCTTTCAAAATAAAATAAAAATAGTTTTGCCAAAACCGATCGTTAGGAATGTCAATTTAAACCGACTCTAGTCTAAAATATGTACATAAAAAATGGCATTTTTTTAATCGGTAAAGAGGAAATATATTGATCAAAAAATGAGAGTACAAAAGGCTTGTACCACTAATAAAAGATACAAGAGAAAGAAGAAAATGGCTAGTAACAAGCTACAACGCAAAAGAACAAAGAAAAAAAAGAGCAAGAACCAAAAAAACTCCAAAACCCAACAAAGATATTACTACCTAAACTGAATTAGGAAGGATATTCTGGAAACTATGATTAGGAAGGATATTCTGAATTAGGAAGGATATTCTTTTAGCATATCAAAATTCTGGAAACTATGATTCAGAATCGATCTATAAGGATATTCATATGAACCTATTTTGAAAGCCTGGCAAAGTTATGGCTTGGTGAAAGCTATAATATGCCCTTATGAATGTCCACATGCACCGATTTTAGATTAAAAAAATAGCCAATATTTTTTGCCCAAATTGTAGTTTTTTTATTGCGTCTTAGGCAAACACAACAATTTTAAAACCAACATATTTCATTTATTCATAGATCAACAAACATAATGTAGCATGTTTTAATTTAACCAGCAAACATAAATAAGAACATAAGTTTTGACATCCATAGTTAAAGACATAAGTTTGGAAAACAAGAATCCATTCATTCATCATCATCTTCATCACCATCAACATCCCCGCCATGACCACGACCATTGCGTCCTCGTTTAGCAGGTCATTATTTCCCGGAATCATCACCGCCACTATCATGTTAGGAGGTGCTTGATTCACCCTGACCGCTCATTTTCGCTTTAATTTTCCTCCTTTGCCTTGTCTCCACTGCTTCCCCAAGAGATGTACCAGTATTTTCATCTTACAGACTGTTCAATTCTATAATCTTCCTTCCATAGTCCTCAACTTTATTTCATTTCTCTATACATGCTCTTGCTTCGTTGATTTAAAACCAGATTCGACTTCTCTTTTTTCATTTCAATCAACAAAAATTCAACAAATAATGCCAAAAACATTAACATAACCATATAGGAATAAAAATATCACTAGAACATCGAGAGTTTTATCTCGGTCCTTGGTAAAAGCCCTCTCATCTCTTCGTTTTGCATGAGTATGCAAAACGTTGGGGTACCAAGGCAAGTAATCCGAAGATGTCTTATCGTATGTTTTCGGATAGCCAGCCACCACTTGATGTTGTACCTCTTATATTCCCAATTAGAAGATGCTGGCAAAAGGTTCGTGAGCAACCTTAAGATCGTTATCAAAAGACTTATATTGGACCTTATTCAATTTAAACTTGGAGTGGTTGGATCTTGGGATTTGTTATACACCACCATATTGTCTCACCACTCTCATCCAGTTGTACATTACATATCCTATGGGGAGAAAAAGAAGCCCAAAATAACATTGTTCATCTTATCCAACCATCCTTATTTGCGCAAAGCTTCCTTGTAAGGGTGAAAGATAACACCTTTCGTCGTCAAGTTGTCCAATTGGTGTCTCAACTCCAGAAATTCCTTTTTTTGGCTCTCCGTTTCACCGGTAAAGGAGTATCGGTCTCCATAACATTCACTTTCTTCTAGCATCTCTCGATCGACGAAGGGAGAGACAAGAGGTCGAATGTTTGACCGAAACCAACAATCCCACAGTATCTACTAGATTGAATTCTTCGGTTGCTTCTTTTTCCAGTAGCCATAATCCCACTTTACTATGTGATGTTCCTGGCAGAGACGCACGACATTGGTGTGATCCAAAAAATAATTGGGCATTTTGTCCACTCAGAATCGGTTTATATAAGCATCCATCCTCGTAAAACGGTTGAGAAACCACATATTCTATAATCGGTCTATGTGGACATTCACATAAGTCAATCCTATCAAAAATAACCATCAGAAACACAATTATTTCTTCCATACCAGAAACGGTCGATATGGGCATGAACATTGACCAATTTTCTTCAACCAGAAAACACATACAAAATAACAGGTTGATGTGGGGATGAACAACGTCTGTTTTACGAAAAAAATTGTCTACGAGTATATTCACATAGACCGATTCTGGTAAACCCATTTCAAATTTTTTAGTTTTTAGGGGAATACATGTTGTGAAAACCTAGTTTAGAGGATCTGGTTGATAGAATAGTACCTGATTCAAGCCATTCTTTTGGAGATTGTTCTTCTTTCCTAACTGTTTTCTACCTTAATTTTTTATTTCGAATCACTTGACCAATCGTGGATCACTCCTACTATAAAAAGAAACTCCAGTGGGTTATTTAAATTTTGATTATATCGATATTATATAAGAGAAAGTTAATGATTAATCATTTTGGAATCGTTGATGTTTCATTTGAAAATGAAAAAGAGAGGGAGGAGAAGAATCGGTTGTTAGAGATGCGTATGAAATGGAAATGAAATAGATTAGAGTTTTAGGTTTTATTATTATGATTTATTTAAGGTAAGTTCGGTAACTTCATCAAACTTATACACCCTTATCCTTCATTTATATGGGAGCAAAATTTAGGTATGCCTTAAATTAGCCAGGTTTCACACTCTTTCAAAATATTCATAAAGTAAAGAATGCTTTATATATCCTAAATAAGTGAGTATTTTGCATATTGCACAATTCATAAAAAAAAACAAGGAAGAATATTGATTTTTAAGGTTTTTCCTATTTATTTCCTCATTTCTAATATTCTAATAAAACTGAGAAACGACATATCTATCAAACTATGTTATTTGAAAAGTTTGTAAAAGATCTACACAACGAATATAAACACGGGGATTGTAAGGAAAAGTCCTTGTATTAGGACCCGATTTACATAATGGTCATAGTGTTATGGACTAATTTTAAAATGGTCAACGGACCGTTATGGCATGAATTAAGTCAGCCATGTTCCACCACTCACAGTTGAATAGGTCATGCAAATACCTATTTGTCCCTCAAAATGTAACTCATTATTTTACCATCAGTGGTGTTACTTAACAGTGGTTTTTTTTTTTTGAAGCATACATTTTATTAATAGGAGATCAAGTTACAATTTGACGTGGGTATGTGGTACCCACGGAGTCTTGGAAAACAATTTGAATAATAAAAACCGGGATTGCCTGGTCCCAGATTTTTGTTGAAAAATTACCCATTTGACTTCCATCTGTCGCATGATTGAGTAAACCATCCGCTGCTTGATTTCCTTCTCTGTAGTTGTGTCGGATAGTAGCCTGCGGGATCTGCCGTATTCTATTTTTTATTTCCTCGATCATCCCTGAAATGTGCCAGGGGTGGGATTAGTAGGGGATGTGATGAAGCATAGAAGGTTCTCTGAACCCGTCTCGAAGAAGACTTTTGGCCATTTCCTATTTGTTGCTGTTCTTGATGCCAAAACCAGAGCCCAAGTTTCTGCAGTTAAGGCGGTCGTAATTCCTAAAGGTTGAGCGAAAGCCATTATAGTTTGTGCGTCGGAGTCTCTGCAAATGAAACTTGCACCTGCGAAACCAGGGTGACCCATGGCTGCCCCATCTGTGTTAATCTTAATCCAGTTCATGTTCGGGGTGGACCATCCTACCGAGATTGTCGAAATCCGTTTGGCGCTTCTTGAGTGGTTATGAGACGGTGAATCTCCTGGTAGTACTGGGGGTAAGGATTCTTGTGCCGTAAAGTATTCTTGATGTTGTTTTTGAGCCATACCTAAGATTTCTTCTGATGTTGTTTACTTTTGGCGGAATATTAGTTCATTCCTAGCCAACCATATGGTCCAGAGTAGAAAACAGAAAGATGAGATGACAGATATTGGTGCTGATTGTTGTAGGAGTTGAGGAATGGTTGTTTGAGGTGTTAACGCAAATGTGGGGTTATAGTTTGAGTTTGGTGCAGTTGAAAGCTGGGTGAGTAATGTGTTCCAAGATGTAGTGGCAATTGGGCAGTGAATAAGTAGGTGAGTCGCTGATTCCGGATCAGTGTGGCATTTGGGGAAAATGTCGGAGTTGGTCAAATGGATGTGATGTAGGAGAGAGAAGGTTGGTAGACCTTCATTGATTGCTTTCCACAAGAAAAGCTGAATTTTTGGTGGACACGGTAAAGTCCACAGAAATTCGGTAGGTGGGAGAGGGATTTTAGTAGGTTGACCAAGGGTTAGACATTTGTATCCCGATGAAGTAGTGTATTTCCAAGATTTTGAGTGTGGACAGATAATTTTGTCTTGGGGTTTATCTTGGGGAAGGTGGATGTCTATGATTTTTTGGGCTGCAAGATTGGGGAGGGTGTTTAATTTTTACGAATCCCAGTTATGAGAGATCGGATCAATGATATTAGCTACCTTGCGGATAGGATAACATTGTGATGGGTCCAGGTTTGGAGAGTTTGGAATCCAGTTGGCTTCTATTGGTGTTGATAACTCATTCCCAATATGATGAAATATCAGTTGTTGCATGGTAGGAACGATTGATGCCAATTGTCTCCATTGAGCGCTGGAAGAAGATGGTATGGTATCAATGCCTTGTAGAATTGGTTGATGATGGAGATATTTTTCAGTGAAAAGACTTCCACAGATGGAGTTAGGTTCTTCATGCAAGCTCCAAATTCGTTTCATCAGGAGAGCCTTGTTATGATCACTGCTTTTCCTTATACCCATCCCTCCTTTGGATATTGGTTTTGCTATTTTATCCCAACCAATAGGATGAAGTTTTTTAACTGAAGAATCATGTCCCCAGAAAAAATTCCTGGTGATACGATCTATTTATTTGTGGACATTGATGGGTAGATTTTGTGTTTGCATAATGTGGTTTGAAGTGGGGGTTAGAGAGGTTTTAATGAGCATTCGTCTTCCCTCTTGAGTTAGACATTTTGTCATCCATCCTTTTGTTTTTCATGCTAATCTTTGAAGGAGTGGTGCAAAGGTGTGATTAGATGCTCTTCCTTGCTTGAATTGGACCCCTAGATAGATAGTGGGATTTGATGCCGGCATATCGAAGAATTGTTGTAGATTACTTACCTTGTTCGGGTCCAATCTTGGATGATTGATTATTACAGATTTGGAATTATTAATTACCTGACCCGCCGAAATACCATAAGAATGAAGTAGGTTCTTGGGTTGAAGGTTACTCTGGTCGGAGGCTTTGAAGGTGATTAGAAGGTCATCAGCATACATTAAGTGAATAATGGGTGGTGCTTTTTTTGATATGCTGAGTCCTCGAACCAGCTTTTGATTTTGAAGGTTTTCCAGATTTGTAGATAGGATTTCTGCACATATTATGAAAATATAGGAAGAAAGTGGGTCTCCTTGTCTGATACCTCTTGTTGGGTTGATGTATCCATGAGGTGTACCATTTATGTTGATCGAATATGTAACAGTTGTGACACATAACATAATATAATCTACAAAGGTTGATGGAAACCCAAGCTTGGTGAAAGTAGTTTTGATGAATCCCCAATCTAAGCTGTCGTAAGCTTTTTGTACATCCAGTTTGAGAGCTATTTTGGGATCCTTAGTAAGGCTCGAGGTTCTGAAATGGTGGAATAGCTCTCCAGCAATTGCTATGTTATCATGAATTGATCTTTGTGGTTATGCAAGCCACTTACATATCACAAAGGTACTTTAATCCAATTCTGGATTGTTACGTAGCATTCATTCAAAGGGTTCACCTCTTCGCTTCTGGTGTTTACCAGAATTCCGGCCCAATTCGGTATCGTTATATGACATTCATTTAATGGGTTCACCGATTCTCCTCTAGGTTTTAGCAAGGCTTTTTAAGTCTCCACCATCACCACTACCGCTTCATCACCACCACCGCTACCAATTCAGTTAAATAAGGAAGGGTATTTTGGTGAAATATGACACCATTTTTTCCCAAAAATATTTAGGATGAGTTTAGTAATGTTTTTTTTCTTCTCAAAAAACACTTTCAAAACGTATATATGTTAATAATATTTCACATTGGTGTATGGTAAGAGATTTTTAATGTGCTTTTCATCCAAAACATTTTTAAAATTCCTTAATTTTTAAAAGCATGAGAGGAGGAGCTTTATCCAGGAAATATTCATATTGATTGAACTGAAATGTGATATCCATCCAAAAAAAAGGGGAAATATTCAAATAATGTATAAAAAGTTAATCATTGGGCAATGCTACTTTATCCAGGCAGATAATAAATTGTAAGAATTCGGTACACAAAACTGATCATCTGCAAATTTAGTAATGTTTATGAACGCGCAATTGGGGGATACATAAACTAATTGGGGGATATAAATTATTATCCCCATCTAGTGGTGTCTGCTGAGGGGTGTTTTTTGGGGGCTTAAATACGAAACTACCCTTTAAAAAAAATAAAAACTAAGTCAATCCTAAATATTTCCCACTCCCTTTCAAATTCTAAATATTCCCCACTTCCTTTCAAATTCTCTTCTCCTTCTCTGCCGTCTCCTCACTTTGAAAACGATTTTTTTTATTTTACATTCAGAAGTGATGAAGACCATGACGGAATTGATGAAGACCAAGCCGGAAGTGATGAAGACCATGCAGGAAATGGTTTTTTTTACATTGCCGGCATTGTATTAGTGATGAAGACCATGCCGGAAGTGATGAAGACCATGCCGAAAAATGGTGTCGCGCGTGCTCGATAAATAACTTACAATGCCGGCAATGGTACCCATTTTTTTGGCATTGATTTTGTCGGCATTCTGTAAGTTGGGAGTACTAATATTTTAACCAAATTCCTATTACCTCAAAAAAAATCCTTATACTCTCACCCCAATTGAAGTGATTATGATTTATACTAATCATTTATCAAAAAATATAATAATTTAACTAATTTTAATTAACACTAAACCTGATTAGTGATGGGTAGATTATGAATTAGTTAAAATACATGGATAAGGGGTGACTCTGATTTACTATTTAAATCCCGTTTTTGTTTTTTTTCTATATCCCCAATTAGTTTTTGTATCCCCCAATTGCGCTTTCATGTTCATTAACACTGCAGAAATCTATAGGAGCTGTAAAATCATCTCAAGCGTAACTAGAGAAGCTGAGGAAGCAGAAAATTCAGCATTGCTAAAACTATCAAATGATATGATCTAGGTCTCTCTGAAACCTGTTCTAAATATGATGCTAGAAATGTTATTTCTTAAAAATTCCAACCAGACTAACCGGATAATTGTTAGTCACTTATAGAAGTTTTCCCCTTTTGTAGTTTTCAGCATGTTAGCAAAAATACTAATAGTATTAGTGATAAAGCAGCTAAGTTCAGTAGAAAATGCAATATAACAAGAGCATGGGATAACTATGTTCCCTATTTCCTCTTTGAAACTCCGTAACTCTGTTGATTAATTGAATTTTCTTTCCCTACTAAAAAAACAAGATTTGAAATTTTCCAAGTTTGTGCGTCTTGATCAGAAATCAAGGACACGGGTAATACATCCAAATCCAAATAAATACTCGGAGAATATCACAGGGGAATTTAAGAGCAATCACCAATAAGGACCACATCTGCTGTGTGTACCCAGTGGTGGTGTGGGTTGTTGAATTGGTGCCACATGAAAGAGTATACTCTTGTCTTACTCTTAGGTTGTAGATTGTGACTTTGAGTGTGATTTTTGGTTGGACTTTTCATTGACATGGCTTTACAGATTTCCAAACTCAATTATTTAATTCATTATTTTCCTTCTCCTTTGAACTTCTAGTCTTTAAAATTTCCTACGCCTTGTATTTCATAAAACAGCGACAATGTCCAAAGAATGATATAGTTTTACAGATGCCCCAGGTTCTTTTCTCGGTTTCTCTGAGTACCATGACCCTTTTACCCTTGTTCAAAATAGTACTGTTTAAACATTTTATAGATCTTTTTGGTAAAGTATTAACAGCGTTACCGCATCTTTTATCGTTCCGTAAAATTTAGATTTAACACCTAATTCATCACTGTCAGTAACTAACAAATTTACCACTGTATTGCGTATCGAGCTACAGTTTTTTTTTTTTTTGAAGCAAAAAAAAAAAGTCGAGCTACAATTAAAGTACTTATATTGATCCGGAGAAAGGCAAAATTTCATAGATAAAATAAAGAAAGGAAGATTTATTCTTCTGAAATTAGTAACTAACAAACAAATTCATAAAATATATTCACATGTGATTAAGTAGAAGAATTAGTAAATAAAAATGGACTATTTCAAATTGGTATAAAAAATCAGTTTAACGGGACATGTATCCTGAACAACCAGTCAAAAAGAGATTGTGAACAACTTGTCCTAAAGAGAACAAAAATCGTCCATATGTAGTTATCAAACAAGAGATGATTATGATCAAGAAAAGTGAAAGTGGCCTTAAAATAATGAGAGGTTATCCACAGATGTATCATTCGACTTGTGACTCTTCCTACTTTGTTCAAGTGGCACTTCAGGTTTGGAATATTCAATGTTCAGGATTCCGGTCAGAATTAATTATCAATTATTCATTCGATGAAATGGGTAGATTCTCTCTGTGGATTAGTTTAGCCAAGTATGGTTCCTTGTTACACTATGGTAAGGTATTCACTTGTAGAACCGATTAAAAATATAATGTAATGCGTGGAGCGTTGTACTTTATGATGCCCCTCATGTTTTAGATTAGCTTGATCAACTTTGGACTTCATTTGGCTTGTTTGTAACAACAACAAAAAAGTTTGGCAGCTCATTCCAGCCGCTGTCAGCCAGGTTATTTGGAGGGGGAAAACAGCAAGATTGTTGAAGAAAAACATCAAATAGAAACAGGGGATGACATGGAGTTTCAAGCCTAAGTAACTTGTTTTTAGCATGGGCATCTGCTTTAGCGCATAGAGTGTGAACTTTGCAAGTACTATGTTTGATTAGGACTTTGGTAATCATTTATTTTCTTTGTTTGGCTACCTTTGATGGCCCTTGTGAAAAAAAAATCTTTCTTTATTGCATTTTATATATATTTTTTTTTTTAGAGATGTTAAGGGAAGAACCAATATTAACGTAGTTTACAGTAATATTAAAACCAATTTTAGAAGTGCAATAAAAAGATAGAATGAATCACTAATAATATATTTGACATCATAAAGAAAAAATAATCGGAGAGGCTAAGCTTGATACTAGATACCGGTATGACATTCAGGAAAACTAAGAGTAAAGACCAAACCATAAGACTATGCGACTAAAATAACAAGTTTTTCATGACTTTTTTTTTTGTTGATAAATATGAGATTAGATTAGAAAAAGGGGAAGAATATACAGAGAAGCTTCTTACAAGAAGAAAGAAAACAAGGAAAAAAATTACAATGTCAAAGAAAAATTACATCCTAGTTAAAGACTAAAGAGCTTAAGTTTCCTCTTAGACAAGATTTAAAAGTTGCAGCCCATGAAAGTAGCAAAGCTCTAGCACTCTGACAAGCTTGATCAATGTGTTTCGACTTCTCGTCAAAAGTCCTTGAATTTCTCTCCAACCAGATACACCATAGTGCAGCAGCCGGTATTAAAGACCAAACATTTTTATCATGTTCGGGTAATTTAAAAGTGTGCCAAAGCTGCAACAAATTATAAACTGTGGATGGCCATTGACCATTTATCCCATGAGATGGAAGCACTGCAGACCAAATACTTCTCGAAAATGCACAATCAAAAAATAAATGTTTAATGTTCTCCTCTGCATCGCCGCAAAGTAAACATTTATTCACATGGTGATACCCCATTCTACAAACATGTCAATTGTAATAACTTTGTTATGAGCAGCAAGCCGGAGGAAAAAGTTAACTTTTTTCGGTACCTTGTTATTCCAAATAGCCTTATGGGGAAAACGAGGATGCTCATCGATTTGATGAAGTGCAGAATATAGTGAACTGGTGCAGAAGGTGTCTGTATTTGATAAAGACCATCTCCTTCTATCTTCCATGTTGCACAGAGATGGTGGTTCATCACCAATTATGTCAAGAAGGGATATAAGCTGTTCAGCTTCAGAGTGAGCAAGATTCCTTTTGAAATGAAAGTTCCAACTGTGTGCATTGTCATTTGACTCAATATGACTAGCAAGAGACCCCTTTCTGTTGTTACAAAAATAGGACTAGGAGAAACAAAATTGAATCTATCGATAATGTTAATTAGATTTCTGGACGTTGAGGTTGTTAATTGTTTTACTAATCATTTTAAAGCTATGGTTACTGTTGAATTGATTAGTAATGATGATAAGATTGTAAACTTGATATCCAGATGCTGATAGCAACATTCTTACTGCTCTCTCTGCGTGTTTGGAAATCCAGATGTCCTCTTTAGCATGACTAACTGCAAAGCTCCTGATCCTAGTGGTTTCATGCTAAACATTTTCCAAGCTAATTGGGATGTTGTTGGAAAAGATATTGTTCATGGTTAAAAACTTCTCCACTTAAGGTTTTGAAATGACGAAGGTACCGAGCACGTCACAATTTTTTCGATGTCAACCCAAACAGACGCATCTTATACAATCTTGTAGAAACAATAACTGCCAAAAGATTATTTCAGCAAGGTGTAACATGATAAATAGTCGAAGTTTCAAACCAGACTGATCAAGGGATCTCTACCAAGTGGATTAATGTACAAGTGTATTTACTTTAACTATAAAGACAAATTATATAATATGGAATTAAAATAAATTATATAACACACAAGATTCTGTTAACGAGGAAAACTGTCTGTCAGAATAATCCTGGGACCTAGTCCAGTTTTGAATACTCTCAGATTTAAGCCACTATACATATTGATTATCACAAATTCGTATAATTGAGACCAAGTAAAATTCCTTTGTTTCTCAGTTCCTTCAGTATCCCTACGTCTACAACCAATCTGGCATACACATGTGAATCCCAAGAAAGAGTCCACTATGTCTTTATTTGCTTCGTTGCTGTGAAGATTTTCGCTTTCAACTCCTTTGGATCGTAACCCTAAACAACAAAGGAATAAATTTGTTTTAGTAAGCAACTCAATTATCAGTCTCCTAAATCAAAGATCAAAGATAAAGTAGAGTAAAGGATCTTCTGTGTGTTCAATATAAACTCCTTTGGTCAAACGTCAAAATAAGACAATGATTATGGAAATAATCAATCTCACTGAAAAAGCTCTACCCAAGAGCAAGGGAAACATTTCTATATTCCTAGTTACACCTAATAAAGTTGAATTAGTAATCAAATCAAGCGACTCCGAGTTTTGGAACTAAACTTGACATACCAACGCTTGGTGTGTTCAACCGAAAAATGCTCTAAAAGTTTTTCTGCTAAAGAGATGAATTATACCTTTCTAACTCTCATTCATAAAACTGAAGCCCCGACTTCATAGGGTCACTTTAGACCTATCTCGCTCTACTGTACCGCCTTATTATGCTTTCATCCTAGGAGGAAAATCCTTGACAATATTTCAATTGCTCATGAGGTTATCCATACCTTGAAAACCAAGAGAGCAAAACAAAATGAACTAGTAGGGTAACATGTATCAAAATTGACATGGCTAAGGCATTTGATGAAGTTGATTGAAAATTTTGATACTTGTTATGCAAAATATGGGTTTCTGAAAAATCGGGGGCATAACAACCACACCCAATAATTCGTTTAGCAATCTGTATGGACAAACTCCAATATACTTTCAAGAGAATCAACTAGACAGTCAGACTCAATCTTAAGAAAAGTATATCCAAGAGTTGTATCTCAATTTCACAATTCAATCCGCAATCAAACAAATATGAATTTGCAATCCCGATTGAATATTGAGAAATAACTTGAACAGTACCAAAGACCAATGTTCAAGTGTCAATCAATTTATATCAACAACCAAAGTTTGGATTATCTAATTGATTGAACTTACGCATAACCTGTGATATTTCAATTATATAAACAAATATAATGCGGAAAAGAAATAACACATACACCAAAAAATTTGTTAACGAGGAAACCGCAAATGCAGAAAAACCCCGGGACCTAGTCCATATTTGAACACCATACTGTATTAAGCCGCTACAGACACTAGCCTACTCCAAGTTAACTTCGGACTGGAATGTAGTTGAGCCCTAATCAATCTCACATTGATCAAGGTACAATTACGCTCCTTACGCCTCTGAATCTCAGCAGGACTCTGCGCACTTGATTCCCTTAGCTGATCTCACCCATAACTAAGAGTTGCTATGACCCAAAGTCGAAGACTTTAATAAACAAATCTGTCTCACACAGAAAAGTCTATTGAATAGATAAATCTGTCTCCCACGGAAATACCTATGAGTTTTGTTCCATCTTTTGATAAATCAAGGTGAACAGGAACCAATTGATACACCGGTCTTATATTCCCGAGGAACAGCCTAACAATATCAATTACCTCACAATATAATCTTAATCGTATGGTAGCGAAACAAGATATTGTGGAATCACAAATGATGAGACGGAGATGTTTGTGACTACTTTTTATCTTTCCTATCGGAGAATAAATCTCGAGCAAATCTTAGAGAAGATAGTACTCAATCACGATAGAATAAAGCAAGATCAGAACCACAACTACAGATAAAATAGTTGGGTCTGGCTTCACAATCCCAATGAAGTATTCAAGTCGTTAACCTACAGGGTTTTGGGAAAAACCTAAGGTTAAAGGAGAATCGACTCTAGTCGCAACTAGTATCACACAGGAGGTGTGGGGATTAGGTTTCCCAGTTGCTAGAGTTCTCCTTTATATAGTTTTCAAATCAGGGTTTTCAATCTAAGTTACCTTGGTAACAAAGCATTCAATATTGAACGTTTGATGAAAACCTGATCAGATTCAAGCTAATATCTTTCAACCGTTAGATCGAACATGTGCACACGGTTGGTTCAACAATAGTTAACCGAAGTTATCCATATGAATACTTTCTTATTAACCTTGTTCATCTCAATCACAACTAGTTCAAATGACTCAAATGAAACTAGTTATGGAGTTATTCAATTGTTTATATTCTCGTAGAAGTATACAAGACACAATTGAAGCAAAATCGATTTTGATTCACTTGAATCAATTCATGAACATTATAGCCACGGTTTGCAAAAAATTGCATTCCTTAATATATAAATGTATTAGTTCATGAATAAACCGATTTTAGAACTTAACCTACTCAGGTATGCATACCGGTACGCATACCTAAGTAGCCGAACTGGGTTTGGGTTCGCCAGTATGCATACCGGTACGCATACCACCAACCTCGGTTGAAATTTAGGAACTTGAAACTTATGACAGTACGCATACTAATATGCATACTTAAGTTCCCGGACTTTCACAAAACCAATCAGTACGCATACGGGTATGCATACCATGGTTCCCGGACTTTCACCAAACCAAGCAGTACACATACGGGTATGCATAACATGGTTTTCAGATATGGATAACATATATGCAAGTACGCACACAATGCAATATCCAGTCATGGTTAATCGTTCTAAACTCCATTTTCAATCATTGAAACATTCTCGGAAGACGAGAATAACTGTCTCACATAAACTATTAGCTTCAAAGAAATTTTCAAGTGATCGAATGATCAATACGAAACATTCCGAGTCTACATCAAATGACTGTCTCACATAAATCATGTAAGATGTTACAAGGCGATTTCCACATGATCATCTTTTGACTTGCGTCAAGAACATAAGATGAAGTTGGTTAAAGCAAAAGTTTACCAACACATATTTCGAGAAATATGTAAGCGAGTTAAACTCAGCTCGAAATATCAAAAGTGTATAAACTGAAAACTATATCGTTATACGACTTTAGTCTCAAGAAAGAGATAGAGTTTCTAGGTGATACATTGATAGACGCATTTATGTGTCTATTTTCATCTCTATTGTGTATAATGTTAGTACCCATTTTTGTACTTATTTTGGTATTTTATCTCTTTGTAGGTGTTTTTTGGAGAAATAAGCTTTTGCGGCGAAATTGGCTCGAAAAGTTGATAAATGCAACCAAGGGGACGAGTGTTATGCGGACTCCAGCAACGGATAAGGGGCGACCATTGGATAAGGGGTAACCTTTCCTTTTCACGTTCAAATTCTGAATTTGGGCGGGAAACCAAAAACGTGAAGGTTGTTTTCTGGCAGTTTTGGTGGTAATGATTTGGAGGACTTTAAGGTCGATTAAACCTATGATTTTCATAGGGTAAACTCCTTATGGGTCTAGGAATCTAACATGTGTGTTGAAATCGATTAAACTGGGCTCAATCGACGGGTTTTGATCTCAACTGCAAAATATGGAAAGTCACGTGTGTGACCGATTTTAGGAAATTTTAGAGAGATTAAAGGCAAGATTTTCTTCCCAAAGCTTAATATATATCTAAGGAAGAGTTTAGAATCAAAAGGAAAGCCCAGATATGCGTGGAAATTCTAAAACAAGAAATTGCCGCAACTTTGCCGTGAAGAGAAAGAAAGAGATTTCGGAAGATTTTGGAGAGATTTAATCGCTCTTTTTGATATAAATAGATTGGTTGGGTCATATAGAAGGGGTGTCGAGAGTTTGGGGGGCTGAGAAGGGCTGAGGAGTGAGAAATCAAGACGAACAGAAAGCTACCTGCTGCTGTTTTCTGCTGGTGCGGAGCTGAAGAACACGAAGAACATAAGACGCACACAGAACAGTCGCAAAGAACACGAAGAACTTCGACCCACATTGAACCCTCGCATAAGCAGTCTTATATTCAACTACAGAAAGCTGTTATCGTTTTTGACTGTCTTTGCTTAATACTTTCAGCGACCATTACCTTCCTTACAACAAGCTTTCTGTAACTATAGCTCGTCCTTTCTAATAAAAACACCTTATTCGATCAATGAAATCAACTTTTGAGCATATTTCTAATATGAGGAGCTAAACCCCTTAGCCGAGGCGACGGAGGAAGCCATTGTTCCATGAAAAGTGGTATAATTCTATTTTAATTATTTTTGCAATTTCTTATATGATTATTTGCTTTGATTGAGAATTGATTGAATGATTTTTCTTAAACAATTGTGATTTCTCTTGATAGATTATGCTTAGACTTATGTTTTTGATATTCTATGCTTTCGAAATACACTTGTTATTCCAAAAATCTACTTTTGCAAAATATTAGAATCACTTTAAACGTAAAGAGTTGCATGAATATTGGTTAGATTATATCACTTAATTGGTTAATGGTGGAATCCAGAGTCTCGGTGTTTTCTTATTATTTTTGAAACAACTTTATTTAATTTTCAAAAATCCTTCACAAGCCCGAGTTGAACGAACTCTACTTATCACTTTTTACAACAACTTAAAATTCACATCAATTTTTGGCGCCGCCGATGCGGACTTGTTTTTAGGATTTTAGATTTATTTTTATTTTTATTTATTTTTGTTCTATTTTACGTTTTTGGATATTTGTCTTTTGTCTACAGGTTTTGGAACGTAAAGAAAAAATTGAGCCAAGGAGTTTGGTGATTTCGTAAAGACTTGGAGCAAAAGATTAAAGCGAAAAGAACGGAAAAGAAGACAATTTTATTTTAGTTATTTTAGTTATTATTATTTTTTATTTTATTTTTTTAGGGTTTTGTTTATTTTATTTTATTTAGAAAAAAGAAAAAAAAAAGAAAAAAAAATTGTATTAGGGTTTCTTTATTATTTTGTAATTTTTCTTTTCTTTTTTTGGACTTTTTGGACTTTGGACACTATTTTTATTTTTTATTTTTATATACCCTACGGAATGGTATCCTTAAATATAAAAACTGTTTGCAGAGAAGGAGGACAATTACGATATTGTCTCTGCACCTTGGGTTCGTAAACTGACACAGGAGTCAGTGGCCCGAGTCGACTACAACCGATTCATCCCCCGTCTGGAACGGGAGGTAAGATTCTGAACACTCGCGAATCCCCTGTCAGCGAGTTACTGTCTTCCTTCGTATGCATATATGCTGAGGACTGAATACGGACATTTATTTTCCTAGTAAAGGGAAAGGCCTGGCCATACAAGATAAGGGTTCGGATTTCATCACCGTTCTCTTCTTGTCCGCCTTAGGAAAACGATACCGAACGCGAACCCAAGCTTAAAATTTTGACTAAAACGAGACCGATAGGGTAACGAGCTTATAGGAAAGTCGTTCAAAAGGATCGTATTGGGTATCTTGTTAGCCTAACTCAAAGTTCAGGAAGATTACTATAAGTCGATTAGAGCCGCCTTGTAACCTAGGGAAGCGTTGCCAAAGAGGTGGGGGTATCAAAGCTCCTCTGAGCTTCTCCTACTTCTCTTCGACTTACTTTATTCGGATCGTCCTACGAGGTTTGCTAAAATTATACCCAGTTGCCTCTTGGAAGAGTAGAAGCTGGTCTAGAACCAATCTAAGTGGAGCCATCATGCTTTTTGTTTGATGAAGAAGACTCAAGGTGGTAGGATCACAAGAACCGTCAAGGGAGTCACATCTTTGTCTTTTACAAGCATTCTCCTTCATACGTCTGAAAGTACAAGGACGAACAAGTTTGGGTGCTCCAAGAGAGTTGCCAATAGGAACAATTGAATGTTCATGACAAATTTGCTCAATTAAGCAAGGAAAGCCTAACTTCTTGATAGAAGATGTCATTGAGACCATTTAAAGAATGATGAATCCACAAATATCAAGACATGGAGTACCCAATTCAAGGAAATATACTAGCTCCGCAAACTCACGACTCCACCGAGAATTCTCAATTGTGGAGGGACAAAGATTAGAGATACCAAGTTTCCCAAAAGACATCAAAGCAAGACTAAGATAATTAGTAGGAAATTTTACATTAATCCAATTAACACTCTTGCCACAAAGACCAATAGAGATGGTTTCACATGATGGTCTTTCTTTCCTTGGTCTTGGAAGACGAAAATTACCCAACAGAATTTTTGTGATCTTTGAAATCAATTCTCAATTAACAAGAATCCTTTCTCTATTTATCATGGTCTTGAATTCCATGTCATAAAGATTAACATCATGGATGTTAGCATAGAAGATTCTTGTGAGAGTATCAAATCCTTCACCAAAGCCATTAAAGATGTTTCCAAGCTTATATTTTTTAAAACAAATCAAATCCTCTTTATGACCACTATTCTCTTCCAATTTCTTTTCTAGTATGAACCCACTAGAGGAAATCCTTTCAAATACCTTACTACTAGATTCATTGACGAATCTAATTCTAATAGAATCTTGATTTTGAGGTATAGTCATGCTAGAAGATGATGAATCCAAGTTTTTTGAGCCTTTGAAATTTCTCATGAGGCCTAGAAATTGAGAGACAATGAGAAGGAAGAACTTACTTGATTTTATCCTTGATGATGAATTAACCCCTTAGCCGCTTTTGAATCTCCAAAGATGAAATTTAATGGAGATGATACATGAACCCTAGAGAAGTTCACGTACGCGGACTAGAGAAGGAAGAAGAAGGGTACGCGTACCATACTTCTTATATACCCAAAAATGGGCTTGGACCCGTTCATGAACCGCGACCCACGAAAGGAAAGTGGGATTTCTTAAAGAGTTCAACAGCCAAGGTTCGCACACTAACAGGATCTGTTCAGTGCAGTAAAAGGATAGTAGAAAAACTACATCACTTTAATTATCCCTGGGAAGAGAAAAAGAACTTGTCAAGAGATTTTTTCTCAGAGAAAAAGATTAAAAATTTAATTAACCCAAATACAAACAATAATCAAACCGTTACTTGCCCCATCTCAAGTTAAATACAAATGGGGTAGAGCCAAGCTTGTTACCAAGAGGCTAGAAGTGCAGAGAGATCCTCATGCACCTTTTCCAGTTGATATTTGTGATATGTACCAGACGTATAATCATAGTAATGATGATACTCAGGGTTAATAGGATTTTTTAAATCCTTTTTCTTATGACCAAGAAATGACGTTTTCCGACAATTGGAACCTACACTGAACTCACAAAAAATCTTTTTATTAATTTCACATGAGTTGGTAGTAAGCATAGTTCGTACATCATGAGTACATGATTTGACAGGTACATAACTTTTATCAGAAAGATACTTTCCCTCAATCGAATTAAGCTTTTCTAAGAATTTAAAAACGCTTTCAAAAGCTCTAAATAGATCTTTGTCAATTGATCCATCACGATAGTATTTCTCAAACAGATTAAGAGTTAATCTAGTGAGATTCCATATCTTTGAGCGTTGACAACGTTTTCTTGAACGATTTTTTTTAGAAGAACTTTTAATCTTTCCTTTAGACTGTTTTACATCATCTAAGTTTTCCAAAGTATTAGATAGAGAAAGATTATCATGAGAGACCAGAGGTCTAAGGGATAATAAGCTCTGAACAGTCTTTAAGGAATTCTGGCGTGCGTTATAGATGCCAAGAGAAAGTTTTCCAAAGAAATTTCCCATAGGGACAGGATTTAGGGATCAGTCAAACACAAACTTATTAGGTTTATAGTGTTTGCCTGCTCTAATACCAATTGAAAAACCGGAGGTATAACAACCACACCCAATAATTTGTTTAGCAATCTGTATGGACAAACTCCAATATACTTTCAAGAGAATCAACTAGACAGTCAGACTCAATCTTAAGAAAAGTATATCCAAGAGTTGTATCTCAATTTCTCAATTCAATCCGCAATCAAACAAATATGAATTTGCGAGCCCGATTGAATATTGAGAAATAACTTGAACGGTACCAAAGACCAATGTTCAAGTGTCAATCAATTTATATCAACAACCAAAGGTTGGATTATCTAATTGATTGAACTTATGCACAACCTGTGATATTTCAATTATATAAACAAATATGATGCGGAAAAGAAATAACACAGATACCAGAAATTTTGTTAACGAGGAAACCGCAAATGCAGAAAACCCCCGGGACCTAGTCAAGATTTTAACACCACATTGTATTAAGCCGCTACAGACACTAGCCTACTCCAAGTTAACTTCGCACTGGAATGTAGTTGATCTCACCCACAATTAAGAGTTGCTACGACCCAAAGTCGAAGACTTTAATAAACAAATCTGTCTCACACAGAAAAGTCTATTGAATAGATAAATCTGTCTCCCACAGAAATACCTATGAGTTTTGGTCCATCTTTTGATAAATCAAGGTGAACAGGAACCAAATGATACACCGGTCTTATATTCCCGAAGAACAGCTTAATAATATCAATCACCTCACAATAATCTTAATCGTATGGTAGCGAAACAAGATATTGTGGAATCACAAACGATGAGACGAAGATGTTTGTGACTACTTTTTATCATGCCTATCGGAGAATAAATCTCGAGCAAATCTTAGAGAAGATAGTACTCAATCACGATTGTTTTGGGGTAAAAACTGATTCTACTGGTTTTGGTAAATTTGGGTGTGTTTATGAGAAACGAATCTAAACCCTAAACAAATGCATTGCACGGGAGTACTTTTAGATTCGAGAGATCAATCTGTACAATCCTGGCCTAAACCAAGAAATGGCCGTTCCAGTCTTGCTTCGGTCACAAAGTGAAGGAGAAGGGTTGATCTTAGGGAGGGAAGCGAAGAAGGTGTTGAGATCAGAATGGTTAACTCTGAAGGTGTAGCTATTTTATGACTTGTATCAGAATATGGAACTGGCTTGCAGAATGTAAGCTATCAGTTCTTGGTGTTTTTCTGGATACTTGTGTTGATAACCAAAACTCTGTTGTTGGTTGAAATAGGTTGGAACCTATTTATACAAGTCATAGTTGAACGCACCCTGATCTCATAGGAAATGGGAGTAGTTGAGTGATGGAGGAGCGGGATCGTGTGAAATTGTTGAAAATCACGTCTTTTAATGAGAGAAAACGGCTCAGTACACACCCACTACTTCTCTGCTGCCACTAACAGTCCGCTTTTCCTGACACTTTCTCATAATGGGTGTGTTGCACGCCGCACGTTGTAAACCGCCAGACCAATACCCTGATGAACATCCCCCAGTTTGTGACATGTTTGATGTCTCGAGTATTTTCGTGGAAAATATGCAGCAAGTTGCTGAATGGGTCTTGTTTGCAAGACCTAGTTATTCTGACCAATCACGCGCAAGCCAAGCGGCGGGTGGTCATGTGTAGCGAACCAAGTCATGAGACTTGCTGCAAAGAATAGCATGTGGCACTATTATGTTAAATAACTAAGTGATAGACGCATTTATGTGTCTATTTTAATCTCTATTGTGTATATTGTTAGTACCCATTTTTGTACTTATTTTGGTATTTTATCTCTTTGTGGTGTTTTTGGAGAAATACACTTGTGCGGAGAAATTGGCTCGAGAAGTGGTCCTAGAAGACGTACTACAGGCAATCCGGAAGTATGTTGGAGACACCCAAGAAAAGTTATATTTACACCCCGGAGGAATTGCTATCTACACCCCACAAATAGATAATGGGTACCCTCTTTACTATTTGCACCCATCTGCTATTGGTACCCCATCAGAGGATAGGGGCATTTCTTCTTCCACGTTTGAAAGTAGCAATTGGCGGGAAATTATTTCTTCATGCCTGCAAAGAATTCTGGGAAGATATGGGAAGAGGTTTAATGGGAGATTTCGACGGATTTTGTTACCTATTGTCCTGTTTGATCCAAACAGGATTGGTAAAGGTCATTGATTTGAAAATAGAGGGATGAATCATCGAGTTGGATAAATCAAGGAAAGATATATATTTGGGTGTTGTTTGGAAGTTACGTGAAGAGAGGGGAGATAACAACATCTGTTGGATTGGATTCCATCCTTGGGAAGATTGGATATACCAGATATTGCGTGAGAAGTAAATAAGGAAGATTTTTCATATTTCTCGACAAAACAGAGACCAAGGTATTCTCGGGATTTCTCTGCTCTATATATTTGGAAACTTACGGTGAGTATGGGAGTTTAAGTCTATATGGGACTTGAATCTATCCTAGGGAAGATTGAATAACCTAAAAATGCATAGAGAAGCCGCGTGAAACAAAAGAACGGAAATATTTTCCCGTAGGTTTTGGTCGAAGAAAAGATAGAGATTCTCGGGATTTAATTACCCTGTGTTGTATAAAAGGGTTAGTACGAGTCACAGGCTAGGGAGTCGAAAGTTAGGGGAAGTTTAGAACACCACAGAGCCGAAAAATCAAAGTTGCAGGAAACCCGCTGCTGCTGAAGAACATGAAGAACTTCGACCCACACCGGACCGTCGCAGAAGCAGTCTTATATTCAACTACAGAACTGATTTAGCGTTTATTAACAGCACTTCAGTTGTATCGGTGATTTCTGTAACGCCAGAAAAGCGTGGTAGATTCGTTGTATTATTATTTTTATTCAATAAAAACACCTTTTAAGCCATGTTTCTATCTTTTGAGCATGTTTTCGGCGTGATGAGCTAAACACCAACACTGGGATGACGGAGGAAGCCATGTTTCACAATTGATGGTAATTATAATTTATTCTTATGACTTTTTGCATTGCTTTTCAATCGATTTATGATTTTCATTGATTATTTGTGATTTTGTTTGATATTGTATGCTTAGTCTAAGAACTTTTGATGCACTATGCTTATGATTTACATCTAATGCTTTATAAAATCTACTTTTGGCAAAGGAATAGAGTCTAAAAAAGAGCTAGTATTGTTATGAATCATCGTATGAACCAATTGATTGTGAAGTTTGGTGGAATCCTAAGTCCCAGTCTCTCGTAATATTGATATCATCTTTGTTTATTTGCTATTTTAATCGGAATATAAGTCTAGAATCGAGTCTTCACAAGTCCGAGTTGAACGAACTCTACTTATCACTTTTTACAACAACACAAAACACATTAATTTTTGGCGCCGCCGACGCGGACTTGTTTTTAGGGTTTTAGATTTATTTTTATTTTTTATTTTTTATATTATTTTTGTTCTTCTTTACGCATTTGGTATTTTTCGATTCTTTTCAGATTTGGAGCGGAGCTAAAAAGAAAGGAAAAAGTGTTCTAAGAGGAAAGCATCGCCAAAGAAGAAAAGAAAAGAGGAGTCCAAAGGAGTGAAGAAGAAGATTTTTGTATATAGTTATTTTTTTTTAGATTTTATTAATTTTTATTTTTAGAAATTGTAAATAGGGTTTTATTTTTATTATTGTAATTTTTTATTTTTGTACTTTTTTATTTTATTTTTGGACATTTGGACTTTGGGACATTATTATTTTTAAACCCTAAGGAAGGGTTAAAATTAAATATAAACTGTTTGCAGGGAAGGACGACGATTACGATATCGTCTCGGCCCCTCGGGTTCGCACACTGACATAGGAGTTAGTGGCCCGAGTCGACTTCAGCGGTTCTTCGCCCGTCTGGTACGGGAGGTAAGCTTCCAAACACCCGTGAATCACGAGTCAGCGGGTTTACTGTCTTCCTTAAGGTGCATATATGTTGAGGCTTTGAATACGGATTTTAATTTCCTAGTAAAGGGCAAGGCCAGGCCATACAAGATAAGGGTTCGGATTTCATCACCGTTCTCTTCTTGCCCGTGTTAGGAAAACGATACCTAACGCGATCCCAAGCCTAAAATTTTGATTAGAACGAGACCGATAAAGTAACGAGCTTGTAAGAAAGTCGTTTGAAAGGACTGTATTGGGTATTTTGTTAGCCTAACTCAAAGTTCAGGAATATTACTGTAAGTCAATTAGAGCCGCCTTATAACCCAGGGAAGCGTTGCCAAAGAGGTGGGGGTATCAAAGCTCCTTTGAGCTTCCTCTACCTCTCTTTGACTTACTTTATTCGGATCGATCTAGAGAGGTTTGCTAAAACTATACCCAGTTGCCTTTTGGGAGATTAGAAGCTGGTCTAGAAACAATCTAAGTGGATCCATCATGCTTGTTGTTTGCTAGATTTTATAGGTTTGATTTGGTCGAGTCAGACTTGTTTGTGATCGTGTAGAATTCCCTTGCAATTAAGAATGTCGAACTGGTATGATATAAGCCAATACAATGAGTATCGACCTGAATTTGAATATGGACATCATCATTTTTATGACCATGGTGGGAATAGTAGTTGGGAACGCCAACCTTTTCAAGGTTATGGTTCATACCATGGTGAGCCCAATTACTATCCACACACACACCGGTCATACGAGCAAGAAAATAAGGATTATTATAGTGGCAGTACCTCGTCTTTGGACAATACAATCAAACTGTTGAAAACTAGTCCTTATTATGATCCTTCTGTTCCTATTTATGATCCTTCCGTATCTTTAGAAGAGTCTCTTAAGCAGTTAACTGAGCAAACAAATAGGTTTATGTCGGAAATGAATAGACGAACTGCACCATTAAGAAAACTTTCTATAGAGGAATCCCTCAAGCTGATGGCTGAGACGAACGAAAGACTTGCTCGAAATAATCTTAATTTCCAATACAGTGTTTCCAATAATACCCTTGAAAATAATGATAGTTATTTGCATAATCAAGATGACGAGGTTAGAATTGGTAACACTACATGTTTAGATGAGGTTCAACCATTTTCATGTTATTACAAAGATGATTATGACGAGGATAGTGTTGATGAAGAATCTGAAATATGTAGGCATGGTGATCAGGAATTTGTTACTCCAATTGAGCTATATAATGATAATGTTATTTCTAGTTCAAATCCAAATAATTTTAATAATTATTCACCTATTCAAAAGGACGAGGATTTGTCTAGAGATATCCCCGTTTTAGACGATGTAGTATTTCCTTTTGATTACGAAGCCAATAATGGTTTAGAGGAACGAGTTTATTCTAAAAATACTGTTTTATTGTCTAGTGATTTAGAAACAATAGTCTTAGACAAAGAAAATAAACTCGTAGAGATGAGTGAGGATGAACTTGACTTAGAAGAATCAATTGCCTGTTTTCAGGAATCTGATGACCTAGAAATTAGGGAGATTGTGACTAGTCTAACTAGAGACACTGAAAACTCTAAGTTTGGGGGTGATTATCATTCTCCATGTGCTTTAACTCTTAAAAAGGTCCCTCACTTGGGACTTGACATATATGCCTCAACCGTTTTAATAGATTATCTTCATACACGTTTTCCTGAACCTAGTTATGTCCATAAGGAAGTTCAGTCGTTAGAAACCCATCCTCTGGTTGATGTGGTTTGCCCAGGCTATGATACCCAGATTGACTTTGTTTTCCCACCAAATAGTTTTCTTCCAACTATGGGAACGTTTATATTCCAAATGTGTCGAATATTAAGTTGTGAGACTAAACCTAAATGCTTTAGGAAATTAGAATCGACACATTTGTTTAAGAATGACCATCATTTTTATCGTGGTCAATTGTGTAAGTCAAAACTGATCGACTTAGAGGATCCTCAATTATTTAGGTTATTATTATGTGCTTCTAAGTTCTTATTTGAGTTTCTACAGACTCTAGAACCTAATAATTCGGATCCCACCTATGAAGAAACGCAATCAATGAAAATATTTTATTTAGACCCTTTCATAGAACCTGAACCTGAACCACAATTAGATATAAATTTCTTAATCAGGAAACTAGGTAAGGGCATGCTATTCTTGTACACTTTCTTGGTTTATTGCAGTTTCCTTTGGTCAACTCAATTTAGTTTTGAAGACCAACAGTTATTCCGACTACTGTTATACGATTCGAGGTGACTAATCCTTTCCAATGTCTGGCTGAAGACTTTAAACTTAGCATTTCTTGGGAGGTAACCCATGCTCATGCAACACGGTAATATCTTTCCCTAACTCTTTTGCTTCAAATGGTAACAGTTTCTCCTTGTTCATGCTTTTAATTTTATCTTTAGAACATTGAGGACAATGTTAGATTTAAGTTTGGGGGTATGGGAGAAACTTTTTAGTTGCATTATAAACTCCAGAGCCTAGAAATTTATGCCTATTAAGGATGGCACTAACCGATCTAAGTGGATGGAAGCATTTTGGTTTTAGGAGTTGAGGAACCAATCTGAGTGGATGGAAACATCTATATAGAGTCTATTCATAAAAGCACGGAGCTCAGGTGTTAGAAATAACATGATAGTTTCACCGTATCTCGGAATCATCTTATTACTTCTGTTTTTGTTTTTGCAAATTTTTATGTTGATGTCTGCTGGGTTGAAATAGGGTGATTGAGTTACTAAAAAAAAAAAAAAAAAAAACCAGACCAATTAGACCAATCGGAATAAATATTAACACTTGAATAGCAATATGTGTGTGTTCTCCCTGTCTCCATCGTCTAAACAAGCGTGGAACACAGGATCCACGGGAATTACCATGTAATCTGCTGACAAGAAGCATGCGCTTGGATCCAAAAGATCTAATCATGTCGTTAAAAAAAATAAAAATAAAAATAAAGGTTTATTATAAAGTCGACCACTGGTTCCCTTGTATATGCCAGCTGAGTTGATGTAGATTTAGGATTGTCGACCACTGGTTCCCTTGTATATGCCAGTTGTGTTTATATTAGTCCAAACCAGTATCTCAATCCACTAGGTCATAGGTTCATCTTGGCATTGAAGTGCATTCGCAACCATCTATTTCTATATCCATCTTCTTAATCTATTCATGTGATTTGTTTGATTCCGGATATTGATGTCCATAGTGCGACTATCTGAGTAGAGCTCTGTCACTTATATATGAATTTTAGTATGCTTGAGTGCAAACTCGTATACATCAATTGGAATTTCGCATCAGGGTACTTCCTCCCGTAATCAATAAATATGCCAACCAAGGAGGTTCTTTAGTGCATTCCAAGGTTCTGCGTAGATAGCTAGGGTCTGGAGTAAAGGTTTTGTGGATATATCTCTAGTAAACCCTCCCGAGACTATAACTCGGCCACTAGGGCCACCTAGGGGTTTAAAGGCTTGTTGCACATTCTAAGTGCAATCGACTATGCCTGCGATAGTGAGTTAGGATTTTATTTTCTATTTTTAATTTGCTCGGGACTAGCAAATAATAAGTTTTGGGGTATTTGATAGACGCATTTATGTGTCTATTTTCATCTCTATTGTGTATATTGTTAGTACCCATTTTTGTACTTATTTTGATATTTTATCCCTTTGTAGGTGTTTTTGGAGAAATAGGCTTTTGCGGCGAAATTGGCTCGAAAAGTTTTTAAAGACACCTGGAAGGACATTTGATATTCGGACTCTCACTTTGGATAAGGGGTAACCCATTTCCAAGAAGCTACTAAACACAGACCGGGACTGGATAGGGGGACTCCACTTCTTCACGTTTTAGAAACAAAATTGGCGGGAAAAATGGTTTTCACGGACAGATTTTAGGGTTGGAGTTTTGATCGATTTTTATGGAGATTAAAGGGCTGAAATTGATTGGGTTTACTCCTTAGGACTATACAGGCCTGGTAAAGTCTTTGGATTGAACCCAAATTGGCTAGAGATAGAATTAGAGCAAAACAGAGGTGATGGAAGTTTCGGGTCTTTGATGAATTATTTTAGGAATTTCAGGGAGACTAAAGGCAAGATTTTCTTCCCAAAGCTTGATATCTATCTAAGGAAGAGTTTAGAATCAAAAGGAAAGCTCATATACGCGTAGAAATCCTAAAACAAGAAATTGCCGCAACTTTGCCGTGAAGAGAAAGGAAGAGATTTTGGAAGATTTTGGAGAGATTTAATCGGTCTTTTTGATATAAATAGGTTGGTTGGGTCATATAGAAGAGGTGTCGAGAGTTTGGGGGGCTGAGAAGGCTTGAGGAGGCGAGAATCAGAGATTTATAGGCTCCGTTGCTGCTGTTGTTTCTGCTGATGCAGAACTGAAGAACACGAAGAACATAAGACACACGAGAAACAGTCACATACAAGTACCGTTCTTCAACAGCAGACCACAGTTATCGTTTATAAACAACACTTCATTGTAACGGTGATTTCTGTAACGCCAGAAAAGCGTTGCAGATTCGCTGTATTATTATTTTCCTTCAATAAAAGCAACTCAAAATAATCGATGCATGTGAAGCATGGTTGTATAAAGCCTGTCTTGGTTGGTCGCGGAACCTAGTGTCTTAAAAGGAGCGTGAGAGGCCACTTTCAGGAAGCTGCTGGGAGATGTTCATGCATGCCAAAAGTAGGCCGGTCGGTCCCTATAGGAGAGTGATGGCTGGTAGCCATTTCGACATCCTATTGGTCGGTCCAAGTTAAATTTGGACCGGTTAAATTGGCTAGCCAAATTGGATGGCTGAGATGATTTGCGGCAGTTATTGGTTGCCGCTAATTTATTTAAGATTTTTATAAGGAGCGCGGCCAGCCATCTTTGGGCGCTCGTTTAGGAGCCATATGGGCGGCCGCGGCTTGGCCGATTGCTCCTCATGGAAGAGGGGCGGCCAATGGTCATGGACACATCTTGTTTGGCGCCTAGAATAGAAGTTTGGTCGGCCAATTAGTCTGGTGAAGTTGGGCGGTCAAGATGATTTGCGACAGTTAATGGCTGTCGTTGATTTAATTTAGGTTTTTAAAGCCGCGTGGCCAACCTATTTTGGGCCAACGGTTTTTGGTGCTAGCGGCACGCTGGGAGTTGTTCGACCGGCCAGCACTGTAGCCGAGCTGCTGGTGAGCATATTTGAACCTTGCCCGTTGATCGAGATTAAATCTAGGCCGATCAATTCGGCTGACGAAGTTGGGCGGTCAAGATCGTTTTGCGGCAGTAATGTAATGCCGCTTAATAAAATTAGGGTTTTGTAGCTCGCGCGGCCAACTGTTTTGGGCTAAGCATTTGGTGGCTCCGCTTGCGAGTTGGAAGGAGGCCGACCGTCCTGGGCATTAGCAGGTCCGCCAGTGTACATGATGGCGCTTGTTCGACCATGTTAGGAGGCGACTAGGTTTGATAAATCGACTGGCCAAAACGTACCTCCGTGATCGTTTTAAGACTGACATGGGAAGTCTATATTAAATTCCTTAAGGAATTGGGTGTGTCGACCAACCAACTTCGAACTTTAATCAAAAGTGCGTGTGGCGCATTTAAAGCGATCTGATTGGTTGATGGAAAAGAGGGCCGACAAGAGGCAGCATGGGGCGTGGACAATCGGCCACAGTGGCGCCTGCTGGAGCATATCGGTCGGCTGAGTGGCGTGGCCACGCCTCCCCCTTGCTACTGCTCTTATTTGTCGTGGTTCCTCTTTATTTCCTTTTTTCTACTTTTGGCAGGACTTTGCTCCTACTAATCCATGGCGGATCAGTTTCTTAGCTTGCCTATGTTTATTTTCGACCAACATGGTTCGAGATATTGCGGAGGCCGATAAAACCTAATTTTTGCAAATTAATTAGGTTAAAATTTGAATTTTGCGACCTGTCGCAAAATTGGTCAAATTTGGTAAATTCTGTATGTTGACACAAAATTCTTAATTTTATTCTCAGAGAGCAGTCAGCGCGTCTTCTGACTGAGTACTTTCATGCAGACCTTAATCTTGATACTTCGGGAAATTCATGCTACTCAGCTGCGAGTGAACACTAATTGTCATGTCATATCAATATTAAGGGTTCAGCTGGGGAACATAGCATAGGAAAAGTACTCAATAAGCCATACATTAATGAATAATGCAGGCTAGAGATTAATAAAATTTATAGAATGTTTGGGATTGTTGCTACATGCACCATTCCGAATAAATTTTATATACATATACTGAATTGCTCAATACATATGTAAATAAAGAGGCCTAGGCATTCATTATTTTTAAATGGCTCTATTTCTTTGTAGAATGACACCACATTAAATACAGGGTTTCACAATTTTAGACCTAAACTAAAAACCACCATCAACAACGATAGAATAAAGCAAGATCATAACACACAACTACAGTTAAAATAGTTGGGTCGGGCTTCACAATCCCAATAAAGTCTTCAAGTCATTAACCTACATGATTTTGGAAATAACCTAAGGTTAAAGGAGAATCGACTCTAGTCGCAACTAGTACACACAGGAGGTGTGGGGATTAGGTTTCCCAGTTGCCAGAGTTCTCCTTTATATAGTTTTCAAATCAGGGTTTGCAATCTAAGTTACCTTGGTAACAAAGCATTCAATATTCACCGTTAGATGAAAACCTGATTAGATTCAAGCTAATATCTTTCAAACGTTAGATCGAACTTAGCTTGTTATACACAAATGAAATGTGCTTTTATATAGATAAGGGTAACCGTACCTAAACATGTGCACACGGTTGGTTCAACAATAGTTAACCGAAGTTAGCCATATGAATACTTTCTTATTAACCTTGTTCATCTCAATCACAACTAGTTCAAATGACCAAATGAAACTAGTTATGAAGTTGTTCAATTGTTTATATTCTCGTAGAAGTATACAAGACACAATTGAAGCAAAATCGATTTTGATTCACTTGAATCAATTCATGAACATTATAGCCACGGTTTGCAAAAGATTGCATTCCTTAATATATAAATGTATTAGTTCATGAATAAACCGATTTTAGAACTTAACCTACTCAGGTACGCATACCTAAGTAGCCAGACTGAGTTTTGGTTCGCCAGTATGCAAACTGGCACGCATACCACCAACCTCAGTTGAATTCCGGAACTTGAATCTTACGACAGTACGCATACCGGTATGCATACTTAAGTTCCCGGACTTTCATAAAACCAATCAGTACGCATACGGGTATGCATACCATGGTTCCCGGACTTTCACCAAACCAAGAAGTACGCATACGGGTATGCATACCATGGCTTTCGAATATGGATAACATATATGCAAGTACGTACAAAATGTTATATCCAATCATGGTTAATCGTTCTAAACTCCATTTTCAATCATTGAAACATTCTCGGAAGACGGGAATAGCGGTCTCACACAAACTATTAGCTTCAAAGCAATTTTCAAGTGATCGAATGATCAATACGAAACATTCCAAGTCTACATCAAATGACTGTCTCACACAAATCATGTAAGATGTTACAAGGCGATTTCCACATGATCATCTTTTAACTTGCGTCAAGAACATAAGATGAAGTTGGTTAAAGCAAAATCTTACCAACACATATTTCGAGAAATATGTGAGTGAGTAAAACCCAGCTCGAAATATCAAAAGTGTATAAACTGAAAACTATATCGTTATACGACTTTTGTCTCAAGAAGAGATAGAGTAGAAATAGACTTTCTGAGTGATAGATGAGTTCAAGTCTTCACATACCTTTTGTTGATGAAGTTCCACAAGCTCTCCTTAGTAGTTCTTCGTCTTCAATCGATGAACGCCGTGAAGTCTAAAGCTCAACTACACAAACTATCCTAATATGAGACTTAACCGTAGATAGACTAGAAATCAAAACTTATAGTTTTGGAAACTAAACTTGACAAACAAGATTGAGATAGCAACGCTTGCGAGTTCGACCGAGCAATGCTCTAACAGTGTCAATGAAAAATGGCACAACTTGACTCATCAATACATTTCAAATACAAATCTGGTTGTTCTGGTTAATAGTATTCCCAAAAATTATTCAAGCCATCCATAGGATAAGACAATGGTATATCCCCTATCCCGTATTTATTTTTCTTTTGAGAATTCGGGTTTGTTGGATGTGATCAAAATTTCCAAAGAAACTCCTTTTATCAGTTATCTTATATTTCCAAATAATAACATGGTCTTTTGTAAAGCCAACAAGGATTTGTGTCTCAATCTGGTAAATTTGTTTAAGGTTAGTGCAACTTTTGGTCAATTCATAAACTTTAGTAATTTGGAGACTTTTTAAGCCGAAATAATGATGACATAATAGCTTCGGACACAAGTAACTACATGGGGGTAAAAATGACTGATTCATGATATAAATATCATGGATCTCCTCTTTTTACTAGTAGAAGCACGATAAAAAAATTCAATACATATGTTCAAAAACTCAAATTCAGATTGGCAGGATAGAAAAACAAGACTTTACCTTAAGTGGGAAAAGTTACAATGATAATAACTTTTACTTCAACCTCTAGCACATATCAGATAAAATTTTTAAGCCTCCAAAACGAACCTGCAAAGATCTAAATAAAATTCAAATCTTGGACTTCTGTTTGCAAACCTAAGAATCTTGGAGGATTGGGATTCATAAACATGAATTTCTTTGACAGTGTTGTGATTAAAAGGATCGCATGAAGGATAATAAAGGACAAAAGATTCTCTATGGTCCACTCTGTTAAAGGAAAAATATTTCAAGGAGCACGATGTTCAACCAATAAGCACAAAACATAAATTCACTAGTTGTTGGATATGAAAATGAATTTTAGAAGGTATTTCCAATATATATAGGAAATCACCTACTATAAGATTGGGAATGTGATGAAGGTAAATATATGGGAGGACAGATGGCTAAAAAGGGAACCATTACTCGATTTAGATCTTTAAACTGCCCAGCTTATCTGAACACGGTTAATATTTTATTCATTTATTCAGGATGAACACACAACTATCATTGATACTTCATATAACATCGAGGAGGACAAGATGATATGGAGGTTGACTGGCAAAGGAAAATTCACTTTAAATTCTCTATACTAACACAAGATTGATACTTATTACAAAAGTGAGGTTCAAAATCCTGAGTGGATCAAAATATGAAACCTTGACACAACCCCTTCAATACTAATATCCATATGGAAATGTGTTCATGATATACTTCCAACTAATGCTAAAACTACGAGTATTTTACACTACATTGGCCCTCTACAACTCTTGCAGCACGAGAGGAAACAATTTCTCATATTTTTATGCATTTTTTCTTTGTTGTATTTGTTCCGCAGCTTCTTTAGGGAGTTAACAATCAATTCTTTGGAAGTGCTACTATGCTCCATACCTGGCTCAAATCCTGGTTCCAGAACAAGTACATATACACCAGCCGGGATCCTATCTATGCTACTACATGGTGGTATATTTGGAAGGGTATGTGTGATAAAACCTTCAGAAGAATTGTCCCAGATCCCTCTATACTGTCAATAGTACCAGACAACACTTATGCTCTTTTAATAGGGTTATGCACATTTTCGATAATCTTTATCTCGACAAGGATAGAGAAATTTGACATAAGAATAAGTATTTGCATTTTGGAGAATACTGGAAATATTTTTGTCAAGAATAATATTGGCTTAATTGGTGTGTCTTTCTCAGGTTGTCGAATTGGAGCAAGATGTTATCCTTCCTGCAGATCCAATAATGGAGATGGAGCCAGAGAAGGAGCTAGACTAGCACTTCAATGAGCTAAGGAGCTTCATAGAACAAATATTTATTTTGAAGCTGAGAACAATCAGATACTCCAATGCATCAAAGAGGATTACGAGAAAGAAATAAGGTTCTCTCTGAACTTCCATTGCATAAGTCAAATTCACCATAACATTAATGAAATCTCTTTTATAATGGAAAATTTATCCCTTATCCAAAGTCTGGAAATAGACTAGCAACCAATTACGCTCTAATTTGCTCTAGGTTAATTAGTTAAACTTGCTTTAAATGTCAAGGTCCAAACCGAAGTTTATCATTCAACCAGTTTGAGAACTAGAAACTTGTGTTACAATGGCCTACCGGATGTCCGTTTTGGATTTCCGGTGGGCAACAATGTCTCAGTTTGATGAGGTATTTTTCTTGAAAAACAATAAATAATTAACTAAATAAAAAATGATTGATTTTGCTATTTCAAAAAATAAAATAAATATCATTTTTGCTTTCATCTTTGGTGGTAATTCATGCATCAATTCATGTTCATCAAATACTTTTCTGAAATCTTTGGATTTATGATAAACCATTTTAGTTGATCAAGCAAAACTATGAATTAATCAAACAAAAAATAATTAATTAATCAAATTTAAATCGTCGAGTAGATTTGTTCAACGACACTAACAGGTTACAAGGAAAAGTTCATGAATCCGACTAAATTTAACATAGATTTTATAAGGGAGCATCATAAAAAGCTTAGGACAATTGAGGTCAATGATATGTGATTATGATAATATGAATGCTTAATCACTTCTTTAATTCACTTTTTCTCTACTTTCTCATACTTTTTTATATTCATTTGAAGTATCTTTTTTGAAAATTTATCGCTAAGTACCTTTCATTATTTGATTAATCATATCAAATTGCTGCTTTATTAGAGAGGAAAAAGTATTATATCAAAGAAATGGATGTGTACTGGAAATCTAAGGGTTGGCATTCAGGTCCACATCCGACCCCCAACAGCAGACCAATTAATCAATTGTAGAACTGGTCACTCCATTGAGGTAATTACCTTGCGCACTGCAACTTTCTGCATGAGCCAAGCTGCATAACCCTAAGATAGGCCACGCCTTAAGATTTTGCAATTTGGCTTACAAAGTGTGAACAATTATTTCAGTCACTACTCACCATTGTCATGTACGTACAAATAGGCATGGGAGGACGAACCACCGGGAAGATGACCAAGTGGTTCGACATTCACTCCGGTTTTATCCAGCCCGGGATTAATCAGGTGCTCTTAGAGGTCTGGATATCCCGGCCTGTCAAAAAAAAAAAAAGGGTATGCGAGGACAGTAGCTCCCTGATAAGACTACCAAATGTATTGTACATCTGGGTTGCACAGATGCGGACGCGTAGACGCGGACACGACCAAATTCTTAAAAAAGTAGGACGCGGACACGTATATACATATTTTATTTATATATTATTTATATATACAATCATGTATTTATACAGCAAAGTCAAGTGTTTCGATCCTGAAATAGAAAATGATGCTGCATTATGTTGTTTTTTTGTGTAAATTTCAAAAGAAAAGAAGAGATAGTTTGTTTGTACACGCTGAAGGTCAAGCAAGCAATCACTATTAAACACATGGCACAATCAAAATGCATTCTTAGAACGACACATGCCCGACCAAGGGTAGTTACATGATGTCATTTCCAAATACAAAACCCTAATAAAGAGTAAAGACCTAACAATCCCATTTATTCTCTCTGTCTTCTTATTCTCGCCTCATCTTCTTCACTTTCCTTCACTGTTGAATAGTTTTGCATCATCTTCTACTAACACTAAATCGACATCCTCTGTTACCTATGTTGTGGTAGCAGGACAAAAATTTGTTCCAAGATTTTACTTTTGTATCTCAATGTATGTAGAATAAATGTTGGTGATTGTTTACTGACGAAAGATCAATGTGTATGGATCTATAATGTAATTAATTAATGTGATCAGATACATTTCCTTACGCTTATTATTCCGTATTCTAATCGGATGAATCGGTTTAATGATTGATCTAATTGTTTGTCTTTCTTCATTTAGTTAATATAAGTAAAAATAAAGAAAGAAGTTTAAATGAAAATGAAAAAAAAAAAGTGTTAAACCCGAATAATCGGTGCGTCCCAACCAGACGCGGACACGGCTCAAAAAATGTAGCGTCCGTGCAACCCAATGCATAGCTCATGTAACTTTCAGGGTTGCCTAATCAAACTCTCAAGTATGCTCCCACTATTGATCACATACACCTTTATCTTGCTTTTGGCCACCGCATTTTTCTTTGTCCCTGAACCATAAACCTTACCTCATTTTTTTTGTTTGGTAACACTTGGTACCAAGGTCCCCCACCCCCCTATGCTTGTCATTACGATACCTATAGCTAATTCCATATATTCAATTTGTTTAGCTTTTCGGGGATAGGGATTCAAAGGTTTGGACCCGAATAATGTGCTTCACTAACACATATACTATAGCCATTTGATCATTGAATTCATCCGCCTCTAAAAGTGCTATTGCATTATTCATGCATGTTTCATACCTAAAAAAGTTGTTTCCTGCTCGCAGGAAAACAGTGCTGTAGGACAATATACCCAAGTCCCAATACAACTTTTGTACTGTTAATTCCTTCATTTCTGCATGGGCTTTCGTTTTTATGTGATGATTGAGTTCACTACATGACACTGAGAGCTTCATGTAAACTCCTACTATCTGATTTTCTATTATTGCTTGTATTTTATTGACTTAATAATTTCATTTTTATATATTTGTTGTAGAGTAGATATAAAGAAAGGAAGTAAAAAACATGAGTGCGTGGGTTGAGAATGGCCGTGCAAGTGAGGTTTGTCCCCCCTTTCCGTTCATGCCGTTGGATGTTCCCTTCATTTTGGTCATAACAAAACATTATCTGTGAGAAAATATATAGAATAGAATACAACATCTTGCAAATTGTGATAGGATGATTGATCATGGTCTTGCAGTTCGAATGTCTTGTAACTTGCCAGACTTCGACACTCTACTGGAATTGATTGTTCTTGGTACGTGCATCTTTTGGATTTATGTTTGACTCTGATATGGATGATTTGAAATGTATGCATGAATCTGCAGATATTTAGGGTTGGGGGAAACAAATCTAGGCATATAGGGATAAGATCTAATTTACAAGCCAAGGTGTGACGCATCCATGATATGACATCAAAAGAAAGTTATTCACCTATGGTTACGCTTAAATCATCGGTAGGGACTGTGCTATGATCAACCAACTTGCAGCCTTCCCGAATTCCATTTCCCAACAGCAAAAGAGTAAACCACACCAATTAGTATATTTTTTTGTTTAGCTAGACGAGGCCCTGAGAAGCCCAAAAGAAACAAAAATTATAACTAAACCTTCCGGTTTATGTAGAAAGCTCGAGTTGCCATTAAATTTCCTAACGGAGGGAAATACAAATAGAACTATAGATATATCATAGTGTTTCTCAAGTTTTTGCACTTGACATTATGGGGGTGTTAAGCCCGTCACATTTGACAATTGACAACTAGAATAGAAAGCACGTTAGTTTTTTCTTCTTTGCGGCACCGTAGACGTAGATTACACATAAAACCAGCCTATTATTTTGAAACGGAGGGAAATACAAATAGAAGTATAGATATATCATAGTGTTTCTCAAGTTTTTGCACTTGACATGTATGGGATGTTAAGCCCATCACATTTGACAATTGACAACTAGAATAGAGAGCACGTTAGCCTCACGCCCCAGACAATATGGGACTAATCTCAACACGCCCCCTCACGTGTAGCCTCGTTGGGTCTAACACGTGGACAATAAATCGGGTGACGCAGAATAAAGGTGCGTTAAATGACTCGACACAAATAGCCTGCTCTGGTACCATGTTAGAATATGGGCATCCAACTCAAAACCAATTGGCAATGAGTGGAGTGGCCCATAGGATTATAAACCGCAGAATCTTAGATAACCTAGATAATATGGGACTAATAATCTCAACATGCATCATTCAACATCATCATCCCTAGAGTCCCCCGCTACATTGACCTACAAACCAACTTGCTACCCTTCCCAGTTCCCATAAAACAAAAGAAAATTACGAAATTGAAAAACGCATACATTTGTGCAATATGTGATGTTTTTCACGTTCTCAGACATTTGAGATGTTAAGCCCATCTCTTTGGTTCTAATGGGTCTTAATATTAACTCAATCCACTGCAAAATCACAACTATCCATAGTTTTTTCTTTTTTTTGGGTGCAACAGAACTATGATTTATGATTTGAATACCTTGGTAGAAAATGATCTAAACGGTTTCATTAACATAGCAAAATTCCAACAAATTGTATACCAATGAATAAATTAAAACAAGAAAAGAAAAGGAGAAGTTACATGTTATTTCAGCTCTCAAGTATCTACATCACAAGAAGTTCTTTCAAATGACTTAGATGAATGCAAATGAATAACTACAGAAGAACATGACACCCTTAGATTATAATGAGAAGATTTCCAGATCCCAAGTTTAAACCGAATCTTAGCCTTCAATCTAACATCAATCTCAACTTGACCAGATGATTTCTCAAACTTTAGATCTTTAGCCACTGACCCAAGTAATGAAACAGACTTAGCCATTGGCTTCACTTCAAACTTAGTCACATTGCTACTAGGTTGATAAAATGGCTCAACAACATCAAATGCAATTGTCTGATCATCATATGAAACAATAACTTCTATTGAATCATAATACAAAGAGACCTTATTATTTGGGTTATATGCCTTTATAACGAAATCAAATGTACTGTTGAGATGATTATTGTGCAAGTTGAAATCCTTAACCTTGCCGTCTTCAATTGTGTAGACTAATCTTCTTGGCCTAACTGCTAACCAACTTATAAGTACTGCAAGACCTAGCAATGCTATTAAGGTTAGTATTGTTATCGCTATACATCGACGCAGTTTGGGTCGTGGTTGCTTGTGCACGTCCGGCACCGTTGTTGGAAGAGTACCGTTGGCAACACCTGTCTGACGAACCATAATGCGTATTTGATTAGGCTGAGTTAAGCGAACATATGAATTAGTTTGATGTTTTATAGTAAAATTAAAAGTTTTAGAATATTTTGGTGTCTTAAATCTTAGTTGGAGAATTTTCTTTAATGGTGTGCTTTTTGTATGTTAGTCCATTGATTCTGATTTCTCCTTTTCTTTTATTTGTCTTTTACTTTTTATTTCTTCTTTGAAACTCAAACTATGTTAGTGTTTAAGATTCTAATTTTACAGACTGTTTACTACTCCCTCTACACGATACAATAACAACAACAGACACTTGAGCGAGTTTTTATCGTAGTCGTTCTTTAAAAACAAATGTAGCATTTGGATAACCAATATGAGCAAAGGCTGTTTTTACCACTAGATGCGGCAGTGGCAGATACCCAGATGGGAAGAATCCATTTTGCAAGCGGAAATAAATCAATGCACCTTCCAGAGTGTACTTTGGCGCTTTAAAGAAGCATGTGTTTGTGGACAAGTTAACTGCAAAAAGATCTTAAGATTAATGAAATTCTGGTGTGAATTTGTTTATTTCAAGAATGAAAACGGGATTTCTTGTGACTTTACTCTTCGATGGAATGAAGTGAAGTTGAAGAAAAATGAAAGAGTTCCATTCCTTTTCTGCCATGTATGACTGTTCCCTTTGCTTACAAGTTATTCCTCATGATTTTTGTTCTTTCGGCATAGTGAAGAAGAATAAATCATTCTGAAGTTTACACCAAAAAGATTAGCCCAACGACGCAAAGATGGGCTTGCCTCTCTATATGAATGGCAAACCCAAAACTGACAAAAATAGATTTTTTTTTTTTT
>JAJJMB010005453.1:155404-280729 GCA_023531105.1 Papaver atlanticum | reverse complement strand
TTAGTGTTCGATTTTGTATTTATTTTGTTATTTTATGTCTTTGTAGGTATTTTTAGAGAAATAAGCTCTTGCGGCGAAATTGGCTCGAAAAGTGGTGTTTTACACCCCAGGATAGAGTACTAAAGGCACCCCAGAAATGCACCGGAAGCACCCCAAAAATGTGTCGGAGGAACCCCGGAAAAATTATTATCTACGCCCAAAAATTACTATTTGCACCCCATAAGACAAGTGCTAAAGGGACACCCGTGCAGGATTAGGGGGAGGACATGTTCTTCTCAAATTCAAAAAAATATTTTTGGCGGGAAAATATTCCCTTTCACTGGCAGAATTTCAATCGGATGTTTGGACGTGATATTTAATCCCTGAAACTTAGTGGGTAGACGTGATATGACTATAGAAAGCTAGTATGGGTGATTTTATCGATCAAATTTGGTTGTATAACTTGTTTTAATCCAAACAGGGAGTTGGAGGAAAAACATGAGCTTGCACGAGTTGTGAGAAATTTAAACGTGTACTGCACGTGTTTGGAAGACTCAATAGATATCCTGGAGCGTGAAGAAGGTATAGAATGAAATAAATACAGCTGCATGCGCGTGGAAGATCAAAAAATTGAAATTATTGCCTTGAGAATAAAAATAATAAAGAGAAGATTTTTTGAAGTTATGGAGGAGATTCGATGCATCTTTCGGGTATAAATAGATTACCCAGGTCATATAGAAGGGGTGTCGAGAGGAGAGCTCAGGAGGCGTGAATCAAGAGTTTTCAGAACTCTGTTGTTGTTGTTGTTGCTGCTCGTGAAGAACAGGGAAACAGCGACGGTTTCTTCAACTGGTTGTAACAGTTTCTTCAACTGGTTTGCAACATTTATTTTCATTGTAACAGTTTCTTCGTCCTCTTCTGCAACATTTACCTTTAGATTTGTAACGATTATCTTCATCATAACAGTTGAGAGTTGAAACAGTCGGTCTGTAACGCACCTGTGCTGTTGCAAATTTCCTGTTTCATTATTTTATCTTCTTGTAAACACTTTTTGAGCCATGAATACATATTTTGAGTGTGTTTTCGACATGATGAGTTAAACCCCAACACTAGGACGACGGAGGAGGCCGAACTTCATACATGGGTAAATTTGTTTTATTCTTTTTATGACTTTTGCACTAAAATTAATTGAAATACGATTTGATTAAATTGGTTTTCATTTGATTAGATGGGTCATGCTTAGCTTAGGTGATTTGATGTCCCATGCTTAACATTTACAATCAATGTTTTGAGAATCTACCTTGGCAAAAATAGAGTCCATGTTTATATTTTTTGAGTTAAAATTGTTGAGAATAAATAAGTGAACCTTATATTATAAAAGATTGGCTAAATCCTTAGTCCCAGTACCTCTCGCCCATTGTTAAATATCTTTGTATATATTTATTTAGTATTTGTATAAACTTTAATCTCTACAAATCCGAGTGAACGACAACCTCATTTCTTACAACTATCTAAAATTACATCAGTACACCACCAACTTTTTATTTTGATGAGAGTGTGCATGTGGTACTTTTAACAATCAAAAGATGCGGAAAAGTAAAAAGCATACTCACACAATAATTTTGTTAACGAGGAAAACTGCATCTGCAGAAAAACCTCGGGACTTCGTCCAACTTTGAATACCAAATTGTATTATGCCGCTACAGACACTAGCCTACTATCAGACTTCAGACTGGAATGTAGTCGAAACCGAATTAATCCTCCAAGCAATTCATCTGCGGTCATGCTCCTTACGTCTCTTGAACCTCGCAAGGCTCCATGCAATTGATACCATTAGCTGACGTCCTTTACATCCTAAGAATTGCTTCAACCTAAGTGAAGACTTTTGATACCAATATTCCTCTAACAAATAAGCATATTTTATTTCCCTTTAGATCGTTTAGATCAAGGCTTGGAAATTTGTTTGTAACAGACAAAGCTAGGAAACCTCATAATCCGGAATACCCACACTCAGTTAGCTGAGAAGCCTGGAGTAATAACGGCCTCTCAAGAACAATTTAAAACGATACAATAAAGAAGAGTTTTAGATATCTATCTTGAGGAATCACAAAGTCTTAGACGAAGAGAACTTTGCGATTTCTATCTATCTCGTTCCAGATCAGAGATTGACGAAAACCTCAACGATCAATAAGAACAATATCAAGATACTCGAACTATCAGGTAAAAGATAGTCAAACCTGGTTTCACGAATCCCTTAAGTGAGTCTTTAAGTCATAAACCTAATTATGTTTCTCATAGGGAACCTAGGTTAATAAAGGCGACTGTAGCAAGCAACTAGGACACATAAGTGTTAGGGATTGAAATTTTCCAGTTGTTTGAGTCTCTCTTTTATAGATTTTCAAGACTATAGGTAGCTTTGATTCAAGCTAAGATAACTTGGGATTCAAGCTAACAGTTTCACAGTTTAGAGGTAGCTTTGATTCAAGCTAAGATAACTTGAGATTCAAACAAACACTTTCTCAGTTAGATAAAATTCTTATTAGGAATTCATGTAAGCATGTGAGAAGCTTTATTGAAATTACACTGCAGAATATACACTACGGTCTAGGGCACTGGAACCATGTACAATGATAGTTCATTGCAAATATGCCTTAAGAAATTATAAGCACAATCGTGTTCAATAACACTCAAGATTTAAACCGTGATTCACAAACACAAAGTGATTTAGTGAACAAAGTTGTATTGAAGTGTTTATGAGAGTTGTAGCACTTCCAAACATATCTTTGAAAATAATTTATCAGCATCTGCTTATATTAGTTCGTACTAGGTGGGTATCTGTATGGGTACGCATACCTATTGACCAGTCTGTGTACTCGGCCCCTTAGGGTACGCGTACTGTGTATGCGCACCTCGCCCTTTCATGAACTCGGAACCTTAGGGTACGCGTACTGGGTATGTATACCCCTACCCATTCCGGAACTAAGATGTCTAAGGTACGCGTACTGGGTATGCGTACCTACCATGTGTCCAGAATTTCAGTAGTTCTGAAAACTCTCTTTAAAAAACTTGAAACATTTCCAATCACCACGGATATGAAATACCATTGCTTAGGCAGTTCCAAATGATTAACTTGAAACAAAAATAGTTCATGAACAATAAATTGTTTTTAACCAAGATTGTTAAGGATCTACCAACATCCATTGCTTGAATCATGTTTCGAAAGATTTCTCAAGACAAACTTGACTCGAAATTTCTTCTTTGCAATATGAAATCTACTAAAATCATACGGGATAGTCTCATAAAGGTAGAATGGCAAATATCGTGAGTAAATAGGATGGTTCAATCTTCGCATACCTCTTTGTCGGTGAAGTTCTCCAGATGTTTTCGTTTGATCTTCAGTCTTCAATCTTCGAGGGTTATTCAGTAATGTCTGATACTCAACTATCATACTCTAATCCTAGTCCAAGACATGACTTTAGTATACTATAACCCATGATATAGTTTTGTTCATCTAACACTAACAACGAGTTTGAGATAGAAAAACTTCCGAGTTCGACCGAGCGGTGCTCGGATAATCTCTCCCTTTGTCAAATTTTAGTGACAAAACTATCAATACATATGGATTCAAAATAAATAACCTTTCATCTCAAAATCCACCATGCTTGATATCCTTGGTTCTTTAACATCATCTTGAATTCTTCGTTCTTCTATGGTTCTGCATATGATCGTTTCATCCCTTTTGTTGTTGACGATCCATAGCGGTAACAACTTATGAGAATACTTTCTTAGAGGTTTTTTAGAATGCTTAAATCATTCGACTCAATGGTTGTTATGTTAAAGCATTACATTATTGCCTCCCTCAAATTTCAATTGTACCAAAACTTTGAAGCAATACTAAGGTAATATATTCCCCCCCTTAGTCTTTACTTACCTCTTTTGCATAATAGGTAAAACCTATAATTTATAATCCATTCTCCCTCGCATAATGCTCAAAAAATCCATATATTATAGTAGAATACTACTAAATAATTCTTCCCATTTTTGTCAACAAAATTGGCAAAGACGGAAAACAAGGGATCGTAATGAACTACATAAATTTTTTATCAAGACTAGAGATAAAATACCATCTTTTTATTTAGAAGATTTCACCAAATAAACTTAGCATCTTCATCAAGTAGACATAAAGGTACAGTAGTTTAGAGCATTTCTTGGTTGAACCCAACAAGCGTTGGTATGTCAAGCTTGGTTGTCATATTTTAGCTCAAAAACTCGAAGCTGCTTGATTAGATTACTAAAGTCAACTTAGCTAGGTTAGACTAGGAACATTAGAAATGTTGAGACAAGCTCATGTTACTCTGAAGAACCTGAAAAAATATCGGCATCAACATACAGATCATCCTTCTATTCGAGGTTAGTAATACAAACTTGACTTGTTTCCATTTCTATCTACCTTACATTTCAAGTCATTTAGATTGAAAACATAACATACGAAGTATATTTATGTATCTCTAGTATTGGTGACTTTATCATTCCACTATATCAAAGTGTCAAGGAAGTATATACTAGTTTTTTTATACAACTTTGGTATATTGAATTACGAAGTATAACCTTTATCTTTTGAACTTCATAAATGTGACATAACATTATCTTTGTAATTCGTTACTAGTTAGTGTTGAACTTTGGGTTGATTCCATATCTATAAAACTATGTTTAATTACATGAATTTAAGGAAGACTTGCAAAACTTGTTTCATAGTTGAAAGGAATTAAATGATCTGTTCTAAGACCGATCCTTACAAGGATGTATACTTGGACTGGTCCCATGGATCTACAACAGGACTGATCCCTTACTTTGGGATCTATAGCAGGATTGATCCCTAATGATAACCGTTTAAACACGTTTTTCGAACCGGCTATACAAAATATTTGGCTCAAGGAATTGAATTCTTGGTAATCCAATTTCGTGGGAACGTGGCCGATTCCTTGAACCAAACAACATAAATCAACTCTGTGTAATTAAGAATTTTGATTCCTAGGAATCAGATTCCCTCCAAAATAATAGATTTTTATTGCATTGATCTAATAGTGCAATGGAAACGAATTCCAGGGTAAAAACAAAAGTAATTAAATTACCTCAACCAAACGCTTATTGTTTGGATTTGAATTTAATTCCAAGAATTGGATTTCTCCATAATTGAATTCCTAGGAATCTAATTCTTCCAACCAAACAAGGTGTTAGGGTTTTGTTAGCTGTCGGAAATTGGGATTGCTTATTATGGAAAGTGAAAACGCATTGGATACCAACTACACCCAACTTTTTCGTTCGGTAACCTGTATAAACAAAACTTAATACAATAGCAAGTAGACCAACTGAATGATCCTTGGCAATATGTGTATAGATTTTATATTTCAACCTTTAATCAATCAGTATGTGTATAGACATAGGGTCCGTGAACCTGATTGTTAAGAAGAGTACTTGGACGATCTCAAAAATTAATATCCAAGATCAATCTAGTTATATCCAAATGATCCAATCGGAATTCTGCCAAGTGATTAAACTTATTATCTATCTTTCAAGATACGAATTCTACACGAAACAAGTCTCGTAATCGATTACAATTAAGTAGACGCATCTAATGCAGAAAAGGAAAAACACAAGATACCATAAATTTTGTTAACGAGGAAACTGAAATAGCAGAAAAACCCCGGGACCTCGTCCATATTTGAATACCACACTATATTAAGCCGCTATAGGCACTAGCTAACCTACTACCAGACTTCGGACTGGAATGTAGTTGAGACCGAATCCACCCTCCAAGCGCTTCAGTTAGAGTCACGCTCCTTATGTCTCTTGAACCTCGCAAGGCTCTCCTTAGGTGACATCCTTTACATCCTAAGAGTTCCTTCAGCCGAAGTGAAGATTTTTGATACCAATCTGCCTCTAACAGATAAGCCTATTTGATTTACCTTTAGATCAAAGAACAAGGTGTGAAAATCTGTTTTCAATAGACAAAGCTAGAAAACCTCAAAAATACGGAACTTACAACTCCGGAAGAGCATCCTAGATTTTGAACCACCTCTTAAGAAAAATCTTTAAAAGATTAACTAAGATCAGTTTTCAGATATCCATCTTGAGGAACTACAAAGTCTGAGATGAAGATAACTTGGCGATTTCTATCTATCTTGCCTGAAAGAGATTATGAGAACCTCGAAAACAGAAAAGCAAGATCAGGATACACGAACTATCATGGTAAAGATAATCAGTCCTGGCTTCATGAATCCCCAAAGCAAAGTCTTTTAGTCGTAGACCTAATTATGTTTCTCGGAGGAAACCTATATAAGTAGAGGGCGACTCCAGAATCAACTAGGACACAAAGTGTCGGGGATCGATTTTTCTAGTTGAAAGAGCATTTCTATTTATAGTTTCAAGACTAGGGGTTGCTTAGAATTTAACCTAAGATAACTTGAGAATAAAGCAAACTCTATTCTTGAAAAATACAATAAAAGAATATACACTTAGGTTCGGTTACTGAACCGTATATAATGACCATTTGGTTCGGTAAGTTAGCCAACGAATTAAAAGCAATTTGATATTCATTCAAATACCTAAGAGTTTAATCATGATGCACACACATAAGTGTTTAAGTGATCAATGAAGTCTTAGAAGTGTTTAAGAGAGTTCTAGTAATGCTAAACATATTATAAAAATAAGTTTTTAAGCATTTACTAAAATATAAACTGGAACAGTTGGTAGGACGTTTTCCAACCGCCGCATGGCTTGTTCACGAGTCAGAGTGCAACCGTTCATGAACCGGGTTCGCTAACCCTACAAGACTACCGAACTTAATTGACAACGGTTCGTGAACCGGGTTCGCCAACCGCTAGCTTCTTATTCAAACTTTGAACATTCAGTTCACCACGGTTTGCCAGTCAGGTTCGTGAATTGTACCCAACTAAACTTGCGGTTTGCGAACTGGTTCGCCAACCTTCCTGTATTTCTGAAACTCGGATATCTACGGTTTGCAAGATGGTTTGCCAACCTACCATAGTAGAAATATCAGTAAGTTCAATATTTATATCTTATGATGTTTGAAATATTCCCAAGTGAAAAAATCATTTGCATGGGAAATTTTCAATTGATCCACAAATTAATTTATAGAACTAATATTATTAAGGACCATTGAATATCTTTGCTTGGAATCATATTTCGAGATTTTTCACAAGACAAGCTTGAATCGAAACTTCTTCTTTGTATATCTACTAGAAGTTATATGGCATAATCTCAATAAATAAAATGGTGAGTTAGTAAGTAAAATAGAATGATTTAGTCTTCACATACCTGATACATTCATCGATCTTCAGTTATATATGGGGTGTCTGATACTCAACTACAAATTCTAACCTAGTCCGAGATTTAACTTAGTAGACTAGAAATCAAGATATAGTTTTGATCACCTAACATTGACAACAAGCTTGAGATAGAAAAATGTGCGGGTTCAACCGAGCAAAGCTGTAACAAAAATTCACTAGATGTCCACATAATATTTTAAACATGTTGTAAACTATTATTACTTAATGTCCAAGTGTTTTCCTTGATATTCAAGGTGAGATTCTTTGACTAACGGTATAGTTGAACCTTGATATCACCTAGTTTGTTGATTCAGTGATCCTTTTATTATGATATAAGGTCACTCATACTAGATCAAGGATTGACAATTTCACCTATGATCATCTACTATTAACAGACTTCGTTCTATGCGTGATCGATCATAAGTTAATCAAGTTATTTGTGCAGGTACTTTGAAGACTGAAGATCTGAAGACTAGAAGATTTTCTTATTAGTATTCTGATCTTTGTGATTATACTTCATACGCACTCGATTGACTGGGATCCGATAAGCTTGTTTATCTTGATAGATCTTTTATAGCTTATTGTATATATCGACGATCTATCACTTGGTGGTTCTCTTCAGAATCCAAAATTGATAGATTATGAGCTAAGATTGATTATTCTTGATAGTCTTTATATGTTGGTTTATCTAACTGATACAAAGGAGATTATATTGATTAAACGGAAGAACATTTGTACCACAACTTATTTTTGATTAACTTGTAAATATGGGAAATTGATAAAGTGGTTACTAAAACAGATTAGTCATTTACTATTTCCAAATATGATCCAAAGGAGTCGAGTGCTAGAAGTCTTCACAATATGTGGAGCAACTTAAGATAATGGACTCTATCTTAGCAATCACGTGTGTAGACCAGATTGGTATTAGGTGCAGGGATACTGAAGGAACTGAGTAAATTGTAGTTAGTTTACTTGGTCCCTACTATACGAAGTTGTTGTAGTCTTTGTATAGCGGCTTAATTCTGAGAGTATTTAAAACTGGACTAGGACCCGGTTTTTTTTTTTTTTTTTTTTGGATTTACGGTTCCCTCATTAACCAAATCTCGTTGTGTACTTTTACTTTCATTTCCACATTATAATTATTATTTTATTTAAAGTAAATGCACTAGTAGGTTAATCAAACACTTGGTTTGATCCTATAGTTGGTTCGGTATCGGACTTTGACTATATATCAAGTCTACATCTTGTGGTTGTCATTTTCTTGACAATTCATGTCTATATTATATCATAAAAGTTATATCTTGAATAGGTTGATCTCGAAAATATTGTGGTGTACTCGGTACCATCGTCATTTCATAGTCATCTCCTACAATTCCACAACCGCACTCCCACAAAGACATATCAATTAAGCACAACTTCAAATTGAACTATCCCCCATTAGATGTCATTCCCGAAGGGAACAACACAACGGCATTATCAAAGAAAGGGATTTTTAACTGATCTTAACACAAGGCACTAGTATTTTAGGCAAGGATACTAGATGGAAGATCATCAAAATGCATGTTCTTCAAAAGATATTACCAAAAGTGGTATACACAAACATGGAAGATCAATGCAGGAATTTAAATTGTAGTAATCCTCAAATTTACTTTAAGAAAACAATTCTTTGAAGAAGAGTTTTCATGGTAGCCCAAGGTGATGTTCCTTAGAATTCCTATGATGTATTTGTGTTGTAACTTCAGCTCAATTTCCTTCTAAGTTTAAATATAAACATTATGATAAGATATGTTAATCTTAGTGCATACTTTTCTTAGATTATTATGTAATAATTCCCACGGATCATGTTCTCATCTCTTGCTTAGGAGCCAGATAGGCAGGGAAAATCCATTACTAAGAGCATAAGACTGTTTATACCCACATCGAGTCATTACAATCTGGACTCACTATCAAAGATGTGGTAGAACCAAGTCAATTATGACTTTAATAAATGGTGCAAGGAGGACAAGTATGACAACAATCATACCTACCAGTTCAATTGGTCACATAACCTATTGAACGAATGACATATCTTCTTGGAGGAAAGATCAACATGTAAATATGTAAATTATAGTCCTTTGAACATGAAATATTATGAAATAAGGAATCATACAAAAACTAAGGAACCATCACACAACGCATAACATGATAGAAAAGAAGGTATGAATGACAACAATTCCTATACTAGAACTCAAGCTCTATTTCCCGAAAGATATAAAATAGGATTAGGGGCAATAAGATTTGTTAGAGCATTGCTCGGTCGAACTCGCAAGCGTTGCTATCTCAAGCTTGTTTGGCAAGTTTAGTTGATCAAAACTATAGTCTTGATTTCTAGTCTACCAATAGGTATATCGGACTAGGATAGATTGTGTAGTTGAGCTTTATACTTCACGGTGCTTACAACTGAAGACGAAGATCTACTGAAGAACTCGGAGGAACTTCATCAACAAAAGGTATGTGGAGACTAAAACTTTTCTATCACTCAGAAAGTCTATTCTATTTTTACATATCTCCTATCAAGACAAGTCGTATATGATATAGTCTTTCATATCATACACATTTGATATTTCAAGCTGAGTAGAACTCGCTTATCTATTTCTCGAAATATGTTGGTAGCTTTCTGTCTTAGCCACATTCATCATCATTCTTGACTTCATGTCAAAAGATGATCATGTGGAAATTGCCTTGAAACATCTTACATGATTTGTGTGAGACAATCATTTGATGTCGACTTGGAAAGTTTTGTATTGATCATTCAATCACTTGAGAATTGCTTATTAGCTAATGGTGTGTGTGAGACATCCATTGTCGTCTTCTAAGAATGTTTCAATGATTGAATTTGGAGTTTAGAGCTAAAACCTTTGTCTGGAAAACCATCATAGTATGCGTACTTAGGTATAAACTGTGTTGATAAGGTTCAGGTCCAAAAATCAGGTATGCGTACCCGTTCGCATACGGTTTCAACTGCGGAAGTCCGGGAACCAAGTATGCGTACCCGTTCACAAATAATTTTACCTGAAGTTGGGTCAGTAACTATAGTATGCATACCCGTTCGCATACTGTTGGTCAAGACCAACTTTCCGGAACTTGAGTATGCATACCCGTTCACATACTTGAGTGGTTCAAGTTCTAAAATCGGCAAAGTATGTTTTCATACTCATGAACAAAATAATTTTATATAATAAGGAATGCAATCTTTGAAAACCATGGGTTTAAATGTTCATGAATTGATTCTCTCGAATCAATCCGATTTTGCTTCGATTCGCATGTATTTTACTATAAGATAATGAACAATTGAACAACTCTATGAAGAACACAATTAGATCCTTTGATTATCTTTGATCATCATAAGTTGATCTAGATATGTTAGATGAATGTCTATATTTGGACCAACGAATGTGCATGTTTAGGTACGGTTTCCCATATCTAAATGAAGTATATTTCATTTGTGTGTGACAAGCTAAGTACAGCTAACGGTGGAGAGATATTTCTTTGGTTTCAAGCAAAACTTAGTTTGCATCTTGAATCAGGATTTCATCTAACAATGAATAATGAATGCTTTGTTTCTAAGCTAACTAAGCAAACCCTGATTTGAATACTATATAAGGGAGAACTCTAGCAACTGGGAAACCTAATACCCACACCTCCTGTGTGATACTACTTGCGACTAAAGTAGATTCTCCTTTAACCTTGGGTTTATTCCAAAACTGTGTAGGTTAACGACTTAAAGACTTCACTGGGATTCTGAAGCCAGATCCAACTATTTTCTCTATAGTTGCGCATTCTGATCTTACTTGTTCTATCATATTGAGTACTATCTTCTATAAGATTAACTCGAGAATTATCTCCGATAGGTAAGATATAAAAAGTAATCACAAAGCTCTTCGTCTCATTCTTTGTGATTCCACAATAACTTGTTCTACTACCATATAGTTAAGTTATTGTGAGGTGATTGATATTTCTAGGTTGTTCTTCGAGAATATAATACCGGATTATCAATTGGTTCCTGTGCACCTTGATTTATCATAAGACGGAACAAGACTTCATAGGTATTTTTGTGGGAGACAGATTTATCTATCTTAATAGACTTTTCGGTGGGAGACATATTGGTTTATAAGTCTTTGACTTTGGGTCGTAGCAACTCTTAGTTGTGGGTGAGATCATCTAAGGGAATCAAGTGCGTAGAGTCCTGCTGGGATTCAGTGGCGTAAGGAACGCAACTGTACCTTGATCAGTGTGAGATTGGTTAGGGTTCAACTACATTCCAGTCCGAAGTTAATCTGGTAGTAGGCTAGTGTCTGTAGCGGCTTAATACAGTGTGGTGTTCAATCTGGACTAGGTCCCGGGGGTTTTCTGCATTTGCGGTTTCCTCGTTAACAAAAAATTTGGTGTCTGTGTTATTTCTTTTCCGCATTATATTTGTTTATATAATTGAAATATCACAGGTTGTGCGTAGTTCAATCAATTAGTAGATCCAACCTTTGGTTGTTGATTTAAATTGATTGACACTTGGATATTGGTCTTTGGTACCATCCAAGTTATTTCTCATAATCAATCATGCTCACAGATTCCTATCTGTTCGATTGCAGATTGATTTGGGAAATAGAGATATAACTCTTGGAAACTTTTTCCGTGATTGAGTCTGACTGTCTAGTTGACTCTCTTGGAATTGTATTGGAGTTGTCCATACAGATTTCCTAGAGAAATAGTGGGTGTGGTTTTAGACCCCTGCTTTTTCAAGATTAACTTGCGCTGAGGAACGCGAACAACGCCAATAGCTTGACGAAGCATCTGAAATATTCGGGTATCTAGAGGCTTGTTGAGAAAATTAGGTCGTTGTTCTGAAGGCGCAAACTCAATTTTGGCAATACCATTTTCAAGGAGATCTCTGATGAAATGATATCTGATGTCAATGTGCTTTTTTCTAGTGCTCAACGGGATTCTAGGTAATTCGAATTGCACTTGAGTTATCACAAAAAATCTTCATAGTTCCAATGATTATTCCATAGTCAACGAGCATTTGTTTCATCGATAAAATTTTAGGACAATACGAACTTGTAGCAATGTATTCAGCTTTATATACTAACTAGAAATAACCCGTGCCGTAACGACACAACATGAGAATAATTAATCTAAGTTTATGATTTTTTTTGCAGCAATTCTCAAACGTTACACAGATTGATAAAGGTTTATTGTATCTTTTTTTTTGAACAATAAAATATGAGTGTAATAATATTAGTTTAAAATGGTTGTAACAATTAATTTTTCACTTTGTTGTTTTGTTGCCACATTAATTCTTTTAATTAATTGGTGAGGAACTAATTCTGAGGGTCATCAATGCATATATTTGTAATGGAAGGAGGTTACAAAGCTTACATTCGTCGGATATTTATGTCTGGGGTGAGACCGGGATGGTCAGAAGCAATGTTTGTCTCTGGAAATGTTATCTGACAGTCATAAGCTCATAGGTTATTTTCATAAATAAACCCTGCCGTAACGGCCTTGCCTTGATCTGATCTGTGATAAATGTATAAGTGTTTGTTAAATCACCTGAATCTTCTAAATTACTGGTGGTGCACTTGCAGGAAAAAAAACTACCATATGTTTCCTCCTCCATTTCAAGACCCTGTTTGTAGTTTTGATAATGACAAAATTTGTGGTTTCATTTAATATAGAGATTTTAAATAAATTTTTAGTCTCATCGATTATGGTTTTATTATACAGGTAAAAATCCAGAACTTGGTAATTTTTTAAATTTTAAAACTAACAAAACCATTTTGTTATAATATGAATTCGTCAATATAGGATGCTTGTACGACAATATGAAGCCAAATAATTCCTCAAAAGTTTCCACCAAGTATTAAATACATGATGTTTTTCAAATAAATAATCGACATTGGAACGGAAAGAGATAATCAACTATAATTTTTTTGCACCTTTATTTCAAAATTACTGTTAGTATACACCATTGCTCAACATTAGACTCTATTGGAATTAACATACGTGCATATCATTATTCAAAATATTTTTTCATGGTACCTTATCATATTTAACTGATCAGTTAGACTCGAGGAATTGCACGATTAGTAGTATTGAAAGAACTGAGGATAGAGGTTATAGCACCCCTCCTTCTTCTAGCAGCGATAGTGGCGAAGACTTCTATTATGAAGATGATGAATTTGACAGCGACTGGGACGATGATCAATGGTGATCATCTGAATAGTAAAAAAGTTTTAGCACCATCTTTCAAAGGCAACTCTCATAAGTAAAGGCATTTCAAATTTATTTATTTTTAAAATATTGATAAAGGTTTTAATGTTATTTTTCTTTATAGGTTGACGAAGGATGATTAATTTATTACAGACAATAATATCAACTATACATGTTTTTAACTCCAAGAAATATAAATGATGGTCTTTATTTATCTTTTTGTCACATTTAATGTTTTTTTTAAGATCATAATGATGAGAGGAATCTAATTAATGTATGTTCATAATGAAAACAAGTTACAATTGTTACATCCGTCAGATGTCTTTGGCTAGGATGAGATTGGGATGGTCGGATGCAACGTTTGTCTCTCAAAATGTTATCCGACCTTCCAAAGCTCAAAAACCCCTTCTGTTTTGTATTATAGATAAGTATTGTGAGTTTTGTTTCTTACTATGCAACGAGACAAGATTATTCCCCACACGGAAAAATCCTCCTGATGTACTGTTTCTATCTTCTACGCATCCTGCCTAATCTGAATCAGAATAAGCAATAAGCTCAGTGTTAGTGTAAAATTGTTTTAAGATAAACCACCCCCAATAGTAGTTTTAACATATCGTACGATCATTTTTACAACTGCAAGATGAGAATCTTTGGGATCTCCTTGAAATCTTACACAACAACCTATACTGAAAGCAATGTCAGGTCTTAGTAGCTGTTAGATATAGGAGGCTTCCAATAATGGACCCATACTCCACTTTGACACCTTTCTCGTCTCTTTGCAGTTTCTCTGTTGTGGACATGAGAGTGAGCTTTGGAGTATAATTCTCATGGTCAAATCTTTTGACAAGATCCTTGGAATTTTTTTCTTGAAAGATATAAATTCCATCCTTATGTTGTTGAATTTGTAGACCCAAAAAGTATCTTAATTCACCAACATTACTCATTTCGAATTCTTCACCAAAGGAGGTTTGAAATTCTTCAGTAAATTTCATGGATGTTAATCCATAAATCATACATATCATCTACATAGATCTGATATATTAAGACATCCTTTCCATTCCATTTGGTAAAAAAAAAACGTTTTATCAGCTCTACTTCTTGAGAAACCTTTTCTAAGAAGAGAAGTTGTTATCTTTTCATACCAAGCTCGAGGTGGTTGTTTTAATACACATAATTCCTTATTAATCTTAAAGATGTGATCTGGATTTTCTGGATATTCAAATCCTTTAGGTTGGGAAACATAGACCTCTTCCTTAAGACATCCATTTAACAATGCGGGTTTCACATCCATTTTATATAGCTTGTTCTTGAGAAAACAAGCATGAGATAATAGAAAACATATCGACTCAAGACGGGAAACAAGAGAGAAGGTTTCTTCAAAGTCGATTTCTATGATTTGAGAGCATCCTTGAGCGACAAGTATTCCTAACCACCACTCCGAATTTATCTGACTTGTTTTTATAAATCCATTTGGTACCTACAATATTTATATTGGTATGGCAAGGTATAATATCCCAAACATCTTGTTTCTTGAATTGATTTAACTCATCATGCATCGCATTAACCCCTTCTATGGAGCATTACCGTGACCATTTCTTGGATACTCTTATTCTTTAGTTTTGCAGCTCCATTGGCTTGTGGATTTTTAGGTGGAGAGTATTGTCGAATTATACCCAGTGTTTCACAGAACTCAAATATCTTAGTATCCTTGAATTCCGTTCCACGATCGCTCTTGATTTTCTTTAGTTTGTGACCTTGTTCATTATGGTTGATGTGACCACAACGCTCATGCCAAAGGTGCGTAGATTCCACCTTGGTCAAATCGCAACAAAGAATAAACTAATTATCCAAAAGATAACAGTTATTTTTTCCACAAAGGCCATGAAAAATCACGTTTCCAGACTTTTCCTCAATATCACATCCTTAAGCATTGAGGACAACTTTATGGCCTTGGTCACAGATTTGACTAACATAAAGAAGATTAGCAGTCATACCTTTGACATAAACAACATCATGAATTTCAGGAACTCCAGGAAGTTTGATCATTCCCTTTTTGCTAATATAGCAACAACTTTCATCTCCAAACGTTACAGGCCCTCTTTTAAAATCGTCTGCATTCACGGACCATGGAAGATCACCTGTCATGTATCAACTACATCCACTATTAAGAAACCACTGAAAGTAATGAATTTCAAGCAAATTGAAGTTGAACTCTAGTCTCTATATGTAACCTTTCATTTTACATTGGCATTACTAAAATGCATAGCTTTAAGCTTGCATTCTTTTTTGTTTTATAAAAACACCTCCCTGAGGAGTATAATTTGATTTTTTTAATTAAAACTTAACTAATATTTCATAGCATGAAATTTGAGTTAGTATTTTCTGATATGTGAAAACTTCACCCTAAGATCACCTGTCAGTGTCAACCACATATATACTAACATTACTTTTTTTCCCCAGAATATCTTGTCAGATTTCTTGTAAGTCTGCTGATATTAGAAAGAAGCTTTTCAGCCCTTTTGTGAAGAGCTCTAGTAGTCTTTATATTTTGTCGAAAGAGCTTACATGCATGTTGATAGTGATTACATGAACCAAAAAACATACAAGAGACAATTGATGAGGAGGTTGTAACATCAGGTCGCTCCGATGGAATCTGAGCCATATCAGGTGTCACAAATCCAAAGCCTCGTTTATCTAATGTTCGCCGACTCTTTAAACAAGAACCAAAAGATTGACAAATCAGATCCTTCGAGAAATTGGATGCTTCCTTTTTCAGATTTCAGATCCATAAAAGCTTTTTCCAAGGCAGCATGTGAATCGTTTAACATGGTAACAATTTCCTTGTTTATGCGGATTTGATCATCCAATCCTTTTTTCAAAAATCTGTTCTCTTCCAGATACTTCTCAAAGATCATAATTCTTGATAATAAATCACTATAAAGTCCATCAATTTTTCTCACCAATTGTTGATTCTCACGACAAAGATTATCGATAACCTTATTCAGATCAGTATACAGATTGTTATTGATGGTTTCTATAACACACCGAATTTGCATACTGACTGCTCCTATCAAAGCAAGAGATTTTCATGTCGGTAGTTACATTTTTGTACACAAACCCGTTCTGACACCAATTGAAAAGGAAAGAGTACCAAGTAAACAACCAACTTTTTTGTTTGATAGGAGTATGAAACTGTGTATTACTTTTAATAATCAAAAGATGCGGAAAAGTAAAAGAACACACACACACACACGCAAAAGAATTTTGTTAATGAGGAAAATTGCACCTGCAAAAAAATCTCGGGACCTCGTCCAGCTTTGAACACCAAACTGTATTAAGACGCTACAGACACAGCCTACTATCAAAATTCATACTAGAATATAGTTGAAACCGAATTAACTTTCCAAGCAATCTTTTACAGCCTAAGAGTTGATTCAACCTAAGTGAATACTTAGTACCAGTCCGCCTCTAACAGGTAAGCTTATTTGATTTCCATTTGTATCGTCTAGATCAAGTCCTGGAAATTTGTTTTCAATAAACAAAGCTAGCAAACCTCACAAATTATGAATACTTATGCTCAGTTAGTTGAGAAGCCTGGATTACTAACCATATCTCATGAACAATCTAAACTGATCAATAAATAAGAGTTTTAGATATCTATATTGAAGAATCACAAAGTCTGAGACGAAGAAAACTTTATGATTTCTATCTATCATGTCCCTGATTGGAGATTAACGAAAACATCGACGACCAATAAAAACAAGATCAGGATACACGAACTATCGGGTAAAATATAGTTGGACCTGGCTTCATGAATCCGTAAGTGAAGTCTTTAAGTCGTAAACCTAATTATGTTTCTCAGAGGAAACCTAGGTTAATAGAGGACGACTCTAGCAAGCAACTAGGACAAAAAAGTATCGGGGATTTAAATTCCCAGTTGTTTGAGTCTCTCTATTTATAGACTTGCAATATTATAGGTAGCTTTGAATTCATGCTAAGATAACTTGATATTCAAGCAAACACTTTCTTAGTTTAGATGAAATTCTTATTAGGAATTCATGTAAGCATGTGAGAAGTTTGTCAAAATAGGCTTGTTATCTGATGAAAGCAAAGGCTTGATACATGGCATAAGAGTGACTAACGATTATCCATCAATAAGTCATTTGATTTTTTGCAGACGACTGCCTAATTTTTCTTAAGGCTAAAAAAAGTGAAGCTAGAGTTCTGCAAGACATTATTGGTAGGTTTAGTGCCTTAGACTGATAATGGAATCAAAAATGATATTGTTAATATTTAAGAAATTAAAAAGATGGAACTTCAAGAAAATACCTAGCTAAGAGTTCCTCTTTTATTACAGAGGAGCAAGATGGAGTCATTTGGACCCATTTTAGGGAAGTTTAGAGGCAAACTTGGAATATGGAAGACCAAATATCTAAATCCTACTGGTAAAACTGTTCTTGCACAAACTTTCTTAGATTCTATGGCATCATATGGTTGTGTTTCCCATGTCAAAAAACCTCACTAGCAAAATTGATTCTATTCATATGCGTTTCCGGTGGAATAAGGAACAAGATACTAGAGGTTTAATCCTGAGAAAATGGGATTATGTGGCTATCCCTAAAATATTCGGTTGTCCTCACTTTAAAAGGTCTGACATTTTTAATGAAGCTTTACTGGCCAGGTTAGCTTGGAGGATGTTGTATCATCCAAATGTATTATGAGCAACTACCTTAAAGCATAAAAACTTCTAGAATCTTGATCCATTAGCGGATGCGCTACCAACTCATGGTTATTGGATTTGAAGAGGGATCATAGATGATACTGCTTCTATTATAAAAGATAATTGCTGTTGGAAATAGGTAATGGCACTAGTGTAGATATTTGGAAACATAAATGGGTTCATAAACTAAGTGCAACTGTTGATTCTAGGACGAGTCCTAAAAATATGAAAACTGTAAGCCAACTTGTAGACAAGGTTACTAATTCTTGGAAAATTGATACCTTTGAAATCTTTGTTTGATGATCAACTGGTAGGTCAAATATTACAGATTGGGAAACCAAGTTAGGGAACTGATAGAATTAGATGGACTCATACTGATATGGCTTGTTTAGTGTTAAATTTGCATATATATATATATATATATATAATTATCTTGAATAATATGATTGATTTCAATGATGTGTCTGATAATAAATTTCATTGGAACATGTTTTGGCAGATTAATCTAGCTCCTAAGATTCTTATCTTTCTTTGGAAATGCATTCATAGATGTCTCCCAGTTAGAGTAAAATCTAGCCATTTTGTACATAATGCTGATGTCATCTGTTCTTTTTTCAGGAATTATGATGAGACAATTCAATGGCTATTTTTTAGATTTTACCTATGCTAAAGAAGTTTGGACCTTTATTGATTTTGTTTTCTACAAGAAAATCCGTAATAAGGGTATTTATGTCATGATTAATGAATGGTTTTTTGCCGACTACAAAGACAAAAATTAGTGCAATTTGCAGGGATAGTTACGTAGTACGTTTGGAAGAGTAAATATATGATGGTATTTGAAAAAACTTTTATGCCACTAGCTATTTTAGTTAACCAAATCAAGTAGCTTAGCTTTTGGGGGGGGGGGGGATTCCATTCTAGTTTTGTTACTAATAGGCTTTCTGGAATTACTAGAGTAAATAGAAGTCGGAGATGGTGTAAACCTCCATTTCCTTTTGTTAAAGCTAATTTTGATGTTAGTTTTGATGATACTGTTAATAAATGTGGAATTGGACTAGTATTGAGATCCGCCACACATTATTGTGAAGGAACAATGAGTATCCCATTAGTGGCATTAGATGAGGAGCAAGTCGAAGCATTAAGGGAATTTCAGGCTATTATTTGGGCAAAGGAGAAGAACATTCGACATCTGCAGTTAGAGGGTGATATGTAATACCATGATTTCGGCAGTGGTTTGGCGAATGAAATATAAGCAATGGTTTGTTCTTTCCTAACACCGGGGCCTTTTCATCACAATTGGCTTCAGAGTTGGCAGAAAACTCTGCAGTTAAGCGTGCTCGAGCTGGACTAATCCAGGGATGGGTGACCTCCTGGAAGTTGTTGTTGGATTACCGCAGCGATGCCCGTTAAAAACTCCCCCCACACCACTGGATAACTGCAGTGGCTAATTGTGGGGACAATAACGACAGAGGGTCAGGTCATTAAATGATAACACCAATGTGGTGGTTGCTTTAAATGGGAAAGTCTCTGTTATGAAATGGTCAACAAATATTGGAAAGTCTCTGTTATGAAATGGTCAACAAATGCTGTCATTAGTGATTGTATAGTTTTGTTTCGAATCCTAAAGCTGTAGTCATATTTCAAAGGGAAGCAAATAATACAACGCATTTGCTAGTCAAAAAAGCATATAATGCTAGTTCTAGTGTGTCTATGTATTCTGGTTTTTCAGTATGGTTAAAATCCTCGATGGAGGATGACACAGTAACTTAGGCTCTTTCTTAATATAATTCTTTTCTTAGTAAAAAAACAATGAGTTAATTTTAATCATTGTGATTTTGAAGCATTCCACATATGATTTGGGTCCTTCTTGGTTGTTCGTGTCTTTGAGATAAGACTATATCGACAGTCCATGGTGGTACATGATTCTGTAAGTACTCCTCCAATATTAGTATTCTGGAAGATTTAGCTCGAATTTTGTTGATTATTCTGTAGACCTTGGAATTTCTTGCCAGCCATATATGTCATATGGTGAATAAAATACATAAATCTCATTGATTCTTCGGTGAACTTCGTTTCTAGTAGCTGCTCAATGTCAAAGCAGTTGTTTGCAGCCGTGGGTGCCTGGGTGGTGGTTGATGATATGGGATAGATAGTAACACCGCTTGAGTGACTCGATAAATCACGCTTAAAACTTTTAAGGACTTAATTAACTGGCAATATTAATTGGCAAATTTTCAAAAGTTTCAATCCCAACGGTACACATACACAACAGTGTACACCTTCCCGCCCTCTTTGTTATCATGCTACGCAAATACATCAACCCAACAATACATCATTCATAATATATCCTTTTATTACAACAGTACACGTAGCAAACATAAACCTGGCCCACATCTTCCCCATTGGCTGATCTATATATTTACCAGGATTCTCGTCGTTTTAAATTTCCCTCTTTGTCTCTCTCTCATCTCCGTTTCTTAATGCAAAGAAACTTCCCATATTTACCAAACTTACCATTAATAAAACTAACTGTCCAAAATACCCATGCCCGTACAATTTTATGACTTCTATTTTCTAGCTTAAAAAGTCGGTCCCAGGAGAACTCGAATTAGGGTATTATCGGTATATAAGAGACACTAAAAAGACAGACTTTTCCACATTCCTTATTTTCGGTATTGCCATACATACACACCTCTCTCCCTCCTTGATCCCGAAATTGAACCCTAAATTGAAACTGAAACTGAAACCCTAGTTTTATCTTCTTTCTTCTGGATCTGTCCGCAGAAGTTCTACGATCGTTCTCCGTTTGGTGATTAGGGTTCGCAGAAGAAGATCAGCGATTTCAATGGTTTGAATCTTAAACTTCACTTTGTATTATTTTTTATTTTAGGGTTCTTTTTCTGGGGGGTGGGTTGTTTTTTCTTCTGCGATTCGAATGCTTTGATTTGTGTTGGGGATGGCAAAAGGTAGAGATACTGAAGAATTTAAGGTGTTATCATCGAATCCAAGAACTGGGTTGAAACGTGAATTTGCATTTGCTATGAATGCACAATCTGAATGTTCTGGGTCTTTAGGTAGAACTAGGGCTAGAAAAGCAGAAGAACCTAATTCTGTTGTTGATTTAGGGAAATCTAGTAAGAAAAGAGCTAAACTTTGTGTCCCTAAGGAAGAGCAAAAAGAGATTGTTTCTGATAATGAGGAAACCCTAATTTCAAAGGAGGGTGAAATTGAGAATGGGAATTTACATGGTAACATTGAAAATGGGGATGAACAGAAGAATGCTCGGTTGAAGGAACTAGTGAAGACTGATTTGTTAAAATTGAAACAGGAGATCAATAGTGATGGGTTGAATGGGGAAACTCAAGTTGTAGTGGAGAAAACACCAAGGAGATTCACACGTTCAGCTCTGAAAGCTACAGAAATTATCAGCTACAAAAAACGTAATGCGTCTCTTGGGAAAACTAAAACTCGGTTTACTCGTTCTTCTTTGGACTCAATGACGGTGGAGACTGTAATGGATGGCAATAAGGAGCTAGGTAAGGATTCAGCAGAGGCACCCGAAAAGGAGGCACCAAAAATTTCAAGGCTGGCACCGGCGAACCTTGTAGAAAATACACCTGAGAGTGGCATAGAAAATACTGTAACTGGCACATCCGACAAGCTGTTAACTTGTTTGTCTTTGGATCAAAAAGCAGATGAGATGGTAACCGATGACAACATGGAGGTAGAAATAACTTCAGCCGGGAAACCCAGTTTAGATAGTATGGAACATCTAGCAGTTATCCCTGAAAATTCTGACCCTCAGCTTCTTTCATTGGACAAACCTGGGAACTGCTTTCCTGATTCAGGTTTGGAAACTAAGGCAGATGATCTGACAATGGATGACAATAAGGAGGTCGAGGAATCCAATCTGGAACCCAAGGAGGTCCAAAACTCTACAGTTGAGGAATCCACTGTTGAACCCAAGGATGTCGAAAACTCTACAGTCAAGCAATCCAATCTGGAACCCAAGGAACAGTTAGTGGCGGTCACCGAAAATCCAGTAAAGCAAAACGTGTCAGCTAGTATATCCACAAAGCGCTTTCCTCGTGTAGCTTTGGAAGTTAACAAGGATTTAGTAATGAGCCCTATAAGTAATCAACTGAATGTTTCGTCTGAGAAACCTATGCGGCGATTTACTCGTTCACTAGTGGAACCCAAGGCAGAGCCTGCAGGGAACAATGGAACTTATGAACAGCAGAATGTTACTCCTGAGAAATCCATGCAGCGGTTTACTCGTTCACTTTTGGAACCTAAATTAGAGCATGAAGTGATCGATTGCAGTAATGAAGTACACAATGGCGTGTCAGAAGAAGCACCAAGACGTTTTACGCGCTCAGTTTTGAAACCTAAGGAGGAAAGAACTGATACATCTGAATATGTCTTCACCAATTCTCCCTCCAATGTCAAGGAGCTATTTGAGACTGGTATGCTCGAGGGACTGGTTGTAAAGTATGCCTTCCCGGGAAAGAAGGTAATCCTTTTTAACCACACTTTGGTTGGCTCTGCATTGACTAAGTTGCTTTCACTGAAACTAGTTTGATATATTTGTCAGACAACAGAGCTTGGAGGAACAATAAAAGAACTTGGTATTTTGTGTTCCTGTATCTTATGCAAAGGGGAAAAAGTGAGGATTACCTGTTTTCTGTTATTTGGCACATTTCTCTTAAAATCATCAAGAGATTAGTGGATGGCTAACACCATTTTTTTTTTTGATTCAGGTGGTTACACCTTGCCAGTTCGAGCAGCATGCAGGTGGTACAAAGGAACACCCTGAGGAGTATATTTACTTGGAGAATGGTAGCAGCCTTAAAGAAGTATTGGGTTTGTTGAAGGATATTCCCTTGGAGAAGCTGAAGGCAACAATTCAAAGTGCAATTTCCACTGCACACGTGAAAACCATGAGTACCTGTATGTATTGTAAAGGTGAGCTTCTGGTCACAAGTGTTACTTCATTTTAACATTTCCACTTAGAGCATCATACTGAAAAGTTGATACTCTAATTATCTGTAGGACCTCTTTCTGGACCCAAAAGGGTTGTGCAAGTATGCAATAAATGCCTGGAAGCCAGGAGATGTTCTGCAAGCCCAGCTCGTAAAACTGGTGATGAGAGGTATGATACTGCCCGGATATTGAAATGTGTACTCTTTTAGTTGTGTCCCTTCTCTATCAGGAAACTGGAATCAGATTTTTGTTTGTATGGGTGTTAAACCCCTTTTTTTTACTTAAAGTGATTGTTTTTTTTCCTTCCCTGTATGTCTTAGAAAAGTAGTTTTCTTATGTCTATAAGTGACTGTTCATATAGCATTGTGATGGAGATGTAAGGTCTCAAAAGGATGATTAAAAACTTAAAAGTATTCCTTTTTTTATTTTTGAAAATGAAGAATACCAATGAGTAGATTTGGGTCACTTGATAGTGAAGTGTAGTATAACTCATGTCAGGTTACTTTATGTAACGATAAAGTTCTTTTTTCTATTATACGTCATGATATATTCAGACTATAATGCTTTATTTTATTTATTGATTCGTCTTTGATATGGTTTTATTCTCGGATTACTTTAGGTCAAAGTCAGTTGTGAGCCCAAAGTCCTTGAAAAGTATACAAAGGCATAGCTCGTCACAGAAGAAAAGTAGTGTTAAAGGGAAAATAACAAGAAAGTGAGTATCTTTTTCTCTTCTTGTCTAATTTGATGTTGCATTTTGTTAATTATTGCTTATTAACCATATTTGTTCTGTTGTGTTTTCTCAAGGGATCTGGGATTGCATAAGTTGGTGTTTGAGGAAGGTGGCTTACCTGATGGAACTGAATTGGCATATTACATGAATGGAAAGGTACTAGAGTATTACAGGAGGTTCACTCATTTCTTTTATTAAAATGTTTTTACTAGATTTATATATATATATATATATATATATGGTTGTAAGGATCATTCTTTTGTTGGACAGAAACTGCTGGAGGGGTACAAAAAGGGTTTTAGCATATTTTGTCGTTGTTGCAACTCTGAGGTGCAGTTTGATTAATCCTAAACTTTAGCGTTTTGAAATTGAATTAGAAGAGGGGAAAAAATGACTGCATTTGAATAACAGATTTACACTTCTGTGTAATTTATTTGTTTTCTCTTTTCTTGGATTGTTAATTTTTCTGTTGAATGAGCAGGTCAGCCCTTCTGCTTTTGAAGCTCATGCTGGTTGGGCTTCACGTCGCAAACCGTGAGTTGATCATGTAATTTGTTTCGTAGACGTCATTTGCCTTTGACCTTTTTGTTTTTTTGACTTCTGTTTCTTTCTCCTTTTTCAGTTACCTAAACATCTATACGTCAAACGGGGTGTCACTGCATGAGCTGTCAATTTCGCTTTCGAAATCTCGGAAGTTTGTTTCCAACTACAATGATGACCTGTGTGGCATCTGTGCAGATTTTGGTGATCTTTTACTTTGTGATGGATGCCCTAGGGCCTTTCACCGAGGTAAATTTTTCTCCGTGCTTATGATAGTTTTCACTGTTTTGCTTGTGTCAGTTTAAAAATCTGTAGAATGTAGTAAGCAATTTGTTAGCAGCTGTGACATCGACAAATAAAACAGATATCTGTGACAAGTAATGATGTCGATGCCAATTGTTAGCTTATGGATCATCATTGGTCTCAACTGTCCAGATTTAGACTTATGGGTGACATTATGAAAGATTATGCAGTTCTGATTATTCTGTAATTCGTTGCAGACTGTGTTGGAGAGTTGCGAGTTCCTCGTGGCGACTGGTATTGTCCCTATTGCGTGAGTATGTTCCAAAGAGAAAACCATTGTACAAGTAACGCCAATGCCCGGGCAGCTGGGAGGGTTGAAGGAGTTGATGTTATTGAACAGATAACCAAAAGATGTATACGAATCGCTGAAACTACAGAACCTGAAGTTGGTGGTGGATGCTCGTTATGCCGGTAAGACATGCTTATTATCAAGCAGACTTATAGATTTGTATCTTCTAAGATTGGGACTTACAATCGTTACCTTCTTGTAGATCCACTGGCTTTAGCAAATCTGAGTTTGGACCACGTACAGTTATCATTTGCGATCAGGTATGTATTCTTTCTCTTGCATGTAAAGTCCCCTATGTATCATCACATATCAGTTATTTTCACACGTGTGTACAGATCAGCTTGTTCTTAGTTTCAGTTTGCATGTTTTCATCAGTGCCAGAAGGAATATCATGTTGGGTGCCTGAAGGATCACAAGATGGCAGATCTACAGGTGTGCAAGGCGAACTTTATCTGGCCCTTTTTTACTGCTCTTATTTTTGTAGATTAAAATGTTATACTTTTTTTTTTTTAACAGGAACTGCCGAAAGGGGACTGGTTTTGTTGCACGGACTGCAATAGAATTCATACTGCTTTGCAGAAGTTGATCGTTCGTGGATCAGAGAGGCTTCCGGACTCTCTTTTGGCTGTTGTGAAGGAGAAGCTCGAGGAAAAAGGTTTGAATATAGATGGAGATTTGGATGTAAGATGGAGGCTTCTTAGTGGCAAGACAACTTCTCCTGACAGTAGATCACTGCTTTCAAAGGCTTTAGCAATCTTTCACGTGAGTAATTTTTAGCCGCACCATGATACTCTGTTTAGTGCTGTGATTATGATATGCCCTCTTTAGTACTACCCCAAGTCACAGTTGGTTTTTAACGTGTTCTGTATTGCTCAGGATCGCTTTGACCCTATTGTGGATGCTACCACAGGTCGTGACCTTATCCCAGCCATGATATATGGGTGAGCAAGAATCTTTGACTTCATCTTCTATCCATCACGCATCATGCCGTTTCAGTATTATTCCTTTTTGTTTAATTTATGTAACAGTAATCTGAATTTGACAATTTATTCTTGTATTTGCATATCCTACAGACGGAACAACAAAGTCCAAGACTATGGTGGGATGTATTGTGCAGTATTGACCATTAAGTAAGGATTGTTTACTCATCTTTGGATTTGATGCTAGTCGTAAAAGTTATTTTGTCCTGAAATGTCGTCCTATTTTTGCAGCTCTTCCGTGGTAACAGCTGGAATTCTTCGAATCTTTGGGCAGGAAGTAGCAGAGCTTCCTTTAGTTGCGACGAGTAGTGATCATCAAGGACAGGTTAGGACTGATACACTGATGCATCCTTTCTTTGTTCTTTGTTCTTTATCTTTTCTTCTTCTTGTCCCCCATTCGCTCGTCTAGATGTGGGCTACAATACTGAAGGTTGTGGTGTTCAAATGAAATTTAAATATTAGATAGCTGGTGCTTTTTCTGTTGGCTTTTTTGGTGCATCCATAAAATCATTATTCTCACTGTTCAAAGAGAAATATCATTTTTTCGTCTAATCCTCAAATATTTTAAACAGGAACAGGTCTCAGTCAGATCTTTTGGATTCTGTTCTTATGTTCTCTATTATCTCTGTGCAGGGCTACTTCCAGTCACTGTTTTGTTGCCTTGAGAGGTTGTTGGGATTCTTGAAAGTGAAGAACCTGGTGCTTCCATCTGCTGGAGAAGCTGAATCCATATGGACAGACAGATTTGGTTTCGAGAAAGTTGGTGATGACAAGGTCAGTATTGGTTTTATTTTATGTTACTTAGTTTTTTTCCTCTGACACTGCTATATCTCTAAACATGTGTGTGTTGTGACAGTTGAAAGAGTACAAGAAGGATTATCAGATGGCCATCTTTCAAGGGACTTCTGTGCTGCAAAAGGCAGTTCCGAAGTGTCGTATTATTGACAGATCTCCAAAGAAAAGCTGATTGGAGTATATATTTGTACAGTTAAGTTTTTTGTTGCAATGATGTATAGTAGTAGAATTTTGTCAGGGTGGTCTAACAAGAAATAGATTCAGAAGTATTTCATATAGATTCAGTAGTGGAAATATCATTTTTTAACAAGCTCCCTTAGGTAGTGGTAGCAGCAGATAAAATATGAATTTAGGAATAGAATCACATTGTCATTCAACCACTGTAAACATCACTTGTTACATTCTATTCTTCATTTCATCCCTGGTAATTACGTCCATTAATTCGATTCCTTCGTACTTTCTTTATGTTTTGTAAGATAACCTTAGCGAAGAAGTGAGTCCAGTCAATGAAACACAGATCTTCTGTAGTACACAATGGACCAACGGAAAGGTATCATGATGGTTGGTATTTGCAGTTCTAGTGTTAGACAGTCAGAAATTGAATCTTGTACTTAAAACCTGGAAATAGAACTAATATAATCTTGTGTACCACCGTCTTTGTTGATTTTGTTCCAATTAAGTCAAGAAACTCTCTCAATAAGCACACCTCCCCATTATCATTACCCATTACTCATCATAACTTAAATCCTTGCTCTGTTGCTTACGGATCCTCCAATCTCCACTTTTGAATTTTGAATCCATTGATTACCTCACACCACCGCCTTCCACTTACTTTTCTAAACAAAGTTTGTATATATTTAGTAACATGTGTATGAATTTCTCAAGTGTAATACATAGTATTTCTTACATCTCACGCAAATTACAACTCCTCTCATGTGAAAAGTTTGTCACACCAACTCCATCCATATAAAAATATCTCTCACCCTTGAGCAGATAGTGTCGTAACATTAGCTCCGAAATATGAATAATAGCAACAGTCTGGGTACCTCAACCAACACCAGAAGAAGCAAAAGAAACATTTGCTTCTGGTTCTCAACTCTTTCCATTGCCTTAATATCCGTTCTATTGGCTCTCAATTCTTTCCATTCCTCTAGTATTAGCGTACAAGTAGCTACAAACATTGCTAGCAAGGTGGTTAAGTTAACAGGCATTGATGAGTTATTTTCACTTCTAAGAAACATTACTCCATCTAGACACCATCGTTCTCATCATCATCCTCATCAAAGCCGTACAACTAAATGCGGCAAGACTCAATGGAAGAAATCGAGTCTCATAGCTGATTATGATGTGTCACTTGTGTTGACTGTCGATTTGAATGGTTGTGGGAATTTTAGTAGTGTCCAAAAAGCAGTTGATGCTGTTCCTGATAATAGTCCGACTCGAACGCTTATTATTGTAGATTCCGGTGTTTACAGGTAATTATCACTTTTGAATCTTAAAAACAAAGAAAATAGTCACTGTATTTTCATTATCTAGTACTATTATCATTATGAATGCAGAGATGAAATTCAAAATTCGTATGCCTCTAAATGAGACAGGGAGAAGGTGGTTGTCCCAATTAAAAAAACGAATTTGATACTTCAAGGTAAAGATTATCGCAACACATCCATTGCTTGGAATGACACTGCAAACTCCACTGGAGGGACAATTTATAGTTCCACATTTGCCGTCTATTCTTCAAACTTCACAGCTTATAATATCAGCTTTCAGGTAAGTTTCTCAAATCAAATTCGTCTAGGTACCAACTTGAACATGCTTATAGATATGCACACCTAACATTTCTTTTTTCTCAATCTGACGACTTTGACGTTTGCAATGGAAAAGAATACAGCTCCACCACCGTCTCCTGGCGATGTAGGGGCTCAAGCATTAGCTATCAAGATATCAGGAGATCAAGCTGCATTTTACGGTTGTGGGTTTTATGGTGCACAAGACACACTTCATGACGATCAAGGAAGACATTATTTTAAAGAATGTTACATTCAAGGATCAATTGATTTCATTTTTGGTAACGCTAGATCACTTTATGAGGTATAACAGAAACGAGACTCATTCTCTTCTTTACACGTCCTAGACAATGAACTTGTATATAATCAATAGCATTTTCAATATATAAACAGGATTGTACGATCAACTCAATAGCAAAGGAAGTTCCAGATGGTATAAGTGGGTCTATTACAGCTCAAGGAAGACAAACATTGACAGAAAAATCAGGTTTCTCATTTGTGAATTGTAAGATTGGCGGGGCAGGAAAGGTTTGGCTGGGAAGAGCTTGGGGTCCGTACGCTTCTGTTGTCTTTGCAAAATCATATATGTCAGACGTTGTATACTCCGGTGGATGGAATGACTGGAACGACCCTTCCAGAGACGAGTCAGTTTCTTAAATCCTAATTTCTACGTATCTTGATTCATAGTTTGTAATCTAATTATACAATACGAATTCGTATAACTGTATAACTGTATGTATACAATTTTTCTGCAGGACTGTTTTCTTCGGAGAATACGAATGCTTTGGTCCAGGATCGAACTTCTCTTCTAGAGTTGCATATAGTAAACAACTGACTCAATCCGAAGTAAATCCGTTTTTGGATGTCTCATACATCGAAGGAAATGATTGGCTTCTTCTTGGGCGCCATGCAAAAAACTCATACATCATTGAAACCAATACTGTACTGGCTTCTTCATAATTTATTCTTTTAATTGTGCGGGTTGTTGTTTATGTCTTAACTGTATTGAGAAACATTATAGTATATGAATGTGAGAGCGCGAGTCAGTTTAGCCAACGTACCCAAACAACTTGTACCTCTTATTACTATTTTTGGTCCTGCTGTCCAGCACGGCACGGCCCTATTATTGTCATTATTATTATTGGCCTAACTAATTTCTTTGTGCCGATTTTGCCTAGTTCTTGTCGTGTTAAATAAGTTAGCTTCTTCATCAATTTAACAAAGTGACTTTTAGGTTTCTTTTTATAAATACACGTAAAAGAAAGCAACTTGTTTTCCACGAGCAAAAAAAATTCATCCCTGCCGTATCTCCTTTGAAGTAAGATCTTACTATAACTTGGAATTATTGTATTTTTTTTAATTTCTCTATTGTTTTGCTGGTACTAGGATAAATCAAGATATCTTATTAACAAAAAAAAGTGTTTCTTATATCCTGCCCAGAAATATGATTCCACCAATTTTTATCCCGGTATTACTTCATCGGAATCCCCAAGACGCTAAATTGTGGCCGATAGTAGTTGGTGGATGTCTGGGGTATTTTCTCGCTCATTTTGATGAATATAAGAAAGCATGGAAGAATCGATTAGGATGGACGGTAGGGCCCTACGTGAATATGAAAGGCGGTGGCCTGGAAAGGGACTGCAGAAGGATCATTGTCGAAACCTGCCCACCAGAGATGATAAAAAAAAACCCTGGAAAGGGCCATGGAAATCTACCAAAGCTAGGCAGATAGATAGACTCCTTTCCCGCTGCTAAGGCAGAGCAGTCATTGGATCCCTGTTCGAGAATCTCCTCCCTTCTTCCACTTCGTCCCGAAGAGTAACTAGGACCAATTCAGTCACGTTTTCATGTTCCAATTGAACACTTTCCTCTCCTTTCAGTCGAGTGACTTCGTCCCTCTCGGTCTCATTAAATGGATGATTAATCCCGTGTCGGGTATTTCCCTTTTGTCTCAAAATTTCGTAAAAGGAGCTAGATCAGGAGCTATAAATGGGGAGAAGAAGAGAACTAGAAAAGAAGCGTAAAGAAGGTGGCTCAAGATGACGCTGCCTGCTCGCGAACCCCTAAGTATTTTCTTGTGGAATATTTTTTTTTTTAATGATCTAGCTCTCCAAATCCAAATCCAAAATCTTTTCCAATAGCAAGTACCGGGTCGACTAGAGAATATCTCCAAAAAAAAATATAACATAGTTTTTAATGATCCAGCTCTAACACTCTTAAATTAAAGACAGTTTTGAAACTTGCCACATTTGTATCTATATGACCGACAAAGGCTGAGATGGAAAACATATCAGCTATTTGTATGCTAAAATAGTACTCCTTTACATGAGAGTTGAGATGGTGTCTAATGGGAGATTGGGAGGTAATTAGATTGAATGTCCCATCGATCCCACGGACATTGCAGCTAACAGCCTATAATCATCATCCCAAGAAATGAATCTAGCTCTTGTTTTCCTTGGAACACCAAGATCATCTCACCACAGCAAATACAATCTGGTTCTTTTCCAAATACCGCCACCCACAATAAATCACCCTAATACATTTTCCAAATTTTCGCTTATTATCATTGATGAGATGCATGTTTAAGAATGGCATCCTAAACTAATACTGTATATCTTTTCGACTAGTGCTGTCATACACTCAGTGTATAATACTAAGTGCACATAAATAGATCCGACGGCCAATAAATACATGTCCAATTTGTTATTATGCACACCGACTACGTGAGAGCCTGACTCAGTTAAGCCAACACACAACAACCACTTGTAGCACTCTGCATATTATTTATTGGCCTGGCTAAATTACTTTATGCCCAGGGAAGGTGACCTACTAGATCTTGTCGTGTTGAAAAAATTCAATTTAACAAATTGAGTGAAAAGAAACTAACTTGTTGCCCACGACGCACAAAAACCATCCTCTACTGCATCTCCTTTTGAGGTAAGATCGTATAACTTGTATTCTTTTAATTTCTCTCTTGATCTTCTGATATCACGCTGGGATAAATCAAGGTTTCTTATTAATTTTTTTGGTTATATCCTGCACAGAAATATGGAGTATTATCTTTCGATGCGTCCTTCTCGGCCAATCGCAGGTCCGAATTTATGGCTGTGGGCGGCAGCTGGTGGATTTCTCGCGATTCGTTACCATCTCGTCTTTGATTATAAGGTGCATGGAAGAATCGATGATGTCTTAGGATGGCCGGTAGGGCCCTATGTGAATCCCAAAGGCGGCAGCCTGCAAAGGGCCTTAGAGAGAAGAAGAGAATTAGAAGAAGCGTAAAGAAGGTGGCTCAAGCTGATGCTGTCTGCTCGGGAACCCCTAACTATTTTCTGTTGGAAAACAATTAAATAGAAAATTAATTTTTAAAGTTAATAAGAAAAATAATAACTTTTTGTTTTTTTTTGTGAATGAAACTTTTTAGTCCCACATCGGCAGAGTTCCTCTTTTTAAGTTGTATTATTCCATTATATAAACAAATTCACTACTTTTGTAAAATCCATGGGAAAAGGGGTTCTCTATGATTCAGAGAGACCCCAAAGAAAAATATTTTATATTGTTTTCTTTAGCGTTCACGATTTTCCTTAAGGGTTTTTCAGAGTTGCCAAGCTCAAGTTGAGCATCTACTACATATGCTAGTAGTAGGTGTATTAGGGTGTTTTATCCTGGAGATATCCGTCCTGTGAGGGCTATAACATCAATCTTGAGTGTAGCCTGGCGCTAATGTCTTAAGGACAGCGTGTTGAACACGTGACTCACTCTGTTTTTTCCAAAGTTTTGCCTTATTGTTGTTGTGGAGATATGGGAAGCTCGTCCGTTCGTCAAATCGATTACTTCCATTATAAAGGAGCTAAGTATCAATAACTTTTGCTTATTTGATTTTTCTTTATTTTTGATTATTGCACCCAACAATCTTAAGACATTAGTATTTGTAATAATCGAAAATGGTTGGTTAGTTTGTGAATCATGGATGTTAATTGTGGAGTGAAAAAAACAAAAACAAATTTTTGGTCAGCTGTAGAGTTTCGTGTTTATCTCTTAACCTAGAAGGAATTTAGATAAACCCCTTTGACCTAATGTAGTAGACATCCTGGTAGTTACCCACATAAAATTTCAGAAATTTTGGAGTTGTAAAAGTATTTTTTAAATATTTTACAAAATAGAGAAACGTTTCTGAAAAATTCTGACGAGCAGAAATTTGTTGTTGACTAAAGTAGTTTTTATGGGGTAACCATGAGTTTTTTGAAATGGTGATTCAAACGATGTTTGTAGATCTATATGTTATCTTCAAAACTCATATTTTATTTTCCGATTCGGAACTAAGGTTTATGAGATTTGGTGTATTAGGTGATTGGGAAGTTACCGTGTTCGTGGTCAGAGTATAAACGAAGATTGTGACATGAAACTGAAAAGGGACATGGCTACTAGGTGCATGTGGATGAACACAAGTCTTCCAAAGATGACAAAGGAAAGAACATTAAACACAACTCTAAGCGTAGTCTTCATAAGAAAGGTATGTTTCGTAAAACTGAATCCGGCATTACTTTAATTAAGGGTGATTGTTATGTTTGTAAAATTCCTGGCCACACGGCAGTAAATTGTAGATAACATAAAAACCTTAATAAGTAGAAAGTTAATGCTAATTTAGTTGAAACAAACTAGAACGAGTTCAGTGGCATGATGTCGGAAGTTATTTTAATAACCAATGTGAGAGACCAGTAGGTGGACTCTGGAGCCACCAAGAATGTTTGTTGAAACAGAAACCTGTTCACCTCCTATCAGAGGATAGGGGATGTCGAGAAACTCTTTATGAGTAACTAATCTGTGACAAAAGTTGCATAGAAGGAAAAGGTCGAGCAGAAGCTCATATCTGTAATATTCTCACATTGAATGAAGTTTTCATGTTCCGAGCATATGCAAGAATCTTGTATCTTGTTCTGTTGTAGATGGTAAAAGATTTAAGATTTTAATTGAATCTGGAAAACTTGTTTTAACTAGGAAATGATTTTTTAGGCAAAAGTGATAGGACTTTGGGTCTATATAAGCTTAATGGAAAAACTGATGAAGTGAACATAGTTGATTCTTGTGCTTTCTTTGTGTGATTGAATGTTTTGCGTGGTAGACTTGGAACCGTATACTTTTAAGTCGATGCATAAACTGGCTAGCATAGGCTGTATATCCAAATTTAGTTTGGATTTTGAACAAAAAAGTGAAATATATGTAGAATCAAAATATGCTATAAAACCTTTTAGCAAAAATGTTCAGAGTAATTCTAAACCCTTTTAAGGATCAGATGAAAACCAATTAGAAGCCTTGAACATAACAACTGTATCCTTAAGGAGATGATAATTGCCATTAGTTCAGGATTACATGCGGCCTTGTGGGGGGAGGCAGTCCTCTTAACTAGTATATCCTGAATAGAGTACCGTTTTAAGGATCAGATGAAACTCCATATGATTTATGGAAAGGTAGATGACCTTCTTATGAATGCGTCAAAGTGTGGGGGTGTTTGACTAAGATTGTCATTCCTCTTCCTAAAAGAACTAGATAGAAACCAAAAATGTTGATTGTGTCTTCATATAGGGTATGCTGAGTATACTTCTACATACAGATTTTTGGTTGTGTGTTCTGATTTTTCAGACTTTGGTGTGAAGATTATTACAGAATCTAGGGATGTTGAGTTCTTTGAACATGTTTATTCTTAAACATGTACCTCTTTAGAGATGTGTTGTTGATCCCCTAGATTTATTTTCAAATAGTTAGAACTTATCTTAAAAGAAGATGAAGTTGAGATTGAGCCTAAGAGAAGTAAAACAATTAGACTTGAGACTTCTTATGAAGCCGATTTCATAACATGCCTAGCTTAGTCTGAGCCCCAGACTTGTAAAGAAGCCTTGACATCTACTGAAACTCCATTCTGGTAAGAAGCTTCATTTAGTGAAATGGACTCAGTCCGTCGGAACCAGACTTGGGAGCTTGCTAGTTTACCTCCAGGGAGTAAGACCATGGGATGTAAATGAGTCTTTAAGAGGAAACGTTGGGTGGATGGAACTGTGGAAAAATATTAGGCTAAGTTGGTAGATAAAGGCTATAAACTAAAAGAAGGTGTAGATTTCCTTGATTCTTATTCACTTGTGACGAGAATTACTTCTATTGAGATGTTAATTGATATTGCTGCCATAAACAACTTAGAGATGCATTAGATGGATGTTAAGACAGCTTTTCTAAAACCATGAATTAGATAAAGAAATTTACATAGACCAATGTAACACTCCGTGTCTTCTTCTCGAGTTTAACCAAATCCATTGACCCAAATTTTTGACTTTGCATGCCTAAAACTCTACTAAAGAAATCTTTTGATTTTTTTTTAGGTTGCGTTAAGAATAAATGTCAATGCCTAATAGTATGAGTGTAGCACTAGGTGCCTTTTCTCGGGTTTAAATGAACCTACTAACCAAATTTTATGCTCAGAATTCTTAAAAAGGTTAACTTTTGGTGCCTTCAACAATTTTGGTTGCCCTTATAGTAATTGGCGGTGCTTAAATAACGAAGTTAGTTTCAATCTTATCATCGGATGCCTTAATAATCTGTTACACATGTCAAGCAGAGGGCTTGCATTTAGAGCACGTGTTGTGCACGGTGGTGATGTATTAATACTATGTCTCCTCACTTGCTCGAAGGGGGGAACTTCTCTATCAGATAGGGGTTATCTCTTCTCACATTTTTGGGAGAGCTCTTTTAAGCTTTGGTCAACTGGTTTTCTTTTCTTTTGATTCTCATCTCTCATTCTATGAAATTTGAAGTTCCATCAGACTCTAGCCGTCGGTGACAAAGATTTAAGGGTATTAAAGTGGGAAGCCCTTTGAAGCTTTAGCCTTCTAGTTTGTTTTGATTTCTCATCTCTCATTTGATGAAAGTTTGATATCCTATTAACCTCTAGCCATTGGTGACAAGGATTTAAAGGTGTTAGAATCGGAAAATCATCACATGGACGTTATGCTTAGACTCTTGTTTGGTGGAAATGCATGTGAGGTAGGAATTGTTTGAATCAATTATATTCTTATTTGTTTTAGTTTTTGTTGATAAAATTGTGTATAGTGATTGATTTCCATCAATTTCATGATAGGGGTTGTTAATATTTTCTTTCAATATTGTGGTTAGCAACTCAATGGAGCTAATTGGGAATTAGGGTTCATGATTGAAAATTGAGGGTTTTTACCCAAGCTCATATTTTGTTGCAATTGATGGAATGGGTTTTTGATATGCGTGATGAATTACTCTAATATATATTTTGATTATAGAAATTTCAGTATTTTTCATTGATAATTCGTGTTTGAATATTATGGTTACATCAAAATAATAATTCCCAAAGTGTCTGTTTTTCTTTTAATGATATCTTGAGATCCAGTGGTTGGATCATGCTGAAATTTTTATATGTGATACTTCGTTGTATGGTGGAAGGTCACGTTTACTACTTGAAAACTTGATAAACTGAGACTGAAATGTGCTGAGTTAAAATCCTGGACAGCCAACTGTTCGTTGTGTTTTCTCAATATCCGTTTATCGGATGAATCTGGAATTTCAATATGATGTTTATATATGTGTAGGTAACCCACTGTAAAAGTTTCATGAAGTATTGATCATTTTAGGTACCCCAAAGCATGGGACGATCGGAACTGAAATTCCTGGAAAATGGTTCATGTTACTGTTTCGATGGGTTGTTGTTGGAGCACTTAGACTCTGAGTCAGCCCTTGGAGTCTTCTAAGAAGTTGTAGGTATACTTCTCTAGTTTCCAACGAGATATCAGTCGCTTATTTTCATCGAGTAACGAATCCTGTAGGAATTTTTGAACACAGCTGGTCCGAAATGAAATTTCTGAAGTAGAACGTTATATACTTTCTTGGAGATATACTTCTGTGTTCTCGAATCATTTTGAGTCTGAACTAGCTATGGGTGCCTTGTAATGGAATGTATCCCTGGGAATAACGTTTCCGAATTGATATTAGGCGCTACATTCTGAATTATAAATTGTGAATTATGCCCATTCTAAGCACTACTGTTTTGCGCTCCTTGTAATCCTGTGCAGTCATGTTCATCACACCTTAACTCATTAGGTGGTTGTCATCAAGGTGAGATTTCTATATATGATCATACATTTTAGTTGTAAAGTGAGGGATACATTTCAGGTGAATTTAGTCACATTTGCTAAGCTGGATAGTGGTATCGGTGTACCTTATTATCTAGTATTATTAATGAATTTTTTGTTAACTCATTGCAATGATGTTAGAGTTCTATTTGCTTAAGCACTTCAATTTTACTCTTGCTTTTGATATTTTACTTTAATGCTTTATGAAATATTTAGTCTTACTTGTATGAGTGGGTAAAAAGATAAACCCTTATTAGTGTATGCTATGAAATCTGAAATCTAGAATATGTTTTATTAGCAAGGCCCTGCAAGGACCGTATTAAGGCCATCCTAGTTTCTGTTGCCATGATATATGCTTTCACTCTAATTTTCATGAAGTCTATAAAAAATTCATGAATATAGGACGTCGTGAACGCCGAATTGAACGATAAATTTGGCTTCTATTAATTATATTACTCACCGTGGCTAAGCCTTTTTGGCAATGCTCAATTTATTCGGGCTGAACTCACTTCTTTGTTCATAGTGGTTGAATTCTAAGAGTGTGGTTTATGTCAGAATGAACTATCAGTGAGTGAATGAACTTGTTTGTGAAAACGCTTTAAGGATCACTTGTTTAAACGTTTTTTTTTAGTTTAGTTCTTTGTTAAATCAACGATGTATGTTAACTGTTGGAGTAGTCCATTTTTTTTATTGAGCCTCTTTATGTTCCATATCTTACCTCGCCATTAAACTAGTGTTCCATGGAAAGAAATAATGATTGGTTATCTATTGCTAGAATGCGTAGATGCTTAGATGAACAGGTTGGTCGAAATGTTAGCATTTGGGATAATCGACGACTTTTTCTTTAAATTTACCAGTCTTGCAATCTATTTAACATTATGTAAATTAAATGCATACTCCCTGAACCTTAGTGGAATTAACTTCAAATATATTATCTGACCAGTCTTGCAATCTATTTAACATTATGTAAATTAAATGCATACTCCCTGGACCTTAGTGGAATTAACTTCAAATATATTATCTGATGCGCTTGGGTCAAGTTCTGGTTTGTAATTTGTGTGATGGATTATTACCTCCTATGAGTATTGTGACTGGCAACCCTAACAAGTGGTAATTATGATACTGCAGTGGGATGATTTAGGGATAGTTGTTGCTATGCAATTCATACTATCCATTTTGTAAGAGATGATTGCTATCTAAAGGGGTAGTTCATATCATCTAAACAAATGTGACGAACTACGGTCGTGCTTGATCCCTTCGAGCAACGGAGAGGGTACGTAGGCAGTCGCTATGCGGTTCAGCACAACACTACATGCTTGATCCCTTCGAGCAACGGAGAGGGTACGTAGGCAGTCGCTATGCGGTTCAGCATAACACTACATGGTTGTTCATATCATCTGTTCGGAGATGATTGCAACCTTGACATCGGCAACTGGCCGCGTATAAGTTATTGGGGTTGGCAACTGGCCAACTCCCATTTTTGGCAACTGGCCATTGTTAGTATCGACAACTGGCCGCGTATAAGTTATTGGGGTTGGCAACTGGCCATCTCCCATTTTTGGCAGATGGCCATTGTTAGAATCGGCAACTGGCCGCGTATAAGTTATTGGGGTTGGCAACTGGCCATCTCCCATTTTTGGCAACTGACCATTGTTAGAATTGACAATTGGCCGCGTATAAATTGTTGGGGTTGGCAACTCCCATTTTTGGCAACTGACCATTGTTAGAATCGGCAATTGGCCGCGTATAAATTGTTGGGGTTGGCAACTGGCCATTGTTAGAATCGGCAACGGCCGTATAAATAATTAGAATTGGCAACTGGCCATATTACTTGTTAGAATTGGCAACTAGCCATATAAGTCTATTATTTTTGGCAACTGGCCGTCTCTCATTTTGACAACTGGTCGTCTCTCATAATTGCAGAATAAATGCTAAGTGTGCTTGTGTCTCTCATTTTGACAACTGGTCTCGTCTCTCATAATTGCAGAATAAATGCTAAGTGTGCTTGCGTGTAATGCAGTTTGGGTAATTCGAATTCGAGTTGCTCAGAAGAATTGAATTTGAAGGTCCGATTACTTGAGTGGCGGATTACTTGAATGGCGTATCAGAGAGTCAGAGTTTGTCAAGCGGGCTGAAATCCGGTTCGTTGGAAGACCAGATTTTTTGATCCGTCACAACCAACCTGAGGACTTTGCAGTGAAAGGTTATGAATACAAAGTTTGTAAGTTGAACAAATCTTTGTACAGTTTTCAAATAAGCACGTAAACAGTGACATGAAAAATTTGATCATATAATAATGTATAGTGGATTTAAGTTAATGAATCTGACAAGTATATTTACAAGTAACTTGTTAAGGATGCCTGTGTGATTGTATACTTGTATGTTGATGATATGCTTATACTTGATACAAACATAGATGTGATTAATTCCACTAAAAACATGCACTGAATGAGAACGTTGACTTGAAAGATTTAGCCCATGTTGATGTAATCTTAGGGATAAGGATTAGAAGATAATCAAACATTTATAGCCTTAGTCGTTCTCATTATGTTGAATTTGTGCTTAAGAGATACAATCAGTCTGATTGTAAGCCTGTTTGTACTCCTTATGATTCTTCTCGTAGACTCAAGAAAATAAGGGTAATGGAGTATCTTAACTTGAATACTCAAGAGTTATAGGATGTCTGATGAATTTAATGAACTGTAAGAGTCCAGACATTGCCTATATTGTGAGTAAGTTAAGTAGATATACTTGTAGTCCAGAGCAAGAGCATTGGGATGCACTTAGTAGTAGAATACTATGGTACCTAAAATACTCTATTACCTTTTGTTTAATTTATGAAAAGTATCTTGTTGTCCTTGAGAGACTTTGTGATGCAAACTGGATAGTTGACTCAGAGGAGTCTAAGTCTACGAGTGGATATGTTTTCACTCTAGCAAGAGGGTTTGTTTTTGGAATATTTCCAAACAGACATAGACATATATTGCTCAATTCATTATGGAATGTAAGAGTATTGTGTAAGATAAAGCAAGAGAGTGGGCCGAGTGTCTAAGATGCTTTTTAGAAGACATTCCTCTCTGGCATAGGCCTGTGCCAGCTATATCTATACATTGTGTTAGCCAAGCTATAAATAGCTAAAGCTAAAAACAACTAATCTCAATAGGCGTTATTTCCAATGATTGGATAAAATCCAAGGAGAATATCGCAGACCCTTTGACGAAAGGTTTGTCTAAAGAGATAGTTAGTAATGCATCGAAGGGGATGGGGCTTAAGCTTATAAATTAAACTTTCCATGAAGGATACTCAACCTTGCTGACTAGAGATCCCAAGACCAAGGTTTCGAATGAGACAACTAATATGTGGTGGGTAAAGGTAAACACTATCAGAGAATTTCATTCTTTGTTCCTTCCTTATGGTGTAGACGCGATAGTGTGACTGCATGTGAAGGATGACTTTTAAGAAGTCTTAATGAGTTCTATAGTTTCAATTTGAGATTGAAGTGGGGTGTAGCAGTAACACTCTTTATGGGAACTCACCTATCTGAATGAGGAAGTGGGGACGCTTCCTATGAGAATATGATCTTTGATTCTCTAGAGCATTATGAGAAACAGGATATGTTAGGGCCAAATTGGACAAAACGGCACGAGCTTGGCAGCAACCTTGGGGATATCATCTGTGGTTGTTATCGCGAATTACATCAAACGCTAGCAGTTCAAGACATCGCGTTCACTGTTTCTAGCAACTAGTTCCGGTAATATCTCGCTAAGCAAAGGTTCAAGACCTCATGGACACCTCTGCCTAAAATGGTATTTCCTGCGTTTTTTTATGTGATTTTCGTTTTGATGGTTTTGGTATTACTGGAACTTAGGACCTAAGGGTTCACTAGTTCATGCTTTTTCACTTTGGTGAAAGAAACCTTTAGTCTCACCTGTGAGAAACTAAAGATGAAAGCTCTCTACACTACTATGATTTATGCAATCCATAGTATGACCCTGGGGTCAACACACTTTTGTGTGAGGGAGAGGACGTAGAAATGACTAGTATGATTTCAACACACAGACGATCCGTATGTCTGTTCGGTCAGGCAGGGTCGTGAGGTTGGGTTGTTGATTTACCAAGATCTATCTGTGTTTTTCATATTCTATTGAGGTTTTCATTCATGTGGGGGATTGTTGGAAAACAATTAAATAGAAAATTAATTTTTAAAGTTAATAAGAAAAATAATAACTCATTGTTTTCTTTTGTGAATGAAACTTTTTAGTCCCACATCAGCAGAGTTCCTCTTTTTAAGTTGTATTATTCCATTATATAAACAAATTCACTACTTTTGTAAAATCCATGGGAAAAGGGTTTCTCTATGATTTAGAGAGACCCCCAAAGAAAAATATTTTATATTGTTTTCTTTAGCGTTCACGATTTTCCTTAAGGGTTTTTCAGAGTTGCCAAGCTCAAGTTGAGCATCTACTACATATGCTAGTAGTAGGTGTATTAGGGTGTTTTATCCTGGAGATATCCGTCCTGTGAGGGCTATAACATCAATCTTGAGTGTAGTCGGGCGCAAATGTCTTAAGGACAGCGTGTTGAACACGTGACTCACTCTGTTTTTTCCAAAGTTTTGCCTTGTTGCTGTTGTGGAGATATGGGAAGCTCGTCCGTTCGTCAAATCGATTACTTCCATTATAAAGGAGCTAAGTATCAATAACTTTTGCTTATTTGATTTTTCTTTATTTTTGATTATTGCACCCAACATTTTCTTGTGGACTATCGCACGTAAAGAACTCCTATATTTTAAGTTTTTTTCTTCATGATCTAGCTCTAAGGTCTTAAATTAAGACAGTTTTGAAAGCTGCTACCTTTGTTTTAAGTTTTCTGTTTCTGAAACAGAACACCAACTTTACATTAGACATGTAAGCTCTCTGTCCGTATGTGTTGCGTTTGGATGAATCCATTATCTGCTATTCTACTATTAGTCAAGCTTCGTGCATGCATGTTTATACTTTTTATTACGAAAATGATTTGTGACTCCCAAAATCTGTGCTCCCAATGCTTCCAACATGAGGTGGCAATCCATGTAGGCAACCGGTTTCCATATTTTACTAAACGTGCTTTTCTTCTTCGTATATTTCTTCCCTTTTACCTCTTCAAGGATTTCTTTTGAGTTCTTTCTTTTTTATCCATCCACACATCTGCCGACTGCAATTTCAATCTCATAAATATTTTCAATCCCAATTGATATTAATCACCAACATTTCATAAATATACTTACTACCTTAAGAGTCAGTATTAGTCATCAGCATTTCACTTGATCCCTGAGATGAAATTGCTCTAAAAAAATTTATCAAAAACTTTTGATGAAATTTTAGCCAATGAAATCGGTATTTTGAATTCCTAATAGGGTATGGTCTGTGAGATGATCATAATCATGATCCCTATTACACCATGTATTCATTAGCATAATTTTAACATGTCTGTATCATCTCTTAATATAACATCCACATCTCCTAATATCCCCCTTAGTTGAGAAAGGATTTTAATAGCATACATCATTAATTCATCATCACCATCACATATTAATACCCTCGAGATTCTGGAAACGTCAATCACTATCTCCATTTCCACTTGCATCTCTAGTTTTCGGTAATGCTTCTTCTTTTAATTGATTATTTTTTTCATTTGTGAAAGTTATAATTCTATATCCATCGAAAAAGAAGTTATAACTCCATAAAATTTTATCTTTGAGTTAGAAAAAAAAAAGGATCCAATAGATGCCACCTCATGTTGGGAGTATTGGGAGCACACAATTTTTATTACTTAGTATACTTGGAAAACCACGACCATCTCACCACAGTAAATACAATCTGTTTTTTTCCCACAATACCGCCACCTATAACAAATCACCCTAACATATTTTCCAAATATTCGTTTATTATCATTGATGAGAATCATGAGATGCATGTTTAAAAAAACCGCCCTAGCTAATTACTGATGCTAGCTGTACGTTATTTGTAGTCTTGGGACGGCCTTGACCAGTACGGAACCAGGAATTTTTGTTTAGGGGGATAATTTTTTACTTTTCATGGATGATAAATTTGATTGATCGCAAATGCGACAAAAATAAAACGCGTTTAAGTACCTGATGTGAGCAAGACGCGACACACTATGCTTCCATTGAAGCACCCACATCAAATCAAAGGTTGACAAGAAAATGCTTCTATTATTCCTAGTTATAACCCGAAAATTTGAAGACATACACCTATTAGACTTCCCCACTGATAATTTTCATCTTAAGTTAATCCATGAGACTTGATGTTCAATGGTTACATAAATAAGTCGACCAACATGAACATACATATGACTAAATGACTACAATCAACACCTCTATGGAAAAGATGTAGAGTTGAGAACAATTTATGGGAAAAAGTTGCATTACTATTTTATTTAGGAGGACGAACTGCAAGCCCGATCTGCTAACGCCTCAGCTTGTTCAGGTCCTCTTGGAGGCAATTAGATGGGCGGAAGCAAAATAACTTCAAAAAATTCGGCTAGAAGGAGATAGCCAAATAGTACAAATTGCACTAATATACCTTTCGCGTATCATCTGAGATATTTGATACTCGTTTATGACCGGCAAAGGCTGGAACGGCTAACATATTTGTATGGTACTCTCGTTTACAAGAGTTGAGACTCCTTTTTGTTAATTTTTTGTACGAGTTGGGAGTGTCTCATCTCATGGGAGATTGGAAGGTAATTAGATTGAATGTGTCCGATCGATCCCACAGACGTCGCAGCTAACAGCCTATAATCACGATACAATCTGGAAAACCACGATCATCACACCACACCAGATACAATCTGTATGTTTTCTTTTCCAAAATACCAACACCTACAATAAATCACCCTAATACCTTTTCCAAATTCTCGTTTATTATCATTGATGAGATGCATTATTAAAAAAAAAAAAAAAAAAAAAAACATCATAAACTGATGTTGTACATTATTTGTAGTCCTCATTCAGTTTTATGTATCTCTTCGACAGTGGTATCACACACTTGAATGCAGAATAAACATGCACCTCTACTATGTCATGCACATAGATAGTTGTAAAATCCAACGGCCAGAGAATATTATCTGCACGAGTACGTGAGAGCGTTAATCTGTTTAGCCAACACACACCAACAAACTTGGAGCATTCGGGATATTCTTATCGTGGGCCTATCTAATTTCTTTGGGCCCATTTGCCGTTCTTGTCTTGTTGAAAGAGATATTCTTCATCAATTTAACGAATTTAGGGTTTTTTTTCACATAAAAGAAACTAACTTATTTTCCACGACGCACAAAAATCATCCCCAAGTGTATCTCCTTTGAGGTAAGACTATATAACTTAGAATCCTTACTTCTCTTTTGATTTGCTGATATTACGCTGGGATAAATCAAGGTTTCTTATTAAAATTTCCGACACTTGCACATATCCTGCGCAGAAATATGGTTGTCTATTATTTTCCGATGTGTCTTTCTCGACAAACCCCATGTACGAATGCAGGGCTGTCGCTTGCAATGGGTGGATTTTTAGGGCTTTGTTACACTCTTTTCATGGATTATAAGGTGAAGGGAAGACTCGATCATATCTTAGGATGGCCAGTAGGGCCCTATGTGAATCCGAAAGGCCCTTGGATAATTCGTATATACGGTAAAGAGGAGGAGCGCAACGAAGGTGGTTCAAGCTGATGCTGCTCGCGAACCCCTCGCCATTTTCTTGTGGAATGTCTGTACGCAAAGAACTCCTATACTTGCTTTAAGTTATTTGGCTTTAGTTGTTTTGTTTTTATGATCTAGCTCTAAGACTCTTAAATTAAGACAGTTTTGAAACTTGTTACATTTATTTTGAATTTTCTCTTTCTGAAAAGAAAGCCAACTTTGAATGGATTTCATTATCTAGCTATGAAAGATGTGATTGCTTCTCTCTATTGCAAACCTTTGATCTAACTGTCTCTTACTCTACCTATTGTTTTACTGTTAGTCAAGATCTATGCATGTTTATATACTTTATGGTAGAAGTATTTCTTAAAGACGTACACTGATGGGTACGAAATATATGTTCTTTGCGGCCGTTCTTTTTTCTTTAGACCAATGTCACATTTTAGTATTTTACAGTCACTGAATGATTGAAGCAACAAGGTTTTGAATTTTACAGGGTTGACACACATTTGAGTCAGTTTATTAGAAACAATTTCTAGTTCGATATACAAGCATGTGCCAGTGTAAACTCTCTAAAACAATATTTTGTTCATTGCATCCTCAACTTGATCTCCTGGCTCTGGTACCCCCTGCAGCTTGTTGCTAAGAGTCTCTGTGAATGCCTCTAGGCAATTAAAACAATATACGTTTCACGCATCACCCGAAATGTTTGATACTTGTTTATGACCCATATGACCGGCAAAGGCTAAAACGCAGAACACATCAACTATTTCGATTTGTATGCTAAAATAGTACTCCATTACATGAGAGTTGAGTCAACCGGGTATTCCTTTTCGTTGACCCTTTGTACCACGGATGTTGCAGCTAACAGCATATAATCATCATCCCTCCAAATGAATCTAGTTCCTGTTATACTTTTAAAACCACGACCATCTCGCCACAGCAAACACACCATCTTTTTTTTGTCTACATGATGCCACCTACAATTTGTCACCCTTATACATTTTCCTAATTTTCAGTTATTATCTTTGATGAGATGCAAGTTTAAAAGGAACACCTTAAACTGATCCTGTACCTTAAAGACACCTGACCTTAGAGAGATGGGCCTCGACCAGATTCAAAACGCAAGGTCAGAAACAAGCTGATATGAAAATAGATAAAACATAAAGAGGGAGGATCCATGGACACTCTTAGATGGACATTATCATACATGATTTGTGTAATTTTTTCCGCCAAGCCAAAACGATAATGAATTTGAATCTGATATTTAGATGATACGTTCTTCTAATAAGTTTCTACATTCCTACTAAAAATGAGCACAATTCGAGTTACCAAACCTTACCATCTACCGATCTTAATTTCAACCGTTAACTTTTAACGACTGACATTCAAAGGGGTAGATGGTGGTGTTATACGACTCGAATTGTGCTCATTTTTGGTAGGAATGTAAATTCCTATGAGAGGAACATATCAACTAAATATTAGATTCAGATTCATTGTCGTTTTGGTTTTAAGGAGACAATGGCACAAATCATGTATGATAGTGTCCATCTAAGAGTGTGATAGGATTCTGGAAGAACCCTATATGTGATAACCGCAATCGCACGGTGTCTAACTAGTAGACAGAGGCAAGTACGGGTCGAACCCACAGGGAGCGGTGAAAATACAACTATTAATTAATATCAAGAATAACAATTCAAATTATAAATTTCAGAGAATTACGAATTGGTGAGTAAGATTATGAAACTCGGAAATCGCAATGACAAAAAACCTAACCAAGATTATGAAGGTGTTAGGGATCCAGGAATCCCTTGTAGGTAACTTATTGTATTCAATCACAAAGGGTAATGGCATGAAAGATATTTCATTCAACAATTGCCGACAAGATTATCAAAAAGATCATTTGTTCTCACCTTAAAATAGAATTCCAAAGCACTAAGTATACATGGCATAAATAGTCAAGAGATATTCATAAAACGATTATTGCTAAGGTTCAACGATTCCTTCTACTAATCTAACTATGGACTATACATGGCATAGAACATGAAAAATATAGCTAGAAGATAAATCATTGATAGAGAACAAAACCGTAATCATTAAGCTCATATTATAGAAAACCCTTGTTTCAAAAACACAAATAAATCAAACTACAAGTTCATCCTTTCACCCTAACATGATTAGCTAGCCATGGCTTTCTTAAAAACCATAAACAAATATAAATAAATCCCTAGCTAATTGAAATCAAATGGGAGAAATGAAACTCCAAACCCTAAAACAAAGCTTTGCAGCTGCGCCTCCGTTTGTTGTTGTCGATGGCTCCCAGCCACAGCCGCAGCCTCCGTCTCCAAAAACAGAACTTTCAAAACCGCCTCCAGCCGGCCTCCCCTTCCTCTTCTCTGGTTTCGTCCTCTCGCCCCAGAGCTCCCAACCGGCCTCCTCGTTTCTGAATCCGCTTCTCTTCGTTTTTAAGTGTGTTGCTGCCAAGAAAAGACCTAGCAAAAACTACCCAATAGGCCCAGTCCAATGACCACCGTTGCCCAGCACCAGGGTCCGACCACTTCCTATTTCAATCCGTCTAAACACCTTTCTCCACCGTTCATTTAAATCTCAGTCCTGGTTGTTCCTTCCTAAATCGAACATGGGTAAACTCCATCCTATGACCATCTCAATCTCGGACATCTTCTTCCATCCACACAACTCAACTCTCAATACTTACTGCCATAGATCCAATATCTTTTTCTTCCAACCACAGTGCCAACTTATCACCTGCAACCTTGTTGCTCTGATCGATCACCAAATCCACCAGTCGACCATCTCCATGTGTCACTGCCATTAGTTCCTGGAACTTGATTCCATCCTCTTCACGCTATCAATATCTTGAACGAACAGTCAGTCGCTTCAAGAACTCAAGCTGTTGTAATCTTTATTCTATCAAACCCCCATATGTGATTATCAATATCGCACCATAGTTGTACTGCAGCTGCTTTGAATAAAAGCTCAAGAACGTCAGTGAAATCCCATACGAAACCAACTTCATTCACGCCTAAGCTCTCTCTGCATCCACCACACAAAACCAATTTCTCCTCTCAGCTACAGTTAGCTTCCTTAACCGAGTCAATAGCCAAATCAATTCCTTTGTCTTCGCTGCTATTCATTCTCTCCGTTGAGAACACTCAACGTAACCCAAATTGAGGCCATATCCCCGGCAGTTTGGTATTACAGAACTCTACAAACTCTAGCCACATATTGGCTTCAATCTCGACCCCAAGACACCATCACTTGTATCACCAGTTCAGTGTTTTTATTGCATTTGAAAAACACTTCATCCCCATTCGACACCGCAACAACACCTCTCGCAGCATAATTAAACCAGCCATATTCTAAAGTTGCTTGATGTTGCCGTTTGGAAGTAGTGTTCGAATTCATTGCCTGCCATTAAATCAGTCACCAAGAATAATTGGTACTTTGAACACAACAGCACATTCCATGCAATCTTCATCTTCTAACGACAATCGCTCATCCATTTGCTTCTCTTGTCAGCTGAAATTCTGTCTCGGTTCGACTACAGCTGCTCGAACCATATCTTCTCGATGGACAATCCCATACAAAACCCATTTGAATGAATGACACCGTCCATGCCTTCACTCTGTCGAGAATTCTACCTGCTCACGTTCCTCCCTAGTGTAACTATCACGTCACCTGAACTGTTAACATCCATTCCATGCAATTCTCCTAGCTTCCTTCTGCCAGTTCTCAACCAATCATCACTGCATAGCTTATTGCTCGCCACCTTCTGTTTTTCCTGCCAGGTTCACAGCAATTGTCTCCAACTCGACTTCTTCGCAGAATGACAAGACCAGTCTTTACTTCTCGGCTTCTCATTGCACCTCTACTTAACTCCAAACAGCACCACTTTCCATACGCAGATGTCTGTATTATTCTATCTCTTCTCCTTCCTTGTTGCTGCCAAACCATCACTGTCTTCATTCACTGACCCCATAACCTTCTCCTTTATAGCCGAGATACAAGAGCACACGACATGAACTGACACCAACCCAAGTTCACTGATCCATGACATAAGACTAAACATCTGTTGCTGTAAAATTATCAAAATATGACGAGCTTTCATTGCTGTAGAGAGCTCCATCGAACACAGCTCCCATTAAACCGAAATTAGCTCCGTCCACCAGTTTGTCTTCTAACTTCAGCCATAGCACCAGCTCAGTCACGTCCAAGCTCTCCATGCATGCATCCATTCAAACTACAGCACCATCATCATCTTTCTTATAGCCTTGCGTGTCTGCAAACAAGGGAATTAGCCCATTGCCAAGACTTCTAGCCAACCAACCCTGTAATCTGGCATGTAACATTATCCACCTGAGCCTGATGCTTGTATAAGTAAACAAAGATGATTCTCCGTTTCCATTAGTATCATTCTTTGGCCGGGAGATGACCTATATGCTGCTGATATATGGAGATACCAGGCCAGCTACATTTTGTCATCTTCGTTGCAAACGCCATTAAGTTTCTTACTTAGCCGTTTATTTCTCCGATGATCAGATTTGTTTGTACTTTCTACAAAAGCACTAAAATAGTGTTATTAGCCAAAGTATCGAGTCCTAGCTAATATAAATATGGGTATAAAATGTAGCACTTACGTGCTTATCAGAGTGTCCACGGATCCTCCCTCAAACATAAATGCCCTTACGGGAAGTCGAATGGCAGGATTTTGAAAAACGCACAATAACTGAAAACAAAAAAACGTGGACGGCAGGATTCGAACCGGCACAACAACTATTTGATAATGCTAATAGTACGAATATTCGGCTGATACGGCTAACATATCGACTATTTATATGGTACTTACTCCTTCACATGAGAGTTGAGGTTATCCCTAAGGATAATAAAGTTATGGACATCTTCTACATTAACCATCTCTCCTTCCTAATCCAACCTTAATCCAAAAAATGCTCTGAGGATCGGCGAAAACTGAGTCAACTCATTTTCTGAATTTTTAGTTTTCCCCCTTCCTGATGCATCACTTTTAATCTTCATCTTTTAATTTTCAGATTTTTTTAGCATTATAGTGATTGGTTTTTATAATCCCATAGATTTTATCATGTTTTAAACTAATTTTTTTCTTAAATCTACTCATTTTTGTGATGTTGTCTAACTAAATCTCTTGATTTCTCCCCTTGTGTTTACAGATTATTGTCCAAAAATGGCGTTGGTCTGGTTTCAAGTGTTGACTATTGCGTTTGCTGTTGTTGTTTATTTGCTTGTTGAAGCTGAAGTTATCCCTGCAATCTCCATTATTATTAGCATTACCATGGAAACCGAGCTCTTCATATCCGATCCAGTAAAGGTTAACCACACACGTAGCAGTCGCACACGTAGAAGATGTAAAATCAAATTTGAAATTTTGTTACTCTCTCTTCTCTTTGGCTCAAACTTACCTAATTCCGTTGGCGATTTGGTTTCAATCACATCCAAAAATACCTCCATGCCAAATATTCAGGGATATAATCTTAATCCTATTTTCAGAAACCTTAATGTGAAAACTATAAACATAAACTCTAAAACCCATTACTCTACACATCCCATTTCTTGTTTCTCTGAAAATCTCAAAATGGCGGAATTGGAAAGCACAAAAGCAATTGCTCAAACATCAAACACATAAGTCTCAGAGTTAGCATTGAGATTTAGGAAAGCAACACTGGAGCTGGAAAATGAACAAGAATCAATCATCCTCAACAATTATGAATCTGATAATGAAGATCTTGCGAAAGGAGAATGGAATTTTTGCTTAATAGGGAAAATCATTTTTGAAGAAAAAATGTCTTACGGAAATGTGGAGAAGAATATCACATTCACATGGAATTTTATACCTCCATAGGAAGTGAAAATCATAGAGGCAGATGTCAATGTGATGATTTTCAAACTGAAAGATAAGAAAGTGGTAGATAAAGTCATTGAAGAAGGCCCGTGGAATATTGATGGGTACCTGTGTATCCTATATGATTACTTTCAATGTTTAATTCATCAAAACCTGGATTGGAATAATTAAACTTATTGGATTCAACTCAAATTCCTTTAACCTGAACATATGAATCCAAAGGCTGTAGGAGAAATGGGGAAACTCTTGGGAGAAGTAATTGCAATTCATCCTCCAAATGCAATTCCAGAAGAGGGAGTCCTAGTTAAAATATGTGTCAAGATTGAACTCACTACTCCTTTAAGAAGAGGGGCCTTAGCTATAACTGCAGCTGGTGTCACAAAATGGGTTCGTTTCTTCTATGAAAAGCAACCCCACAAGCACTGCAAAGATTGTTTCATAATCAACCATTGCAAAGGGGCCCGTGCTGATGCATCCAAGTATGTGGAAACTTTTCATGCAAAACCATATCTTTTTGGGGGTGTTGGAAAGCTGAAGAAACCTATCCCTGTGCGAAATAATATTACACCTATCCCAAGCCAACAACTAGAAGGAATCCAAAACCTGCACCCTTTATTCCCCCTCAAGATGGTGTAGTTGTCAAGATACAATCAGTAACTGAGGCAGATAATGCACAAGGAAGGCTAGGAAAGAGGCAGAGGCTTGTTGATTCAAGCTTAGTATCAGATAATCACCCAACTGAGAAAGAGTGTGCTAATAATATTGGAGATGCTGGTGAGAAACAAACAACGGCTAGAGTCACACAAATGGACAAGAATTCTGAAAAACATGCTGGGGAGAATGAGGTAAACATCAAAAACTTCTTTCTTAATCCTTATTACTCATACTGTTTTATTTCAACTATACCAAACTTTTTTACTAAGCAAATCATGAAATTCTTATCTTGGAATGTTTGTGGATTTGGTAATAGTAATACCAGAAAACACCTTAGGGAACTGATTAGATCAAATAATCCTGATGTCATATTCCTCATTGAAACCAAAAATACCCATAGGAAAATGAAGCAATATATCTCCAATTTTCATTACCCAAATAACTGCATCCATGACCCAATAGGCACACCAGGGGGGTTATGCCTTCTATGGAAAGATGGTATTAATCTTCAAATCTTAGAAGTCAAACACAATATGATCCAATGCACAATGGAGATTGATGCTAGAACAAACAAAGCCCTGGTAACCTTTATTTATGGTGCACTTGATCTAACAACCATAAGTGAACAATGGAACTATAATATTGCAAATCAGTTTAACTTTCCTTGGATTGTTGCAGGTGATTTAAATTTTGTTCTCTCTCAAGATGAAAAAGATGGTGGGAATCTAATTAGTCAATTTATGCTTGATGAAGCATAATTTGTTAGCTAATAATGGTCTTCATAGCATAAATTATATAGTAAACCCATTTACTTGGACAAATAGAAGACAAGGGCATGCTATGATTCTAGAAAGACTTGACAGGTTCCTTGCTAATGATGATTGGTTGAACTACTATCCTACCAGTATTACTTATCATCTTATTCCTCTAGTTAGTGATCACTGCCCTATTATGCTTGTAACCTCTAGAATCCAAAATGATACCTACAAACCATTTAGACTAAATAAAGCTTGTATTAGAGATAATAGTTGCAGAACAATTATTGAAAAGAGTTGGAAAGTGAATAGGAAAGGATCTCATGCTTTTAGAGTCACAAAATCCTTGTATAACACTAAGCAAGAACTGAGGAAATGGAACTATGTTAGTTTTGGAAACATTAGTACCCAGATTAAAAAGATTAAGGCTCAAATAGAGGACATATCCAGGATAAATAGCAGTGCTAATATTTCCATGATAGAAGAACTAAAATGCAAGCTTAATCAGTGGTATGACATTGAAGAGGATTACTGGAAACAAAGAAATAAAGATGAAGACCTTAGAATGGAGAAAGAAATACAGCTTATTTTCATCAAAAAGTGAACTTTAGAAGAAAAAGAACCAATATTGATACCATCTAGAATTCCATGGGTGTTTGGTTAACTGATAGAACATATATTGCTAATAACTTAAAAGATCACTTTTATAACATGAGTAAGTCCACCTCTCTACCTAGTGCTGATGCTTATTTTAATACTGTTACTCCTTGTATTACTGATGATGAAAATGCTCAGTTAATTGTTGTTCCTACTCATGAAGAAGTTAGAAATGTAGTTTTTGGCATGCATTCTTGGACTACTCCAGGGCCTGATGGATTTCCACCAGGTTTCTACCAAAAATATGTGGACCACTGTAGGGGATGACATTGTTAATATGGTGCAAGCTTTCTTCCATTCTAAGCACCTCTTAAAACAGTTAAACCATAATTTTACTGCCCTAATTCCAAAGAAAAATTGCCATGTTTCTGCAGCTGATTTTAGGCCAATTAGCCTATGTAATGTGAGTTATAAAATTATCTGAAAATTATTAGTTACTAGGCTCAAACCTCTTTTGAATAAATTTATTTCTCCATTTCAATCAGCTTTTGTACCTGGTAGAATGATACAAGATAATATTGTTATGGGCCATGAACTAATTGATACCATGAAAGAAAGAAAAAGTATGAATGGTTGGATGGCTATAAAACTAGATATGAGTAAAGCTTTTGATAGAATTGAGTGGAATTTTGTGATTGATAGTCTTAAGAGCCTATGATTCTCTGAATGCTGGTGTGATCTCATTAGACAATGCATCTCTACTGTTTCTACTTCCATATTGTTAAATGGTTCTCCATGTGAAGTTTTTACTCCTCAAATAGGATTAAGACAGGATGATCCTTTATCACCATACCTTTTCATCCTCTGTATGGAATCTCTTTCCAGATCTTTATTTACCGCTGAAGCTAGTAATTTCATTCATGGTTGTACTGTTACAAAAGATAGCCCCTCAGTTAGTCACTTATTTTTTGCAGATGATTGCCTGTTATTTGCTAGAGCTAACACTAAATAAGTTAACCAGATAGCAAATATTATTGATCAGTTCAGCAAATATTCAGGCCAATCTGTAAATTTTGAGAAATCAGGACTGGCTTTTAGTCCTAAGGTTCCTAATCAAATCAAAAGTGAAATTGCTAACATTTTACAGATAAAGAGAATGGCTTTGCAAGACAAATACCTAGGAGTTCCTCTCTTGCTGCAGAAGAATAAGGTTGAATCCTTCAATCCCCTGATGGATAGATTTAGTGATAGACTTGCTCCCGGGCAATCTAAATTTGTTGCCCAACCAGGTAAGACCACTTTAACTCAATCTGTCTTAGGAACTATTGCTAGTCACCATATGGCAGTCTTCCCTATGCCTAAGAAAATCAAAGACAAGATGGATGCAATCCAAAGAAATTTTTGGTGGAACAAGAGAATGGAGAGAAAGGTATCTATGCTAAAAAATGGAATCACGTAGCTTATCCTAAAGATCTGGGAGGTTAAAATATTAGACAATCTGATATCTTAAATCAAGCTTTGTTAACTAAACTTGCTTGGAGGATGATAGAGTATCCTGATGCTCCTTGGGATGTGCTTCTTAGATATAAATACTTCAATGGATATAACCCTCTAAATTGTGTTTTTTCCAGGCAGGGTTCTTGGGTGTGGAAAGGCATCTGCGATGGTTTACAGATTATAAGGAAGTATTACTGCTGGCAAATAGGTGATGGTAATGACATCTCTATATGGAAAGATAATTGGATACCTAGCATGAATGGTTCTCCTAAATCTAGATTTGTTTCTACAAACATTAGCAAAGTGAGTCACCTAATAGATCAAAGTACAAATTCTTGGAATATGGATACTCTTGAAGCTTTGTTTGATAGTCATACTATTAAAGTTATTCAAGATATTAGGATACCTATATCTGGAAAGACACAATTAGGTGGAAACCAACTGCTAATGGAATGTTCTCAGTTAAAACTGCCTATAGGGCAATTCTAGATGACTCCCAGGTCAGACCTCCTAGCCATAATGAAATTGACCGGAAATCCCTCTGGAAAACTAAACTTCCTGTTAAAATTCAACATTTCCTATGGAAATTCCTCCATAAGTGTGTGTCTACTAGAGATAGATTGGCTAGATTCAGTAAGCATACTAATGTTGAATGTCCTCTTTGCAGAAGTCAGAATGAGTCCTTACAACATCTGTTCTTGGAATGTAATGTTTTTCAATCTGTTCTTATTAGTATTGATGTAGATTGCTTACAGCTGTTACAAGGAAAAGACATTTGGGTGAAGCCTTGGTTTGACAATGTTTTTCATAATAGACCAACTAATATAGCTCAGTTCAATATTATCTGTTTTACAATGTGGCAAATCTGGAAAGTCAGGTGCAGTGTAGTCTTTGAAAACATGCAGGTTAAGACTGAAGATATTATTATGAGCATTAAGACTCATATGGATGATTGGCTGAGAGTACAAATAGCCACTCCTCCAAACAGAAGAGAGAACTCAACTAATATTGTGTCAAAGATCTGGAAAAGACCAGAACAAGGGGATATTAAAATTAATTTTGATGCAGCTTTCTGTAAGCATACTAAATCTACAGGCATAGGTCTAATCTGCCGCAATTTTGCAGGTACAGGCAATGGAGCTAGAGGTCTCTTCACAAAATCTGTTGAACCAGAGCAAGCAGAGGCACTAGCAGCATTTGAAGCAATCCAGTGGGCTAAAGATAAAGGGATCACTCGGTTGCATCTTGAAGGAGATAGCCAAAGGGTGGTGAATGCTTTAAATGGAAAACAGGGAGCAGTAAAATGGACTAATGCAAGCATAATAGAAGACTCTATTTTTCTTCTGAATAAATTTAGTAACTGGAAATGTACTTTCATTCATCGTGAAGGAAACAATGTTGAGGACGCTATAGCAAAAAAAGCTATTTCCTACTTGGTTAAGAACAACAATTACAGCTGATGAGAACTTATTGGCAGACTCTGCCTGATTCTTTATTTAATAAAATTTCCTTTCGTAGTTTAAAAAGAAAAAGAGGAGTTGAGACTCCTTTTTGTTAATTATTTGTACGAGTTGTGAGTGTCTCATCTCATGGGTGATTGGGAGGTAACTAGATTGAATGTGTCCCATCTATCCCACGGACGTTGCAGTTAACAGCCTATAATCAACGTTCCAACAAATGAATCTAGCTCATGTTATCCGACGGCAAAAAATTATACGTTCACTTTGCTATTTTCCGCACGAGTAAGCAAGCGAGAGCATGAATCCATTTAGCCAACACACACCAACAAACTTGTAGCACTCAGGATATTCTTATAATGGGTCATCTTGTCCCGCACGGCACGACCCTATATATTATATTGGCTTAGCTCTCTTTTTTTGTGCCCACTTGCAGTTCTTGTCAATTTCTCATTGTATTTGAAAACCGGTTTTTAGCTCGATATGTAAGCTTGTGCCAATGTAAAAGGATCTTAGTAGTCATCTGCTTATCCCTAAAACAATATTTTGTTCAATGCATCTTCAACTTGATATCTAAGAGTCTTTCTCAATGACTCCACGCAATCAAAACTTGTAAATGATGGTCATATACCTTTCCCAGATCTCACACGAAATATGTGGTACTTTTTTATGAGACGCAGTCAAAATAGTATGCTAAAATAATACTCCGTTATTTTTATGTGGTACTTTGTTCAGTTATTAGGGCTTAACCCGTGCCGTAACGGCACATGCATATGATAATCCGAGAACAATATTATCTCGTTATGTATGAATTAATACTCAAGTAGTTACCAAAATGGAGTGAAATAAGAGAGAATAAGATAACGGCTATCTGAATCAGAAAACTAACAGACAATATTCGAGTACGACCTACAAACTGCGTGAAATTTTCTGCTAAAATAGCTATGGATCAAGAAATTAATCAACGCGTCTACAATTCCATTTTAGGTTTTTATACTTGTAGGTTAAAATGATAATACCGTCAACATGCAAGTTATCGAAGACTCCAAGTGAAACATGGCTGAAAGGGCACGGGCATGTTCACTTTTTGGTCACACTTTAAGCTTGAAAATAAACCTTTCAAAAGGTTAACCATTAATTTTGAATAAGGTAAATGACAACACATGACCTTCAAAAAAACCGATGTTAACTATCGCACTACTAATATATTACACATCATCTTGCAATCCCCCGCAGCCGCAAGAAGCATTCACTATGCACTAATGTCGAGTGCAGTCGATCAAAATAGTTGGACTGCGACCTTCAAAAAATGATTTTTAAATCAGTTCCTTGGATGATCTTAACTCTTCCACTAGATCTTCAAATGATGTTCTTAAATTTTTTACGGAAGGTAAGGTTGAAACTACAATAGCTAGCTTCGTAGTTGTAGTTTCACTTGGGTTCAATGTCAGATGGGTTCAATATGGCTCTATTTTAGCTCAAATGGAGGATTGGAAGTTCAGAAGAGGGAGAAATAGGGGCGGAATGATCTGGCCTCTAATTATTTTCGCTCAAATGTGGCTCTATTTTTGTGAAAACATCACACTGTTGCACATAAACGCATAGAGAAAGATTTAACTTTACTGCTCGCATAGTTTCCTGTATCAGTTCATCCAGTTCTAACCCCACTCAGATACCTGGCTGACCGACGTGAACCTGGGATTCATACTTGTCAAGATACTTGTCAAGATAAATAAGTAATATTTGAAAACAGTCAGCCATTGGACGGTACAGGTCCCAACATTATATACTGAGCATGCTCTTTTAATTTAAAATGACAACATATTTAGCAAAAAACAACATAAAAGAAAAACGACAGCAAATACGAAGGTTTAAGCATAAAACCTTAACATGATTTACAAACAGGACATTGTAGTTGTTCTTCGATCCATAAAGTTCCAGTAGGTTCGAACTTCGAACCAATCCAGAAGACATTTCAACTTTCACCATCTTTCAGACTATGTGTTTCAAGAACCCAAAGTTATCACACACACTACTATGATAACTTTTAGCTTGTAAAAAGATAGTCAAAACAATTGTCTTGATATTTTAACCCTTACACCACCAACCTCATAATGCTTCATATTTGACCCCTCTTCCAAGGAAAGTTCTTCTGGTTGCTTCCCTACAAAAGAAGAGAACAGTGAAGCTACTACATATCCAGTGCATCCCATTATTAACAAATTGTTTAAGATAGGGAACAACTTATACATGGTAGCAGGTTAGGTCACACAACAAATTTGACAATGATAAACCCTTAAATGTATATTTTTCAATTGTCTCCATCTCAACACTCAATGTTTTGGGTTACTTTCTGCAAAAAAATTCTGGTCTGGGCGAAAGTCCCTTGATGTAGTAATTGTAAGTAATTCTCTATGGACGCAAGATAAATGCTCTCATAACACCACATACTATACCAATGATTCAATGAAAAAATTGCATAAGCTACAAAAGGACCTGGATTTAAACCGGAAACATCTAAGTCTTATAACATTGCCTATGACTAAATTGACAGTGGTTGCATGTAGTTGTAATCTGGGAAGTGTAAATTAAGGGTGCCACCTTCGACCCACCTGCAAGTCTGCAACACATCATTTTCTCAGTGTTGTCCAATACCATCAAAAATGGAAAATGCAGTATATAATCGAGATATCATGTCGTGATAGTTTTCTAATGAAAAACAAACATATGTGTATTCAGTGGGCACTTAAATTTTTCCATGGTTTCATTGAAAATACACACTAATTTGTGACCACTGCTCACTATCTCACACACTAAGTCAGTGAGCAGATTAACTTACCCTAATTTGTGGATGTCCGTGTAAGGATCAGCCTGCAAATCCTAATACAACTATAATAGAGTTCAAAACATGACAACATGTCACAAACCAAAGTAAACAAAACCATACAAATAGAAATATATGACCAAAACTTTCGCTTCATAGTCATAACGCTTCAACAAAATTATGTAAATCCACATTAGTATTTCTTTAAGTTTGTTTTTAAAGTCGTTGCTTCCGAATATTTTCTCTCGAGTTGTCCAGTTTTTAATGAGATTGACAGCTTTAAGTTCCCTGATCCAACTTCGACGGCTCATTCTGTCCAGCAGACTGATCCATATCAATTCCTTGATGATGCCCAAGTAAGTATTACATCCTAAGGGCGGAACTTATGCTTGACATATAAGCCAGTACATTGGAGTTTCTTGCTTATTGACAGATATTTTCCTAGGTAAGCTCTGGTGTAATTGCTTATTTTTAAAAAAAGATTTGGAACTCGAAAAAAAAAAGGATGAAACAATTTTCAAATAGACGTTAACTTTTCACAGTCGTCCTTACTTTTTTACGAAATTGATTTCATGTTCACAATCGTCCTTACATTTTTACGAAAGCCACTAACTGTTTAAATAGACACCTACTATTTGGATCACATCAATGACATTGAATTATCAAGAGATAGTCATTGATTCATTTAATGGTTGGGCAATGTACCTTTAAATGAAACGGGCTGTGAATTAAGCTTTGACAGAAACCCAAGCCTACCCAAACAACATCTAATATCATAATCATAACTTCGGATCTTTAATTTAAACTAAAACATACAACCTCACATGAAACGTTACACCATAAACATAAACATCATAAATAGTACATAGACATAAAACATAAACATTACATCATAAACTAGTATTGACCGAACTAAAATACGGGATTAAACATTACATCATAAACACAAAATAACTTCCCAGAGAAATTATTGAGCAACATAAAATAGACTTACTCAGCCCATTCCACCAACTGACACCCAGGACATTTCCAGAAATGTTCACCGAAGGTGTTCTTATCTTTAGAACGATGCAGTTTCATAACAAAATTACAATCAGGGATTGGGCATGCCGCCACCTTTTCGTGTTCAACCTTAATTATCCCTTTGTCTTTGAAGTTTTTGAAGAGTTCATTTACCTTTCTATCATCTTTGGCCTTGATTGCATCTTCCAACCACTGTGCTTTTTCACGACAAATATCGAATTGGCAACGCAAGTACCTACTCTGTCCCGGTTCCGTTTCAAGTTACATTTTGATGCCCGTACAACCTCTCTGTGGGAACTTGGAATACATCCAAGGGCACTGCATGGCGGAATGGTCATCAAGAAAACATAGTGGACAAATTTGGTTTGCTTCAACGCATACTATCTATTTTCCTTTGCGGCTAGAATTCATTTGTGACTGGGTATATTTCAAGAATGGTTTTATGCTTCAAGGTAGGTGTTTCTTTGAATGGTTAATGAATTGTATTTGTAGAAAAATTATTTTTATTTATAAGAGAATTCCCCGTTATTGATAAGGATAAAGAGATATCTATCTGAATGAGATATCAATAACAGTGCGTTGATGATGATAAGAATCCGAGGCTAACAGTGCGTCTGAGTGTAAACAAGTTGTAGGTTTACAATTTAAAAAAAAAAGTGATTCGTCTGTGAGTAAAATGCACCTTTAGACATTTACATCCAACACAATAAAAAATAAAAATTACTCCAGCAAATCTCGAAACAATTTATCCCTTGAATGTAAAATGAGTGTAACCAGTATTGGTAAAACAACACTAACACTATGAATGAGTGTACATGAAATGTAATCGAAAAAAGGTCAAGGAACGGGTATCCGTTAACCGTTCTAAGAAATGAAAAACGGTTAATGATTAGGACAATGGTTGTCCGTTATTTTGAAGTAGAACGGTTAATGATTTACCGTTTTCTACTTTTTCAAAACGGCTAATGGTTAGCCGTATCCGGAGTCTTCCCGCACATTAGGGAAGCCTTGCGGGGACAGTAACTGAAAACCAAAAAGCGTGAACGGCACGATTCAAACCTGCACGGGCAGAGCCAACATGATTTCTAGTCATGCCCGATAACCACTCCGGCACGTCCACTGGCTGAACAAACAACACATTATTTTGCTTTTATTCTAAAATTCATTTGAATTAGCTGTTACTTAGTCTTATCCACGTGTCACGAGAATATCATTAGGCCGCTCAAAATATAAAGCGCGGAATTTGACTTTATAAAAATCTCTTTTATTATTTATCAACAAAAATAAAAAAGGAATTTATTTCGAAATCATTTTTATCTCTTCTCACAGACGCTCCCTCACTCAGAACATCATCATCTCCGTTTCGCCGTTCTAAGGTGAGGAAATCGCCCTAGTCTCTCTTCATCCTTCCTTTATTTTTTAGGTTTCCGTAAGTAAATTAATTCCAGGACTTATTTAAATTAGGGTTTTCTTTAAAAAAAAAAAAAATTGTAATCATTTTAGGGTTTGTGTTTTTCTGGTTTAAAGTTTCAGATCTTTTGAAATGGGTCAGATCCAGTACTCCGACAAGTATTTTGATGACACTTACGAATACAGGTACTCTACAATTTCTCCGTATCAGAAATTTTAGGGTTATGAAGAAATGATTTGGTCGATTTTGATAGGGTTTTGGTTGTTTTTTTGTTGTAGGCATGTGGTTCTTCCTCCTGAAGTAGCGAAACTTCTTCCCAAGAATCGATTACTTGCTGAGGTAATTACGAAACGGAGATGATTTTAAGAATTTTTTGTTGTATATTTCAGTCTGTGATTTACACTTTACTGTTTGCGTTAATTTGTGGATTTTACTGATGGAAAACTTATAAACCCCTCAAAACTTCGAAAAGGTTTCTGAATGATTCTTCAAATTGGTAGCATTTTTGTTTTTAACTAAGATAGGTTCTGTTTGGTGTTGTGTGATTGTTGATTACAGTCTTTGATTTTACAGTCTACTTGTTTGGGCTGATTTCTCGATTTTACTGATGAAGAACTTATAGTTATTGGCTTGTATTCTGACAAAGACATTTAAAGGTTTGCGTGATCCTTGAATTTAGAAATTCGTAGTATGTTTTTGCTAAGACAGACAATGGGGATTTTCCACTGGTGGTTAGTGGTTGTTTATTCAGTCTGTTTTATCGTGGTTGATTTACGCTCGACTCTCTTGAGCTCATTAGTGATTAGGTGTTTTACTGATCAAGAACTTACTGACTTGTATACTGACTACAATTGGCAAAGAATTTTGTGATTCCTGAATGTTGATTTTTTGGGTTTTCATTCTTTGTTTCACTGACTGGAAATATATATGTTTGCTGTTTCTTTGATTGTGAATTTGATGAATATTGGAATATGAATTCTTCATCTGTGATTGTGAATTTGTATTCGGTGCAGAATGAGTGGAGAGGTATGGGAGTGCAGCAAAGCCGTGGGTGGGTTCACTATGCTATCCACCGTCCTGAGCCCCACATTATGCTCTTTAGGAGGCCTCTCAACTTTCAGCAAGAGCAACAACAGCAACAGCAGTAAAAGAAGAACCGTGAGTGAGAGACAATGTGTGTGTGTTTTTCTCCTTTATCTTGCCGTAAAGACCTTCTAATATCTAGACTTCTGTGTGAGCCTAAAAAACACCTTGTCTATGTCTCTCTAACTCTTAAAAATGGTTGTGTTAGAATCCTGCTACTGCCTAGTACCTACTAATGATGTTTATCATATTAGAGTGTTTGATTCTGCAACTCTCTTGTTGTGGAAATACTGTGTTTGTTCCATTCTATTGTTAGATAATAGTAGTTGTCTCTGACTCTGTGAATGTTAATGTGATGAAACGATTTCATTTTCCTTTATTTAAGTCTGGTTTCCATTTTCTTTCCAAAATTTGGATCACGGGATTCGGGCTTTGTGTCTCCAATTCCTTTCAATAAACCGTGAACCATTCATTTTGGAAATTGAATTCTGATAGTTGGAACTCTCAAATTTTCACTTCAACCAACATTGTCTAAGCCAAAGTTTAAAAGTAGCTCTGTTCTGTGCTCTTTTCACCTTAGTTGTGAACTTTAGTTTCTCTAATGGCAGAAATTATTGTACCTCTCTTTATTGAACCCTCACCCTGAGTAGTCCCAAGCTATATGGATATGGATTGACTGGTTGCATAGAGCACATGACCAAATCTGAAGTTCAAGATTCAACCTTTAGCGTTGAAGTACAGATAACACAAAGGCTCCATTCTCCATTTAAAAACCAAAGTTAAAGAGAAAAATTGCTAGTACTCAAACAAAGGATATACTAAGATAAAATTCTTGAGTTCATGGCCTTACATCATAGCAGGAGCAATCCCAAAAGAAGCAACAAGAACAAAGCTAAACACTTAGAAACAGAAAAAACTAAAGACACCTTCCTAAATTAAACACAAATTCTTTGCATATACATTGCAAAATAACATGGGAATTTCATTAAAAACCTAAGGAAAATTCAATCAGAACACACCGAAAAGAATCCTTCCTCAGTTCCCATTCTTAGAGGCTGCTGCAATAGCTTCTAAGATCAACTTAGTTTGCTCATGAATCATAGCGTTGCGACGAAGTGAAAGCTGAGCTTCCTCAATCTGCAGCAATCGCCAATTCTGATTAAACCTTCGAAGTTCAGCCCGATCCAAACACTTGACACCGTGTTTCATAATAGAATTCCCAGGTAATCGATTCATTTCTTCCATCAAATACGAATAATTACTCGCAAGATCTATCTTCACAGCAGCAGAAAAAGCAACAGTAACAGCAGCAGCAGCATCATCGGCCCCATTTAGACCTTCAGCAGCATAATTAGCTTTGTCAGCAACATGAGCTTTGTTGTCATTATCTGCAGGAAAAGATGATGATGGTAAACCTACAATAATACCTCCTTTGGGGACATCACCACCTGAAGATTTCCTCTTTCGCACTCTCTTATTAGAAGGCCCTTTGGGTGAACTTCTCCTCCCTCGAGCTGGATTTTCACCCCAGATCTTATTAGAAATATCAAAGACTTCTTTGTCATGAGGGTTCTTAGGCACTATATTTTCCATCACCTGTTTGGTATACTTCTGACGGAGTTTACGAATCTTTTCAACAAGCTGGGTCTGATTAATTTCACCACTCAACGATTTACCAACACGCTCATACAGCATAGGAGCAGCCAAGGCTGGATTTGGTGTATCTTGAGTTATTTCATGAAAACCTTTCAGTAGATGGATCTCATCTTCTTCAGAGAAAACCCTCTGGAACCTGGGTTTCCTGTCAGTGTTTGGGGTTGCGCTGGGTGGTGTTGCGCCGGTGATGTTGGTGGTGGTGGTGTGTATGTTTTCCGGCGACTCTGGTGTGGATTCCCGGTGGTTTTCGCCGGAAGCAATTTTGGGTTTCTTTGATGATGGAGCTTCTGCTGAAACGGTTGACATGATGATAGATCTGAAAATTGTTGGTGGGTGGGTGGGTGTGGTGGTGGTGGAGGCTGGAGGAAGAGCTGTAGAGTTTGTGATGCGGAAAGAGTCTAAAGTCGCTTAAAGACTCTGAAGAGAGAGAGAGGAGGAGGAGAGCTGTGACTAAGTTTAGGGCTGTGAGCTACGCAATTGGGAGCATAAATTCTTGTGACGTTTTCTTTGGCTGAGGAGGAGCGCGTGAATGGTGCGACTGTTATTGAAAAAGTTATCCACATGCCAAAGCTGCTTTGCACCCATCCTCTTAACCGAGGTGTACAAGTACTCCTTTAGGTCAAGTGGACATTAACAAAGCCATATCCTAGATGACTTTATGGTCTTGCACTGTTCGGCGTAATAATATTGATGCTGAAGGGACATCGTAAAGCCTATATGCTGGTCTATGTGTTTGGCATACCAACTGATCTGCACCGTTGTCCAAGTGTGTGATATGTGCATCCCTTGGCTGGCCTGTCTATTTTCTTGGTTTACTTACTTGGTTTTATTTTCTTTGTCCAATTGGGATCTTTGGAGATAAAATCCTATTCAAGATGCATGTTAAAGCACCCCCGGTATTTTTATTTGACGAATTAGCCTGAGATTTGATGGGTGAAAGCCGTTTGGACGTTGATATCCACACTATTTACATGTAAGATGCAATTAGTAATTAATGACTTACTAATTTACAAACAATTACAAACAAAAAAATCTAATAAAAAGATTAAGTAGATAACAACAATTTAAGGAAATTTTAATCTAGATCCATGGCCAGCTAGCATATGCTATCCTCCGTGTTGTGAGCATATGCTCAGTTATATTTTTCCTTTTTATCCATGCCAGGATGCAAAAACCAAGTCTTGCCATCATAAAGCAGTAGCATTTCAGCACTAGTTATTATCATATAGTATTCCGTTTGGTGCTGTGACCTATGCCAAATTCTTCCATGTCTCTCTCTCCATCTGGCGGAATTAATAAATTGTATTCTTTTGAGACTGTGTTGATGGAACGAGCCAACAACCCCACATGCCAAATGGCTTTGCTTAGACCTGAGGCCAAATTGAATGCATTGCTGTGAATCTGATGCCTATTTCAAAATTAGGAGGACTTATTGTTGTCATAGGCCACATGGGTCACCACCACTAAAACAGACTGTATTCGGTACCTTCAATCTTACAAGCAACAATCATCTCTCTCCCTCTTTCTCCTGTGACCTAATTTAACACACAACCAACACCACTAGTGGCAAGAAATACCAACTGGCTCTCTCTCTCTCTCACTCGCCCTTTATCACAGCCATTGAAAGCGTCGCCTGTTTGGCTCCACTGGCCTTCATCACAACCGTCCAAAACATTAGCTACAAAGCCATAAGAATGAAACCCTAGATTTCAAAGTCTTGGCACAGCATTATTAGTAGTTCAGCCGCCTAGGAAACAGACTAGTCAAAAGATCCTGAGGCACTTGGGCGTGGGATTCTAAGAAGAAAATGCATTATTTTCATGACAAAACAAAACAGAAGGCTATAATAAACATGCCGTGTACTGCACAGTAAAGAGACATGATTTCATGGGCACCTTGGCTTTGGCCAGTGACAATTGCTAGACATGATGGATGCAGGAAAGTAGAATCTCATGTTCAGCATCTTAGGCCGTTTTTGATTAGGAAAGCACTGTCCAATACTCATTTTTGTGCATTTTCCAATCAAAAATTGAAGCATTGGACATTCAATGATGTGTTCCTTGTGTGGAAAAGTATTTTGCAATGAACGTTCAGGTTACTCATGCCATAGGGCTCGGTAACAGAAATTAGGATATCATTGAGGTTGGCATAAGGAGCCTATGCCTCATGGGGTGAAGGCAATTAAGATACAAGGGGCACGGTTGCTTTTCGGTTCTTCAGCGGCCCTGTAAAAAAAAGACTTGATCAAAAGACCCTGAGGCATTTGGGCATGGAATTTCATTTGTTCGAGTCAAAAAAAAAAAAAAAAATCTGAGACATGCCGTGTAGAGCCCCATGTAGTACGTTCCACATCAATTTCATTAGTTGCTTTCTTTGATATACTCCTATTAAACATCGATTATAGGGGTGGGAGGTGCTAAATAAGTTTGGAGTGTAAAGGCGGTAAGACCCTTGGCATACAATTCCAAGATCTCAAATTACAAAAAGCAATTTCATCAGCTTTGTCCAGGAAAGAATTGTCAAAGGAGCAGATTTACTTTACAAAGTCGAACTTACAAGCATGCTATTCTATGAATTTCGAGTCTCGACCGCTTCATTCGGCCAACCCCACAAAACGAGACGTCTTAAACGAGGTACAATAAATTGCAAGCAGCACAGCCGTCGCTTCCACAGTGTCCATTTTATTTAGCGCGTACGCGACTCGAAAATCCAACACATGTCATCTCCTTATCCAAAACGCATTTCTCTTCTTTCCATCAACCCTTGTCCTGTCTTCACCAACTAAAAGACACCGATAGAGAAAAATGGCTTAGTTTTATCTTTCTACTACCATCGCCACTACTACTACTAAAATTTCACTACCAAAACCAATCAAGGTCGTTCCACTTTAACCCAAACAAGAAGCAGAAAAAGAGAGAATTCTATCTAAATATAAAAGTCATGGACAACCCTCTCTAAAGACTTAAAGGTCTAGATAAATAAGCTCCCACGGTGAGTGAACAGAAAGGAAATCCTCATTTTTTATTGGCTGAAATAGGTTTTTTATGAGTTTTGTGATACGAGCGTTTTGGTGTGGACATTTGCTAACGTATGATTAGTTTAAAAAGAAAACGAAAAAGATTAAAAAAATGAAACAAAATTAACATTTAGGTGAGGACATTTGGGAACGTATGATTGGTTTAAAAATCACAAACTAAAAAGGAAAACCTAATTTACAGTGGTTGGAATTTTATGAAAGTCCAAATTCAATTCCGAAATCGAGTAATTACTATATTATGACTCTTTTTTCCAAATTAGTATACAAAAGGGGAAAAATCCACGTATTTTCTACGAAAATAAAAGGAAAAATAAATAAAAAAATTGTACATATTCTCCACCTATTTAATATATTTGCCCCGTCACACCAAATCAAAAATACATCGTCACGGGGGGGCGAAGCCCCTGCACACCAAGTCAAAAATGCATTAACAAGGGGCAGGGCGAAGCCCCGTGCACACCAAATCAAAATGCATTGCTATGGGGCGGGACGAAGCCCCGCGGAACCAAGTTAAAAGAAAAAAATAAATAAAATTTGCACATATTCTCCACCTATTTAATGTATTTGCCGCGTCACACCAAATCAAAAATACATTGCCCCGGGGAGGGGCGAAGCCTCGTATACACCAAATCAAAAATTCATCGCGACGGGGTGGGGTGAAGCCCCGCGCACACCAAATAAAAACTGCATCACCACGGGGCGGGGCAAAGCCCTCCGCACACCAAATTAAAAATGCATTGCCACGTACCCCGTGCACACCAAATTAAAAGAAAAAATATGCCATATGCATAGCACGGGCACAAATCTAGGAAGACTGAACTCGATTGCTCCTTAAGTTCTCTTAGATATTAGACATGCTTAATTGAATCTCTAACCAAAAGTTGAAGAACAAAAAATTCCAGACAGTCATGAGTTAAAGTAACAAACGTGCCCGCAACGATCAATAAACGAATGAGTCACTTAATTGTTGCCTGCGTTAACAGGACTAAACTATTAACAATAGTTCATAATGGAATTTAAGATAACAAAAAACTGATAACACTACTTGCAGCGCCTTTCGGAAACATCAGTATCATCCTTATAACTGTGTCACTCCGGTATTCTGGTAAACTTGAAGCGAATGGTCTGCAAAACAAGTGAGTTTTTCAAAAAAAATCAATAACCTCGAGTTCCTCTCGGTTCCCATGAACTTCCCGAAATTCGGCAGCTTTCAATTGTAGCGACAAACACTCCGGCACCACATCGTCCCAAGTAGCAGCGAGTGGGAATTTCGTAAAACCCTATAACCAGAATTAAAAGTTAATACTAGTTTAAAAAACAATTGATACAAATTAGAGCATTGAAACAATTCTGCAACACAAGTCACTTCATCTCATTCATCCCAAATTTGTATGGTCCGTATGTAAAAGCACCATCCGCTTACAAATTTGTAATTTGTATGGAAAAACAGCACCAGCTTACAAATTTCTAAATTTTGTATTCTGATGGGAGCTCATTTTAATTAACTCACGTACATTATCTAATTTGGTCATTCCCGAACTGTGATTTTGAGATGTTACTGGATACTTTTTATTTTCTAGTACACGAACTGATCAAATCAGTTCGTAAACTAATTGATTTTAAGAGGTTCCTGGATACCTTTTGTGCCATGAGTACACAAACTGATATGGAGAGTTCGTGAATTTATCAATACAAAGGAAATCTGAACTCGGAAATGACAAATTATTCACGAAAGGTTTTGCATAGTTCACGAGATGTTTTGGTCTTGAGATTTATTGAATTCCAGCTTATGCTTGAAAGTGCAAAAACAACTTAACCATTGTTCTTGTGCTAACCTATTGGTGCACAACGCATATTTCGACTAATATGTGGTTGCATATTCTTCTTTGTAATTTAAGGCAAACTTCTCACGTGCTTACATGATCATTTTATATGGAGAAGTTAAGTTTGCTTGGTATCAAAGTAATTCATAAACATGGAAATAAGTCCACGAACTAAGCTTTCTTTGTTAGTTGCCTACCCCTTTTCATACTAGAATTTCAATCCTGCATACTAGAATCTCAATCCTACAGAGGACTCTCTGCATACTAGAATCTCAATCCTGAAACTTATGTGTCCTCGAAAGACCTAGGTTTTCACGTGAAACTGTATTAGGTTACGACTTTTAAATTCTTCACTAAGGGATTCGTGAAGCTCGTTCAAACTATGTTTTACCTGATAGTTCTTGATATCCGGATCTCGTTCTTATTGATTATTGTAGTTCATAGATTACATATCAAGAACAAGATAAATAAAGATCACAAAGTACTCTACCTCTCAGACTTTGGGATTCCACAAGATAGATATTTAAACTCTTCTTTGGTTTGTTGAGATAGTTCTGGTGAGGTAGATCCGATTAGGCATCTCTATAAAATTTTGAAGAGAGTAAGTTGTCTTAATATTTAAGGTTTCCTTGATATCTTATTTACCTTGAAGATCCATCATAACCAAACATATTTTTAAGGTTTGCTTGATATCTTCTTTACCTTGAAGATCCCTCGTAACCAAACAGATTCCCATTACCTTGATTGAAAAATATCTGAAGGAAAATCAATATGACATATATTAGAGGCTGATTAGTTAAAAAGTCTTCACTTAGGATGAAGCAACTCCTAGGCCTGTAAAGGACGCCATCTAAGGGAATCAAGTGTGTAGGTCTTGCGAGATCCAAGAGACGTAAGGAGCACAACTAAAGATGAAGATAAAACAATATAATGCGGAAAAGGAAGAACACAAGACACCATAAGTTTTGTGACGAGGAAAGCTGCACCTACAGAAAAATCCCCGGGACCTCGTCCAGATTTGAACATCGAACTGTATTAAGCCTCTTCAGACACTAGCCTACTATCAGACTTCGGAATGGAATGTAGTTGAGATCGAATTAATCTTCCAAGCAATTTAGCTACAATCGTGCTCCTTGCGTCTCTTGAATCTCGCAAGGCTCTACGCAATTGATTTCATTAGATAACGTCCTTTACAGCCTGAGAGTTGCTTCAACCTAAGTGAAGACTTTTAATAACAATCAACCTCTGAAAATGAGAGTGTACCAAGTACACCACCAACTTTTTCGTTCGGCAGCCTATATGGACAAACTTAATTATCATTGACAGTATATATGTAGAGTTTATATCTCTATCTCTTCTCAATCATTACGTATAGACTAAAGAGTCCGTGAACCTGTTTGTTAAGAAGAGTACTTGGAAGATCTCAAAAATTAATATCCAAGATCAATCTAGTCATATCCAAGATCAAGTCGGAATTCTGTCAAGTAATAAACTTGCTATCTATCTTTCAAGATACGAACTATTCAAGATACAAGTCTCGTAATCGATCACAATTATATGGACGTATCTGCTATGATTGAATACGTGCTACTTGAGAAAATCATATTATAAAGATAAACAATATACTACGGAAAAGGTAAAATACAAGAGACCAGAAGTTTTATTAACGAGGAAACCGCAACTGTAGAAAAAGCCCAGGACCTCATCCAGATTTGAACACTAAATTGTATTAAGCCGATACAGACACTATCCTACTATCAGGCTTAGGACTGGAATGTAGATGAGATCGAATTCACCCTCCAAGTGATTTAGTTACATTCGCGCTCCTTACATCTACGCAATTGGTTCCCTTAGGTGACATACTTTGCAGCCTAAGATTTGCTTCAACCTAAGTGAGGACTTTTGATACCAATCTGCCTCTAACAAATAAGCCTATTTGATTTCCCTTTAAATCAAAGATCAAGGCTTGGAAATCTGTTTGCAATAGATAAAGCTGGCAAACCTCAGAAATATGGAACACTTACACTCACTTAGATGACAAGCATGGATTCTTTACCACCTCTCAAGAACAATCTTCAACTTATCAATTAAGACTAGTTTTCAGATATCTATCTTGAGGAATCACAAAGTCTGAGACGAAGAGAACTTTTCGACTTCTATCTATCTTTCCTAAAAGAGATTATGAGAACCTCGATAATAGAAAATCAAGATCATGATACACAAACTATCAAGATAAAGATAGTAAGACCTGGCTTCACGAATCCCCAAAGCGAAGTCATTTAGTCGTAGACCCAATTATGTTTCTCAGAGGAAACCTAGGTCAATAGAGGACGACTATAGCTATCAACTAGGATACAAAATGTCAGGGATTGAATTTCTCAGTTGAAAGAGCATCTCCATTTGTAGTTTTTTAAGACTGAGGGTTGCTTAGGATTCAAGCTAAGATAACTTGAGAATCAAGCAAACACTTTCTCTGTTTAGATGAAACTCTAGTCAGGGTTTCAAGTAAGTATGTGAGAATTAATTTTGAAAATATAATAGAAGAATATACATTGTGATCCGGTTTCGAAACCGTGTATAATGACCGTTCATTTTGGCAAATATGCCTTATGAACTGTAAGCAATTTGATGTTCATTTAAACACTTAAGAATTTAATCATGATGCACATACAAAATGTTTTAGTGATCAATGAAGTCTTAGAGGTGTTTAAGAGAGCCATAAAAATGCTAAACATATTTAAAAAATAAGTATTTGAGCATATGCTAAATTCTACTAGGACCGTTGGTGAAGCGGTCCGTGAACCGTAGGGAAAGTTCACGAGTCAGGGTGCTACGGTTCGTGAAACGGGTTCGCCAACCCTACCCAGCTCGATAACTCAGATGGCTAGGGTTCGTGAACCGGGTTCACCAACTAATATCCTTTTACACAAACTTGAAATTTTAGATCACCACGGTTCGTGAACTGTCCCCAACTGAACTTACGGTTTGCGAACTGGTACACCAACCTTTCATATATTTCTGAAACTCATATATCTATGGTTTTCTAACGGGTATGCCAACCTACTCTGAGCTGAAATATCATAAGTTCTGAATTTTTCTCTTATGATGTTTGAAACATTCCCAAATGATAAAATCATTTACATGGGCAATTTTCAATTGATCCACAAATTAATTCTTGAACAAAATATTATTTCAAACTAATATTGTTAAGGAATTTTGTACATCTATGCTTGAATCATATTTCGAGATATTTAACAAAACAAGCTTGACTCGAAATTTCTTCTTTGCAATAAATCTACTAGAATTCGTACAACATAGTCTCTTACGATAGAATAGTAAAATAGTGAATAAAATGGAATGGTTCAATCTTCACATACCTGATTAAAGAAGTTCTCCAAATTTCTTCGTCGATCTTCAGTCTTCGAGAGTGATGTCTGATGCTCAACTACCAAATTTTAACCTAGTCTGAGAGTTGACTTAGTAGACTATAAATCAACATATAGTTTTGATCATCTAACATTGACAACAAGCTTGAGATAGTGAAACTTGTGGGGTTCAACCGAGCATTGATCTAACAACCTCTAACAGATAATCCTATTTGATTTCCCTTTAGATCATTTAGATCAGGGATTGGAAATCTGTTTGCAATAGACAAACCTAACAAACTTCATAAATCCGGAACACTTAACTCAAATAATTGAGAAGTCTGTATTATTAACCACCTCTTTACCACAATCAAAACTGATCAATAAAGAAGAGTTTTAGATATTTATCTTTAGGAATCACAAAGTCTGAGACAAAGAGAACTTTGTGATTTGTATCTTTTTCGTTCCAGATTGGAGATTGATGAAAACCTCGACGATTAGAAATAACAAGATCAAGATACACTAACTATGAAGGTAAAGATAGTCGGATCTAGCTTGATGAATACCTAAGTGAAGTCTTTAAGTTATAAATCTAATTTCTCAGAGGAAACCCGGGTTAATAGAAGACAACTCTAGCATACAATTAGGAAACAGAAGTGTCATAGATTGAATTTCTCAGTTGTTTAAGTTTCTCTATTTATAGACTTTCAAGAGTGTAGGTAGCTTTGAGTTCAAGCTAAGATAACTTGAGATTAAAGAAAACACATTCTCAGTTTAGTTAAATTCTTATTAGGAATTCACGTGAGCATATGAGAAGTTTGTCTTAAAATCACACAGAAGAATATACGTACAATATGGCCCAGGGCTATTGGAACCCTGTATAATGATATTTCATGGAAAATATGTCATATGAATGTATAAGCATAATCATGTTCAATGTAACTCAAGAATTAAACCATTTTTTATGAAAGTTGTAATAATGCTAAACATATTTGTGAAAATAGTGTATGAGCATTTGTTTAATTTGTACTGGGTAGGTATGTGTAGGGGTACATGTACCAATAAACCAGTCCATGAATTCAGGGAGCTAGGGTACACGTACTGGATCTGCATACCCTAAGACATTCACGAATTCAGGACCCTAGGGTAAGCGTACTAGGTGCATACCTCCCCCCTTTATAGAAACCCCCAATCCGTAACTCGGATGTCTAGGGTACGCGTACTAGGTATGCTCACCTACCCTGCATCCAGAATCTCAGTAGTTCTAAAAACTCTCTTTAAGCTATTTGAAACATTCCTAATCGCCATAGATATGAAGAAAAAAAATAGTTCATGAAAAATATATTGTTCTTAACTAATATTTCAAAGGATCTATGAACATCAATTGCTTGAATCATATTCGAGATGTTTAACAAGACAAGCTTGACTTGAAATTTCTTTTTTGCAGTATAAAATCTACTAAAATCATACGACATAGTCTCATAAATACAAAATGGTAAATTAGAAAATAGGGATGGTTCAGTCTTCACATACCTCTTTGTCGATGAAGTTCTTCAAATGTCTTCATTTGATCTTCAGGCTTCAATCTTTAAGGGTTGATCATTGATGTCTGATAACCCAACTACCATACTCTAATCCTAGTCTAACACTTGACTTTAGCAGACTAGAAATAAGAATAGTTATGTACATCTAACATTAACAACAATCTTACGATAGCAATACTTGCGAGTTCGACCGATCATTGCTCTAACAGAGACCTCTATCATGTTCTTATTTACCCCACCAAAAATTTCTCTATATTGCATTCATCTTGTCAGTTAATTTCCTAGGCATGTGTCAAACTGACATATAATGAGTAGCTAGAGCTCCTAGAACATTTTGATTCAATATAGTTTTACCCAAAGTTGAGAAACTTGGACTTCCATTTATCTCTTAATTTATCAAGTAAAAGGTAAAACAGTTGAGCTTATTTTTCTGAAGCAATGGGGGGACTCTGATGTACTTTTCTTGGAGAGCCATTCTTCTAATTTGAAGTATATTAACGATTTCGACTTAACATGCCCGTGGACCTTAAGATTAAATGGAATTGCAGATTTAGCAAGATTTATTTTTTGGCCAGAAAATTTACTAAAGTGTTCAATGATGTTTGATAATTGTCTAGCTTCTCTATGTCTAGCTCTAATGTTATATGGCAGTCGTCATCAGAAAACAAATGAGAGATAGATGGGTTAGCCAAATTTATTTTAACTTCATGGACCTAGCGTTCATCTTCCTTCTTAGTTAGGGTTCTCGATCAAGCTTCCATACATAAAATGAAGAAAATTGAGTCAAGGTATACAATTTAACCTCGATAAATGAATACACTTGGGAGATGAAATATATAATCATTTAGCGAGGTTATTTGTTTACAGATAAATGAATATACATTTATTTAGAGAGTAATTTTAGTTTTTACATATTTAATTTTGATGTTTCTGATCCAGGTTGATCAATTAGAAGAAAATACTAATAATTAACTGATGTCATTTATACCTAACACTAAAGAAATTTGATGGATGTGTTAGAGCATTGCTCGGTGGAACTCACAAGTATTGCTATATAAGGCTTGTTGTAGAATTTAGTTGATCAAAACTATATTTTGATTTCTAGTCGACACTTAGTCAAGTCTCGGATTAGGATAGAAGTGTGTAGTTGAGTACCAGACATCACTGCGTTCTACTGTTTGAAGGCGAAGATCAACCGAAGCTTTTGGAGAACTTCATCAACAAAAGGTAAGTGAAGACTGAACCACCTATTACTCAAGTTTTCACCTTTATATCTATGAGACTATGTCGCATGACTAAAGTGGGACTTTACATGCACAACAGAACTTTTGAGTCAAGTTTATCTTGATTAATTATTCTCGAAATATGTTGACTAAGCTTAAGAACATTTGTTCGTACTTGATGAATTTGGTTAAAGACAATTTATTGTTTATAACCTAAATTATAATTCAAGATTATCATTTGAAAATAGCCTAGATTAGTGATATGTGTCATTGACGTTATTCGGGAATGTTTCAAATTACTATAAATCTGGATACAAGATAGTATATGTACCAGATTACATACTGGCGCAACTGTTATATGTCCGGAGCCGCAGTACATGTACCCAGTACACGTACCGGCGTAGCTATAGTTAGGCAACGACTTTTGGTACACATACCAAGTATGCAAACCCAAAAAGTTCTATGAACTCAGGTTGGTAAACATACCTATATAGTATGCATACGGAAAAGTTCTGTGAACTCCTGAACCCATTTTTTTCTTAAGGGTATACAAACCCCGGTGCACGTACCGTGACAAAATAACTCATGAACTGGAAGTAGGTACTCGTTTTTGTCGAATATTTTCAGATGCATCGGAATTATTTCTATGAGATAATAGGCATTTGAACAACTCTCTAAAAAACACATCTAGACAAATTTGATCACATTATACCCTATGGTTGTGACTCAGAATTAAAGTCTTAAAGTGTTATATGAAATTGGTTAATCTTATAGTTCGGATGGCTAGTTTGAGCTAACCTTTCATGAACAAGTAATTGTACACGGTTCGGTTATGGTCCATCCTAACCAGAGTGTATATTTTGTTGTGTTAATTTTAAATCAAAGATTCATCTAATGGTGGATATTGATTGCTTGATTCCAAAGCTACCTTAGCTTAAATCTAAAGCAACTTTTGTTTTGAAGTCTACATAAGGAGAACCTCAAGCAACTGGGATCTTTTAATCCCTGACACTTTTCTTGTGCGTCCTAGTTGTAAACTAGAGTCGTCCTCTCCTTCATACCTTTTCAGGTTTATAGACTAAAAAGACTTCGCTTAGGGATTCGTGAAGCCAGGTCCGACCATCTTTATCTTGATAGTTCGTGTATCCTGATCTTGATACTGATTTTTGAGTCTCACTCCGATCAGGCAAGATATAGCAACACTTGTGAGTTCGACCGAGAAATGCTCTAACAATCTCCCCTTTTGTCAATTTTAGTGACAAAACTATCAATACATATGGATTAAAAATTAAAGCTTCAAAAACTCCTCGAATCCATCATGTTTGATTTCCTTGGTTTCTTCAACTCCTTGAATTCTTCGTTACTTCAAGTTGCAATGATTCTGAACCTGTTCAACTTAGCACCGTTGTTGTTGAAGATCTGTAGTAATAACAACTTTGAAAATAAATATTCTCAATCGTCTTTATACAGAAACATAATATTATTATCTTCTCGCAAGTTCAATTGTATCACAACTTCGAAGTAATAGTATGGTGATATCTTTCTCCCCCTTAATCAATACTTACATATTTTGCATAACAGGTGAAACCTATATATATTGATTCACTCCCCCTTACATAATGATTCGTAAACCACATGTATGTAATGCGAAACTACTAATTAATTCTCCCCTTTTTTGTCAATAAAAATTGGCAAAGGTACGAAAATCATGGGATCGTAATGGATTCAACCAAAAGATACTTTAAGATTTAAGGAAGTTAGAGATAATACATAATAACATAGTTAATGTGTAACTCCTTATATCAACTTTTTTTAGATGATATCACATAGTATGAAATACTAAGCGCTCATCTAGGAGATTTAGGATATAAGCATCCCTGTAAATTCCACATCCACACACCCCACAGATATAACAATTAAGCACAAGTTCATTTAAGAACTCTCCCCCATTTGATGTCATTCTCAAGAGAACAACATGAGTGACCTTACTTTAATGAAAATAAAGGATTTTTTCGGACATAAACAAATCACATGAATCTGTATCCTGATGTTGATCGTGAGTTTTTGACAACGACATAAATTGTAAAATTGCTATGTCCTGGTTGCAGAAGTGTAATGTGAGAATCCCTGACCCATCATCAGAATTAAGGATTTTTATCTATAACTCGTATTCCGAAAGAGAATCAGTAATGCATATCCGACCTCCTGTTTAACCATCACATTATATATATATATATATATATATGGAGTATTTCGATACCAATACTGTACTCTCTTTATCACACTGATTGGACATCTCCTAGACGGATTGACCGCTAGTATATAACAATATTGTCCTCGGGTTGCCACTGATGCTGGTGACAACTACCCTTCATATGGTCTCTTCTTGTACAAAATACATATGCTACTGAAAGTATTATATTTAATACATGGTCACATCAGTATCGTCTGAAGTCACAAACTCCCACGTACGAGTTCCTCGAACATACTATAGCGGCACTATCGTATTAAAATTCATACTGAAATAGCATTATACCTCAAATCTAGGCCTGGAATATTTCCACAAACTCAAACCATAGATTATAGCTATATGATGATTACATCAGAAGTATTGCGGCATATTGGCTAAGCATAGCCAAGCCCATAACATATACTATATATCCCATAATACCTTATCCAGCTATGGCTAAGGCCATAATACAGCTATTGCAGCTCATAGCGCTTTGGATAAAATAAGAATGGACTAATGGCTTGGTTGAAATCATATCAAAATAATTGGCAAAGTCCATGGCACAGCAAGACACAGCTTGGCAAGCCGTAGCCAAGATTATGGCATAGCCACTACCGCGTAATAATCAGTACTGCACTATAGCATAAACTAACTTGGCAGCAATGGCCAAGGCCACGGTATAAGCCGCGCATGAATCTCGGCCTTGGAAGCTACGGCCAAGGACATGGCGCGCACATCATTATCGGGCCTTGGCAGTCACGTCCAAGGCCGTAGCCATAGCGCGTACGTCATTATCAGCCTTGGCAGCTACATCCAAGGCCATGGTCATAGCACGCGCGTCATTCTCGGCCTTGGAAGCTGCGACCAAGGCCATGGCCATTGCATGCGCGTCATTCCCGGCCTTGACAGCTACAACCAAGGCCATGGCCATAGCACACGCGTCATTCTCGGCCTTGGCAACTTCCACCAAGGTCATGGTCATAGCACGCGCGTCATTCTCAGCCTTGGCAACTGCGGCCAAGGCCATGGTCATAGAACATGTGTCATTCTCGGCCTTGGCATCCAAGGCCATGGCATAGCGCGCGCATCATTATTGGAACCTTGGCCAACTGCAGCTAAGGCCAGAGTGTAAGATACAACATTTTAGGATCTTGGCCAGCTCTGTGGCATAGCCATTATAACTTGCAGATGCACGACCAATCAACGGCCTAAAAAGGATTTAATCTTAGCGCATGCTCCTCTCATGATAGCTTAGCTCCATTCCAAATCCAACTTGGCTATCCTAGTTGAAATAGGAATCCCATCTCAATAGCCTTGGATGAATTAAGGCCAAACCCTAATTCTTGCTATGGCCAACATAGCCAACAATGGCTATAATCTGTACAGTCCAACCCTATTTTAAGGCGTATAGCTTCCATAATTACCAACACACACAATTCAATACCATTGTCATTTTCTCAAAACTTTTCTGCTTCCCACCCCTTAGATCAACCCATCTTCCTTTCCTCGTGACCGAAGCAGGACGGAACGGCTAATATCGCAGTTTAGGCTTGTCATGTTCGATTTTAATTTTCGAATCTAAAAATAAAGTACCATAACGGTGCATTTTTTTTGCCTGGAAGTAATTTTTAGGTACTAATAATTGGCGCCCACATACGGACATCAACCTCTCGGTCACGAAATTAGATTCTTCATCTAGTTGAAAATTAGTTCTTCAATCTTTTGAAAAAATGGTAGAGCTTGAAAATTATCTCTTTCGGATAAGCTATGAAGCTTACTTGGTACATGGTCCGCATATGCACCTTCAACACACTACCCCTCCCTTAATATGTTTATTTGACATTTTTACAACTTTGATTAAGGGAGCAAAAATCATTCATCAACTCTCACTTTTACTATTCATGTGCAATGATTGCGCGCAATGATTGGCATAATGATTGCGCGTAATGATTTCGCCATACTCGTTCGGCCAGCCCTCTCTGGCCTGATGCACAATGATTGTGCAATAATGGCTCTAGGCCAATCGTCCGCTTAATGCGCAATGATTGCGCTACAACGCTCCAGGCCATCTACCCAACTGGTCTAATGCATCATGATGATGCAACATTGGCTCTAGGCCAATATTCCTCTTAACGCGACAGAAACTTGAAATGTAGCTTCATCTCATGCCATGGAGCATCTTTCAGCATGTGTCATGCTAAAAACACGGGGTGTTACAGTCAGGTCCGGCTAGCATCTCACTTACGAGTGGAAACCTGGATGACAGTCAGGGACGGTAGGCAACTGGATCCTATTCCACACAGTACTACATGTTGTTGGCACCAACCTTGTGAACTTTAGGGACTCCTGAGTGTGTGGTATGGGACGCCCACTTAGGATACCTGCTTGAGATATCCTTTTGGAAACTGGCCAATTGAGATTCTTGGTAACGTTGTGGACTATTTTTGGATTCCTGAGTATGCGGTATGGGACGTTTGCTCAGAAGGTCCTAATTGATGTTCCATGACAAACTGAAGAAACCTTGTGATTTCTGAGCATTTGGTATGGAACTTTTACTCAGGAATCCAAACCGAAGAGATTGTACACAATAGTTTTTGTTTTGAATTTCGGGGACGAAATTCTTTAAAGGGGTGAATATTGTAACACCCCGTGTTTTTAGCATGGCTCGTGCTCAAAAGATGAGTCATGGCATGAGATGAAGCTTCATCTCAAGCTCCGTTGAGTGTTAAGAGGAACATTGGCCTAGAGCAAATTTCGCACCAAAGGTGCTTTAGGCCAGTTGGGTGGCTGGCCTAGAACAAAGTAGTGCCACATTGGCGCATTACGCAGGTCATTTTCATATGGAAAATATAGCAACAGGCCGGAGCAGGCTGGCCTTGGCAATGTACAACCATCACGGCTGGACATTGGAGTAGCCTATGGGCCAAAGCCGGAAATACAGCCATCACGGCCCTTCACTGAACCTGGATCAGGAAATGTTCAGCCATCATGGTCAGACATTGAAACTGGCCTGTGAGCCAAAACTGAATGTACAGCCGTCACGGCCGTACATTGCATTTGGCTAGGGTAGTCATATGCGGCCATCACGACCTTGGGAGTTGATGAATAATTTTTGCTCCCCTAATCTAATTAAATTGTAAAAATGTCAAGTTGACATATATAGGGAGGGGTAGTTAGTAGTTGATTGAAGGTGCATATGCGGACCATGCACCAAGTAAGATTCATAGCTTAGCCGGAAGAGTATAAATGATGCTTAGGCCTCATTTATAGCTGTGTAACCTTGCCAATGGACCATATTAAGCATGGGCATCACTATGCCATGCCGCGGGACAAATATGCATCACTTGGATATGTCTTGATGGAATGGCCTATACGGACCAGACAATTACCATTATTGTTTGGCCACGCCTTGCAAACGAGTTTGGATTAAGTTGCTGTCCCTTCGTGGATGAACTACGGTCAGTGGTTGATCCCTTTAGAGTAGGGAAGGTTATGTAGGAAGCCGCAATGGGTTGCAGCATTGCTGGTCCAGCACTTTTTCGCTCATATCATCTAATTGAGAGGTTGTTACGGCATATTGGCATCTCATATCATCTTGCTCGGCAGTTCGACGCAAGAGATGATTGTATCCAAACTTGATGAGGCAAGTTGCATTCCATTCCTTGGATGCTCATACTTCCTATCAAGGCGTTCGACTTAGGCATGTACCAATGGCGCATTGGGCATGGCCTCTAAAGTAAGCTACATCGATATGCAAGTGAGCGGAGCTTGCATAAGCCTAAGGAGAGTACGGCATCACCCTGATTGATGCACCCTTGCCTCGAGAAAGACAAGTGCATTCTTTCAGCAATGACTAAGCTAAGTGAACAGGGGGTATTAAGCCTGCAATGGCCTACTCGGAAGCCAGTGGCATGTAAAGGTGCATCGGCCATAGCCTTCAAGGCTTTAAACCCTTTGCAGAATAAGGGTAAGTTGAAACAGTGTGGAAGCTAATTTAGCCGCATCATGCTCCACGAGCATGCTTGCAAGGGAAAATGGACGTGCATTTGCCTAGTGTTAAGGCCTGGTTTGCAGCATCATTATAGCGTATCAGTGGAGTTATGGCATGCGCGTCCAAGGCGCGCCAGGCATAATTTTCTGATCCGTCACAACAAGGGTTGATCCTAGTTCCAACAACATCAGTAGTGCACATTCTGAGAATCCCTCTCAGAATACCACCCTTAAAAATAACACTACTCCCCCCCCCCCCCCCACCGGCGGCGCAGAAGATGTTGTCAATAGTAAAAATGCCAAAAACGGAGAAGCGCCTTAGAGCATAGCGAACCTGATGTAGAGACAGAACAACTTATCTAAGATGCAAGCGGAAATGGCGACTACTCAAATGGAAGTTCTTACCTTCCTCAGAACTTTAACGGTGCAGATAACTCCGGAGTAACTCCAGATTCAAGCAGAGCAAGCCCAGAACGTCCCTGAATCTTCCACCGGAGTCGACAACTCAAGGGAGAAATCTCATGAGGACGGTATTCATGTTAATGCAACAGAAAACATTTAACAGACGAATTTCATTACTCGACAAGATTTGGAGAAACTCCTGCAGAATCGTGGAAAAGAGGAGTCATCATTATTCCACCACCACCAGCCGCCTTACACAGAGGATGCCCAGAGAGCCCCAATACCAAAAGGATATGTATCACCTACCTTTTATATTTATGATGGAACAGGTAATGCCCGAGAACACATCTCTCGATTTCTGAAAGCTCTAAGAGTGCATAAATACCACCAAGTGTTGCGGCTCAAGGAATTTTCCAAGTCACTCACCGGGAGAGCTTACACCTGGTACAACAATCTCGCTCCCAATAGTATATCCAATTGGAATGGGATGGTGAGCGTGTTTTATTGAAAGTATTTCTTCGTTTCTGAACAAATCACGCTTTCGGACCTGAGAAGGATGTTTCAGCGCAACAACGAGCATCCCAACGACTAAATCAAGAGGTTCAAAATACAACCCTTGAATTGTCACGACCTGAATGTAACCCAACGACAATTGGTAGAGTCATGTATAATGTATAATCCCTGTCTATCGAGCCTTACTCGAAAATTTGCGCTTTCAAACTTTTTCGGAGCATCACGAAGCGGGCAAGCGATCGGCCACCACTGCTCCAGCTTTATTAGAAATAACGAGACATTCCATAGAAGAGGATCATAGATACGCACGCGAGGAGAGGTGTCTAATCGGCGAACAGTACTTGGACCAACTCTCAGTTTGTATTGCTATTAATGAAAGGTCCAAGAGAGAAGTTACACCCCAGCAAGACACCTGAACCAAAAACACCATGTCTGCCTTGACAACCGGCCGAGCCTTGGCACCAGCGTTAAATCAAGATAGCGCAATGATATCTCTACATCCATCAACCGTGTCGCTTCTATTAATCCGCCTGAGCCTGTCCTAGAGGTCACAATCGACAAGAACGGCGAAAATCCCGTCCGTCCGGGGACTTTTCACCACCACCTGTATCGAGCGAGTTGAGTTTGCGAAAATTTTAATCTACATCAGAGTAGATGTCAACATCATCCTTGTCAAATCTTTGAAAGCTGTAGAGGCTACCGGATGCGAGGCTACGTATGCGCCAAAGATTCCAACGGAAAATAAAAGAGCGCTTATAGCCATATTACTCTTCAGTTGAACATGGGTGAATTCAAACATGCACTAAGTTTAAAATCATTATCTTATGATATGATTTTAGGGCATACATGAGTCCACAACAGCAAAGCATAAGTACCAGTCCTACAAACTTTCCGAGGCTCTCCAACAAACCAGCAAAGCCGCACTAACTGTTATATGAATCACGCGATATGACGGATCTGGATATAAGAAAATCACATGTATCGGAAGATTCTACGAACAAGTTAAGTCATGTTCAAATTTCTTAGCAACCAGCTGTCTCACAATCCGTCAAAGCCCGGGGACTTGACCCGGACGATCAATTCCGCTCCGAATTGGCGATGTGAATGAGAAGCTGGCCCCTTTTAATATTTTATTAAGCGGGTAGCAGTAGCCCCGGATTGAGATAAGAAAAACCACTAAGGGAAGAAATCTTTGAAGACCGGTTCAGCACCACCAATGTATTCTTTCTCCACCTATGCAAGAGCCTCAGCTGCAAGCCTTAACTCCCGGGGAAATTTTTCAGTATCATTTCTAATCTTGGTAATCACTCTCACATGGAAGTGAATCATCCAACACGAGTTTAGAAGTCTTAGCCTTCTCTAAGAGTTAGAATCCTTCAAACTTGAAGTCGAAATTCAACTTCAGAACTTGGATAGTCAATTGATGCAGTTCTCATCGCATTGGATCCCTACTCAACAATACCGCTTGGAACATCATCTTCGACAGCCGTATCCGAAGAATCGCAAGAACCGCACTTGGGGACTGAAGTCTACACGGGATCCCCTCACTGTCGGGAATCCATTCAGCAGACGGAAAATATAAGGAGACGTCAAACTTCTTGGATTATGTTACCTGATCACACCCATGACATGGGGACTTCGCCTCAGTTACAGTCAACTTCAACTACACCGGCCAATCATGGAGGAGACGCCGAATTAATAATTTTCAAGATATTCTCAGAAGTTCAGAAATCAGCAACCATCGGTGAGGAACGAGATGCCGCATCCTTCATGAGAAGTGTTTATTTATGTCTCTGCTATGGCATACTGAAAGGGCGTATCAAACGGATGCACGGGCTAAGAGATACGGTTCCTTACTAAAGTTCATGGATTGTCAAGGATTGCACGGGATTACAAACTACAAATATCCACGCATAAATGACCGGCCATACAAACTCCAAATCAAGTGATTCCTTTTGCATATGATAGCTTTATCTGATAGCTTCGAAAGTTGGGGACAAACGTCAAAAACCGACATCGTATGAAGACTTTATGTTTCCTGGAGCGAATGATGCAAGTTAGGGTTTCCCTACGGGATTTAGCAAAATCAGCCTTGGAGAAAACCTCATCCGCACAATGATTCATGCAAAAGTTATACCTACAATAGAATAAGGAATGATGTTGAGCCACGAGAAGTAAAGGAAATCTCAGATTAAATCACTGAATCTGCACCTCGAATGGAGATCCACACGCGACAAAATGGGGTGCTAATAGAAGATGGGTGTGCCTAATTCACACGGTCTGACGCATATATACATAAAGGAAAGGATTCCTTATTGGACCAGGAATGTCCATCCAAAGACTGTGGGACCGGACGGGTCTTACCTTAGCTACATAAAGATCAAACTCCAACTTACCAAGCTGGCCACGGACATGGATACATCACAGCCATACGTGATATGCCGCGCAGATTGTGATGCTATACCACGACAGTATAGATAAGTGACTATCCTTTTATTTATGAATTTTGATTTTGTTTAGCGTCATTGTCACCATCTAGTGCTTACCAGGAAACACATTATTTGTTCCGCGCTAACCAGGGGACTAATGTTGATGGTGAGTTTTTGAGAAGGACATAAATTGTAAAATTGCCCTGCCCCGGTTGCAGAAGTGTAATGTGAGAATCCCTAACCCGGTATCAGAATTAAGGATTTGTATCTACAACTCGTATTTCATAAGAGAATCAGTAATGAATATCCGACCTCCGGTTTAACCGTTGCATTATATATATATATGGAGTATTTCGGTACCAATATTGTACTCTCTTTAACACACTGATTGGACAGCTGCTAAACGGATTGACCGCTAGTATAGAGCAATATTATCCTCAGGTTGCCACTGATGCTGGTGACGACTACCCTTCAGATGGTCTCTGCCTATACAAAATATATATGCTACTAAAAGTATTATATTTAATACATAGTCACATCAGTACCGTCTCAAGTCATAAACTCCCACGTCCGAGTTCATTAAACATACTATAGCAGCACTATCGTATTCAAATTCATACTCGAATAGCATTATACCTCAAATCTAGGCCTAGCATATTTCCACAAACTCAAACCCTAGATTATAGCTATATGATAATCACATCATAAGTATTGCGGCATATTGGCTAAGTATAGCCAAGCCCATAACATATATTGTATATCCCATAATACCTTAGCCAGCTATGGCTAAGGCCATAATACAGCTATTGCAGCTCATATCGCTTTGGATAAAATAAGAATGGATTAATGGATTGGTTGAAATCATATCAAAACAATAGGTTAAGTCCATGGCACAGCAAGACACAGCTTGGCAAGCCATAGCCACTACCGCGTAATAATCATTACTGCGATATAGCATAAACCGCATTGGGAGCAATTGCCAAGGCCACGGCATAAGCCGAGCATGAATATCGTCCTTGGAAGCTACGGCCAAGGGAATGGCATGACGCGCGCATCATTCGCGGGCCTTGGCAGTCATGGCCAAGGCCATGGCCATAGCGCGTATGTCATTCTCGTCCTTGGCAGCTGCGGCCAAGGCCGTGATCATAGCGCACATGTCATTATCGTCCTTGGTAGCTGCGGCCAAGGCCATGGTCATAGCATGCGCGTCATTCTCGGCCTTGGCATCCACGGCCAAGGCCATGGCATAGCACGTGCATCATTATTGGAATGTTGGCCATCCAAGGCCAAGGCCGTAATGTAAGATGTGACATTTTAGGATCTTAGACAGCTCCGTGGCATAGGCATTATAACTTGCAGAGCCACGGCCAATCAACGGCCTAAAAAGGATCTAATCTTAGCTCATGCTCCTCTCATGCTAGCTTAGCTTTATTCCAAATATAACTTGGCTATCCTAGTTGAAATAGGAATCCCATCACAATAGCCTTGGCTGAATTAAGGCCAAACCCTAATTCTTGCTATGGCCAAGATAGCCAACAATGGTTATAATATGTACATTTATCATGATCGTGATTTATGATCCATACATCCATCATGGACTCTATCCGAACAATCCATCATGGCCTGCTCGATATTCACGGCCATCATGGCATGCGCGATATTCACGGCCATCATGGCCTGCGCTACTTATAGCCATCATGGCCTCGAACATGTTGTGCTACCTTTTAAGGCCATGGAAGTGCCATTATGGCCTGCGCTACTCATGGCCACATGGCCTCAAACATGTTGTGCTACCTTTTAAGGCCATGGCAGTGCCATTATAGGCCACTACGCCATTTGCTATTTTATCGCCATAAATAAGCTATCCAAATGCAACACGATTATTTAGCACTCCAATATCTCACATAAAGATTATGGCATGGGATATTTCTCTCTCTCTTAACTGTGGCATAAAGTGCCACTTTTACGCTATTAGAATACCATGCTAAATTATAGCATCTTAATTAGCTACCAACGCGCCAAGCCATCCTCTTGCGCCTCAACAGGCCATGAGCGCTCTATAATATCGCGATTGGCCTTAGCCAAGTTGTTTCACAACAAGTCTACTAAATACGACTCAACATGTCTATAAGGCATATGGCATATCAACGGCTAATAAGATGAGATCCATAAATCATCTAAAATACCTAAGAAACATCAAAATATGTCATATGGGGGGATTCTTCATGGGGTATTGGTCTGGTGTTCTACGGTAACATGCGGCGTGGCAACACCCCATGTGAAAATTTAAAGTAGTGTGGCGGTTACAGTAGTTGGAGAGATAATGGGCGCATTATAAAAGGGATATCCAGAAACTTCCATAATTTATCTCGCATCATCCCATCATCTCTATCTCTCCATAAACCCACGACCTCCACTACTCATGAGAGAGGCAATGCGTATCCTAAACTACTATAAATAGGCTGGGAAGCCTAAAGCTCTGTTATTTCTTCATAGTTTTCAATACCCCAACACACACAATTCAATACCATAGCCATTTTCTCAAAACGTTTCTTCTTCCCTCCCCTAAGATCAACCCATCTTCCTCTCCTCGTGACCAAAGCAGGACGGAACGGCTACTATCGTAGTTTAGGCTTGTCCTGTTTGATTTTGATTTTCGAACCTAAACAGAAAGTAGCACAGCGGTTCATTTGTTTTTCCTGGAAGTAATTTTTAGGTACTAACACCTGAACATCGACTTAAATTAATCTCAATGTCAGTTACGAACAAAGAGATAATTTTAATCGGTATGGATCAACATAAGAAAAATCTTATGGAGTGTAAAGTGCATTAATAACACAGAAGTGTGATCACGAGTAGATCGATACTGCGAGAAAATTTCTCAAAAAGTTTGTTCTATTTTCAGTTTATAGAAAACATAATAGATTTAACTTTTGAGCATATATGAGATATCAGTCCAATTTACAAAAAATAAAGGACACATATATCTCATAAGACTTTGCAATATATTAAACCAATAATTATTACATACTGCAAGTTCATCTTCTAAAAACTCTAGAATTTAAATAAATAAATCTAAACACATGCAAGATGAAAATCGTTGGAAGTAACTTGTATAATCACAATTTATACTATACCAAACCCTATTTATCCTTCTCAAAAGAAAGAATAAATTCTCACAAAAAAATTTCTAGAAAAATAACATAAAAAACTAATTAAACTAGATTTTTCCAGACTCTTCATCAGTATTGAGACCCTTGAATTTGTCATCAACTGTATCCACGAGCTCTTTAGAGAAAATATCCTCATTGAGAAGATCACGAACATGAGATTTCATGAGAACAAGGTCAGCAGAACCTTTTTCAACTCAGTTCTTAGCATATCTATACCTTTTAACGTTTCAACAAGTTCTATTTTTTCTTCCTCAAATTGTTTAAGAAAATCATAAACAACATTCGCCGAGATCATCTCTTCACGCTCAACATCTTGAAGATCATATGCAAAATAGAATTTCACACTAAGAAGATCTTCGAATGATTCAACAACTTCGTCATCAACTAGAGTCCTATTCTTTCCTCTTGTTTCAATACCATCGCAATTAAGAGCTTTATCCATGCTTTCGAAGATTCGTAACATAGAATACATGCTTGGTTGCGGAACTCCTTGGATGAGAATTTCTTAATCACAAGTTAAGGTATATAAACGAGTTTTTAAGAGGTATTTTTCCGGGTTGACGGTCGGTTCGTGACCTAACTTGAAGTTGGGGTTTTTGTACAGGTCATAAGTGACAAATACGGGTACCTTCTCATGGTACGCATAAAAACTTTCCTAAAGAGTTCTAAACACAAATTTGTAAAGGATAGTAAACATCTTTTAGAGAGCACAAGGATATTTTTTCAGTAATGTAATCACATTACTTTCTTCTATGATTCATATTCCCTTTTTGAACATTAATACACTTTTATCTCAATAAACAAAATTTTAAAGCACAAGATTAATAGTATTCATGAAAAAGGTTATTATCATTAAATGCTTGAAAATTATAGAGCATGGCTCAACAAGAAGTTCTAGCACTCTTTTGATTGAGAACATAGTGAATATGTAAAGATTGCAATATGAGAAGAAAACAAATCATAGCTCGTCACTTTTAAGTACTATTTGAAACAAATAATACACCTGTTAAAAATCAATGCTTATCCAGCAGGATTTTTGTGGACAAGGTTCCAAGACTTGTGCGTAGTTTGCGCAAAGGTGAGTCGTACACTAACCAGGCGAATTTTGTTGACGTTGACTCTTGTGTTCACCACTTTCTTTTGCTAAGACAATCCTTTTGGGACACGACAAGTGATCATAGAAATTACTATCATCATGAAAAGAGACAAGATTAAAACCTTTACTTGAGGTTGATTGCCTGGATGATGAAAGTTTATCAATAATATCTTTGTATCATGTAATGATCAAATTCATGTTAGATTCTTGAGTTGTTTCATTGATGAAAACATCAATTTTCTCAGGAGGTGTGTGAGTATCCTTACGAACCCATATATGTGAAGGTTTCACTGAGTTCTTTTTAAACCGATTTTGCATACTACCTATTTGCCTTGTTCGAATATTTGTGGACCATAAAGTACTAACATTCCTAGAAGCAGGTTTGCTTGAATGTGATTTCACCCCAAGAGGTTTAGACATCCGAATATCAGACACACCCTTCAGAATTAAATCCAAGGTGTTTTGAAGACAGCCAAACCGATAGTTTTCCAAGCTTAGTTTACACTTTCTTTGAACATGTCCTTTAGTGTTGCAATAGAAGCACACTTTCTGAGTTTCAATGAAATCAGAATAGGTAGTTTTATCATACTCGTCTTGTAAAGAACTTTTACTCTTTGGAGACACAGTTTTTTCTTGGTCAAAGAATTTAAACTGATCATCTCATGTCAAAGTAATAGTACTTTGATTATTAGTTTTTGACTGCGATTTTGTTAGCATATCATAAACAGTAAGTGTTCTTAGTTTTTCTAACTTATCGCCTTGTACAGAAGCTATTTTCATGGTAGTTTATTTGGATTCACTATTGCAACGTTGAATAGAGTTCTTACTCGTCAATCGTTCGATCTCCAAGGCATTATCTTTAAGTTTAGCTTCAGTGAAAGAATTCTCGATTTCACTTTGGCATGTTCTTCAATAAAAATCCTTGTGTTTGGAATCATGTTCAGAAATAATACCAATGAGAGTATTGACTTTGTGTTTCAGCCGAATGACCTAAGAAGACTGAAATTCTATATGGTTGAAAATCTCAAAACTTTCTTTGGCTGCTTCCTGTTCCACTTCTGAGTCAGACTCATCAATAAGATAATAGGGGTAACACATATCAACATCCAATTGTGTTTTGGGAACAGAACGTTCGTCTCTATGAGAGTTTGAGAATTCATACTCTTTTACAGAATCCATAAAAACAGTTTTATTTAAACTGGTGGAAAGTTTATCAGAGATTTCACTCTTGTCCATATAGTTAGATTGCTTCAAACACGGACTTATTAGGTCTTAAACATGTTTGCCTGCTCTGATACCAATTGAAAACGTGGGGGTACCAAAATACACCACCAACTTTTTCTTAGACAACCTGTATGGACAAACTTAAATACAATTCTGAGAGTTTAACTTAATGAATCTCAATCAAGGAATAATATTTAGAGCTATATCTCTTTCTCCCACAATTAGAAAGTTTACAGAGACAAGTCCGTGATCCTGATTTGTGTGTGAGAGTACTTGGACGATTCCAAAGATCAATATCCAAGAATCAATCCCAACAAACAAGGATGAGTGTATCTACTTTGATTGATTAACGTACAACCTGTGATATTTCAATTATAAAGATCTATAATACAAAATAGAAGGGGTTTTTGAGCCACCGACGGACGGATAACATTTTCAAAGACAAACGGATGATCCAACTATCTCAGTCTTATCCCATCCATTTACATCTAATGGATGCAAGAGTTGTAACCTACTTCCATTATGGCTATATGCATTTATAACCCTCATAATTAGTTCCACATTGATTTATAAAAAAATAATGTCCCACCAAAAAAAAATAAAAAAAATTGGACAATTAAATGTTAAAACCATGTAGAACTCATACATTTACACTCATATTTTATTGTGAAAACAAATAAAGGAAATTATTTGCACCACATCTTTAAAAAAATCAAATTACCCAACCTTCATCAACCTACAAGACACAAGTAACATTAGAACATTTGTGGTTACAATGTGTAAAACCCAAACAACAAAGAACTTTCCATTATACTCATCGTAAAGGGAACAATCCAACAAAAAAAATGGCTCACCGAAAATTAACTCGAATAAGCCAACCTACTAAAATAGTAGATGATAATGGATGAAACTGCATGTCATGCGTTGATTGCAGCCGAAAAGTGGTCGGTGAACCCAATGATGTGTGGTGCACCCATTGTGAGAAGAAGATTGAATATGCAGTACCAAGGTGTCATATTTTCTTAAAAATGAGTCATCTACTTATCTCCATAAATATGAACAATAACATAAGTTTTTTGTTAGAAACTACACTAACCACCTGAATCCATTTCATCTGCACGTTTTATGTCCCATCTGAGGTTGAAGACCCGGCCGGATCGGCCATGTTTGTGGCATTGGACAGCGAAGTCCAAAAATTTATTTGATGATTCGAAAAATAATAAGAATGGAATCATCAGAGCATGTGGATAATGAATACAGGATGATAGTCCCTGCGATCGAGGAAGAATTTTCGGGAGGATGCAATAACATTTATTGCTCACCAGATGAAGATTTTGCATAATGGTCTCATCAAAGACCACCAATCTTTAGGGATCGGAAAAAAAATATTAATCTAAGACCAAAATCAGACAGTTTACCGTGGATTTTTATCAAAAAAATATTATTTTAATCATTTGGAAGTGTAACCGAATTTATAATTATTTGGATGAAAAATATCTAAGATATTCGTAGCTGCAAGTTCTCATGTGTCAAATTAAGTCTTATGATAGTGTGTGGTAATTATTAAAATTATTATGATCATAAATTGTCCCTCTCTTATTTATAGTAAACAATATAATGCGGAAAAATAAATAACACAGACACCAGAAATTTTGTTAACAAGGAAACCGCAAATGCAGAAAAACCCCGGGACCTAGTCCAGATTGAAGACCAAACTGTATAAAGACGCTACGGACACTAGCTTACTACCAATTAACTTCGGACTGGAATGTAATCGAGACCAAATTAAACCCTCACATAAATTCAGTTACAGTCGCGTTCCTTACGCCTCTTGAATCCCATCAGGACTCCGCGCAATTGATTCCCTTAGCTGACGTCCTTTACAGTCTAAGAGTTGCTTCAACTCAATTGAAGACTTTAAACTAATTTGCCTCCCACAGATAAGCCTATATGTGTGATTTCCTTTTTGATCGTAGATCAAGGTGAGACTGGAAATCGATAGCAATAGACAAATTCTAGCTAACCTCAATATCCGGACTTATGCTTCCTGAAAAGCATCCTAGATTATTATTCACCTCACAAGTATTAACTTATGGAATCAACAAAGTCTGAGACGAAGAGAACTTTGTGATTTCTATCTATCTTGATTAATGGAGCAAGCTCAACAATCAAACAAGATCAAGATACTCGAACTATCAAGATAAAAGATAGTTGGACCTGGCTTCACGAATCCCTATGAAGTCTTTTTAGTCGCTAAACCCTAAAAGGGTTTTAGGAAGAGGACGACTCTATTTACAACTAGGACACACAAAGATAGTGTCGGGATTCAAAGATCCCAGTTGTTTGAGGTTCCCCTTTTATAAACTTTCAAAGCATAGGTTGCTTTAGGTTTAAGATAAGATAGCTTTGGAACCAAGCAAACAATATCTACTGTTAGATGAATCTTTGAATCTGATTAACATAACAAGATATACACTCTGGTTAGGATGGACAGTAACCGAACCGTGTACAAAGAAAACGTTCATGAATGGTTAGCCGAAACTATCCAACTGAAGTATAAGCCTGAGCATTTTCATATAACACTTAAGACTTTAATCTTGAGTCATAATCATGTGATCAAATATGTCTAAAATATTTTTAGAGATTGTTCAAATGCTAATTATCTCACAGAAATAATTTTATGTGCATTGGAAATTATTCGACGGGGTAAGTACGTGTACTTAAACCTTGTTCGTGAACATATTTGTCATGGTACATGTACCGGGTATGTGTACCCTTAAGAGAAATTAGAGTTCCAGAACATATAGAACTTTTCCGGTATGCGTACCAGATATGGATACCACATCGGTTCCAAAACCGACAGTTCTTTTTCAGTACGCAAACTGGTTTGCGTACCGTTCCGGGTTCATGGTTTCACAGACTTTTTAAGGTATGTGTTAGAGCATTGCTCGGTCAAAGATGTAGTTGAGAAACGGACATCACGGCAGTCATCATTGCGTTCTACCATTTGAAGACGAAGATCAACCGAATCTTTTAGAGAACTTCTTCAACAAAAGGTAAGTGAAGACTGAACCACCTATATCTCAAGTTATATTCATTTTTCTATCTATTAGACGTTGTCGTGTAACGAATTAGACTATCGTAAGCATATCAAGAATTCTGAGAACTAAACTTATTGAAATATATATGACTAAGTTTAATGAACATTTGTTCATACTTGATGAATTTCGGTTAAGAGCAATTTATGTTTCATAATCTTAATAGTGATTCAAGAATTATCATTCGAAAATAGCCTGGAACAGTGATATGTGTCATTGATGTTATTCGGGAATGTTTCAAATCGATTTAGAGAGAAATATAGAACAACTGTAAATTCGGATACAAGACAGTATATATCAGTCTTACAAAATGAGAAAATTGTTATAGGTCTGAAGCCGTAATACATGTACTCAGTACACATAATGGAGTTATATGTCGACAAACAGCTTTTTGGTACGCATATCCGTATGCACACCTTAAAAAGTCTGTGAACTTGTGAACCCGAATCAGCACGCAGACCAGTACACGTACTAGAAAAGAATTGTTGGTCCCGGAACCGGTTTGGTATCCATACCGGTACACGTACCATAAAATTTATGTGACTCCGGAACTGGTTAGTGTCTTAAGGTATCCATACCAGTACACGTACCGGAAAAGTTCTGTGAACTCTAGAACTTGGTCATGTCATAAGGTATACATACCGGTACACGTACTTTGACTTAACTATTCACGAACAGGTTGAGTATTTGTACCTTGTACATCTACTTACCATGTCGATTAAATTCATATGCACATAAAATTATTTCTCAGAGATAATTAGTATTTGAATAATCTCTAAAGGCACTATAGACATATTTGATCATATAATTGTGACTCAAGATTAAAGTCTTAAGTGTTATATGAAAATACTCAAGCTTATACTTCAGTTGGATAGTTTCGGCTAATCATTCAGGAGAGTGGTCTTTTGTACACGGTTCGGTTACGGTTCATCCTAACCAGAGTGTATATCTTGTTATGTTAATCATATTCAAAGATTCATCTAACGGTGGATATTGTTTGCTTGGTTCCAAAGCTATCTTAGCTTAAACCTAAAGCAACCGATAGTTTGAAAGTCTATAAAGGGGAACCTCAAACAACTGGGATCTTTGAATCCCGACACTAGTTTTTTGTGTGTAGTAGTTGTAAAACTAGAGTTGTCCTTTTCCTAAAACCCTTCTAGGGTTTAGATACTAAAAAGACTTCATAGGGATTCATGAAGCCAGGTCCAGCTATTGTTTAACTTGATATCTCGATATCCTGATCTTGTTTGATTGTTGAGCTTGCTCCATCAATCAATATAGATATAAATCATCAAAGTTCTCTTTGTCTTAGAATTTGTTGATTCCACAAGTTTAATACTTTTGAGGTGAATAATAATCTAGGCTGCACTTCGAGTAACATAAGTCCGGATTTTGAGGTTAACTAGACTTTGTCTATTGCTATCGATTTCCAGTCTTACCTTGATCTACGATCAAAAAGGAAATCATGTATATAGGCTTACCTGTGGGAGGCAGATTGGTTTAAAGTCTTCAATTGAGTTGAAGCAACTCTTAGGTTGTAAAGGACGTCAGCTAAGGGAATCATTTACGTGGAGTCCTGATGGGATTCAAGAGGCGTAAGGAGCGCAATTATAACTGAATTGATGTGAGGGTTTAATTCGGTCTCAACTACATTCCAGTCCGAAGTTAATTGGTAGTAGGCTAGTGTCTGTAGCGGCTTAATACAGTTTGGTGTTCAATCTGGACTAGGTCCTAGGGTTTTTTCTGCATTTTCTATTTCTTCGTTAACAAAACTTCTGGTGTCTGTGTTATTTATTTTCCGCATTATATTGTTTATCTTTATAATTGAAATATCACAGGTTGTACGTAAATCATTCAAAGTAGATACATCCATCCTTATTTGTTAGTTATGACTTGATTGATTACTTGGAAATTGATCTTTGTAATCACCCAAGTACTCTCACACGAGAATCAGGTTCACGGACTAGTCTCTGTAAACTTTCTGATTGTGAGAGAAAATGATACAACTCTAGATATTATTCCTTAATTGAGATTCATTAAGTTGAACCCATGGAATTGTGTTTAAGTTTGTCCATTCAGATTGCCTAAGAAAAAGTTGGTGGTGTATTTTGGTACCCCCGGTGTTTTTAGTATGCATACTGGCATGCGTACTAAAAAGTTGTTTTCGACATATATCTACTCCGGTACGTGTACTGGGTACATGTATTACGGTTTCCGGACCTATAAAAGTTCTCCCAGTTTGTAAGACTGGTATGCATACTGTCATGTATCCAAAATTACAGTAGTTCTATATTTCTCTCTAAATCAATTTGAAACATTCCCAAATAACATCAATGACACATATCATTTTCCAGGCTATTTTCGAATGATAATCTTTAATCACGATTTTAGTTGCGATTGTTCTTAACCGAAATTCATCCAAGTATGAACAAATGTTCATTAAGCTTAGATATATATATTTCGAGAACTAATTATCAAGATAAACTTGACTTGAAATTCTTGATATGCTTACGATAGTCTAATTAGTTATGCGACAACGTCTCATAGATAGAGAGATGAATATAACTTGAGAAATAGGTGGTTAAGTCTTCACTTACCTTTTGTTGAAGAAGTTCTCCAATATCTTCGGTTGATCTTCGACTTCAACGGTAGAACGCAGTGATGATGTCCGATTCAGAACTACATCTTTTATCCTAATCCGAGACTTAACTAATTGTAGACTAGAAATCAAGATATAGTTTTGACAACTAAATTTGGCAACAAGGTTGAGATAGCAACACTTGTGAGTTTGACCGAGCAATGCTCTAACAACAGGATTTTGAGGTTTGCTAGACTTTGTCTATTGCAAACGGTTTCCTATCTCACCTTGATCTTTTGATTAGAACGGAATTCACATATAGGCTTATCTATGGGAGGAAGATTGGTTTAAAGTATTCAATTGAGTTGAAGCAACTCTTAGGTTGTAAAGGACGTCGGGTAAGGGAATAAATTTCGCAGAGTCTTGCGAGATTCAAGAGGCGTAAGGAGCGACTGTAACTGAATTACTGTGACAGTAGATTAGGTCTCAACTACATTCCAGTCCAAAGTTTTGATAGTAGGCTAGAGTCTGTAGCATCTTAGTACAGTTTGTTGTTCAAATATGGACAAGGTCCCGGGGGTTTTCTGTAATTACGGTTTCCTCGTTAACAGAATTTCTTGTGTCTGTGTTATTTCTTTTTCTGCATTATATTGTTTATCTTTATAATTGAAATATCACAGGTTGTACGTAAATCAATCAAAGTAGATACGTCCATCGTAATTGTTGGATACGACTTGATTGATCTTTGGAATCGTCTAAGTACTCTCACAGTATAATCAGGTTCACGGACTTGTTTCCGTTTACTTATTGATTGTAAGAGAAAGAGATATAAATTCTTAATATAATTCCCGATTGAGATTCATTAAGTTGTAACTCTCGAAACTGCAACCAACTGGCATTAGCCCAGTTGCCCAAGGGTTGGGATCCTAACCTATAGGTTGCGGGTTCAATTCCCGTGCTGAACTTTTTTTTTTTTTTTTTTTTTTTTTTTAAACGGAATTGTATTTGAGTTTAGTCCATACACGTTGCCTAAGAAAATGTTGGTGGTGTATTTTGGTACCCCTCATTTTCAGGATGTCTAACATTTTTTGAATTATCCTAAGAAGAATATTGTTGCGGTTACGAAATAACCTAGGGACGAAAAAATTATCGAGTTGGTAATAAATGATGAAATGATCATGAACCAGATGATAGTAGCGCCACATCAAATGTGTCATTAAAAGTAGCATTTCAAACAATAAGCACTATAAAAAAATGAATTGCTATAATACGAGCAAAAAATTCTAGAAGTTATACATGTTTGTAAATGAAAATTAAGGATGCGATGCATTTTATTAGTGGAAGGAAAAAATAATCAACTTTAGATGCATTTTTTTTAGAAAAATTTACTTCTTATACGAGCACTGTTGATTGGATAAAGTTTTTTGGCTTATTTATATACTCCCTCCGTCCCACTATTAGATGACCTAGTTCAAGTTTGCACAATTCTTAAGGCAAGGAAGGGAAAAGAGTATTTTTAAGTATTTTTTATAATTATACCCTTATGGATAATTACTAGTGAAATTTTGAAATGATTTATCTCTCAAACTACACCACGGATGTTCGCAAACTTCATATCATTGAAAAGCATTTTAAAACACCTACGTAACGAATATAAACATGCGTATCAAATTATGCATATTTCTTATATTTCTTATAATCAATTAAAAGGATAATTTTAGAAATATCTCCTTGTTTAGTGATATAGGTCATCTATTATGGGACAAAATCTAAAAGTAAATATGTCAACTAATAGTGGGACGGAGGGAATATAGTTTTTGTATGAAATTTAGTGATTATTCATTTATATTTTCATAGAGCTTTTAAAGACTCAATTTTCTTTATTCATTAATGCATTTAACGAGGTTATTCAGTTAGCCCTTTTGCCCATATCGGGATCGAGAGAAATTATTCATTTGGTGAGGTTATTCATTTATCAAACATTCGGTCATCGAGTTAGACTGTAAAAAGAGACGAAACCTAATTGGTTTCCGGCTGTGAAAAGGGGGAAACCTAATTGGTTTCGGCTGGGCTTAAGTTTAACCTGAGCAAATTTTGGACCACAGTGCACATATTAGCTTGGGTCATAGGTAAATTGTGGGTGCGGATTCAGTGGAGATTCAGGCCCAAATTTCACATACTCTATTTCAGCCAACATACTCAACAAACAATTCTCTTTCCCTCTCATTTTCGAGATTTGCAACCTCACATGCGAAATGACATCACTCAACAATATTGGCTATTCCTCACAAGTCACAACAGCATCACAAGTGAAATAATCACCACCAACGAACAAAAAGACTATCATTTATACCATTAGCACTCATTTGCTATTTCAAGGAATTTAAAACTCCTTAATAGGTTGTATTACTATTAGCTCAGTTCAATTGTTATTGAGCAATAAAAAAATAGCTATAGACACATGGGATTTGGTATTTAATTAGGACAGCAACAATCGAAATACAGGTTAAGATTCCTCCAGATAAAGTTCTGGTGATAAATAATTATAAAAAAGCATCCCTTGGAATTTTAAATTATTTATGATCAGCAGATCTCGGTCGTCGCTGATACTGAAAAAAGAAAGAACCTCAGAGAGATACGAGATACAGAAACAGCTTTGTAGCGGAAGAGCCTAATCAAAGACAAGTATAATGGTGCCGGCTGGAAATTTCGGGCCATGTTTAAATAGCCTAACAACAATTTTAGTCGCCATCTTTGTTCTCATTTCCGTTTATCTGATAAGCGAAAGTAGACGGCCATTCTTTGAAGGTATCAGCACAATGTCAAGAACCACAATGAAGAGTTACAACGAGACGACAATGAACAATGAGACACCATCATCAAGTTGTGATCTCTTTTCAGGTAAATGGGTTTACGACAACTCGACAAATCCTTTGTATTCTTGGAAACAGTGCGAATTCTTGATGGATGAGTTTGCCTGTGAGAAGTTCGGAAGAATGGATTTAAGATATCAGAATTGGAGATGGCAACCCAACCAGTGTGACTTACCAAGGTATGTTTTTCAATTTGAGCTTTCATTTGATTAACATTTGGTTAATTTGGTCTGGTTTCTATTTTTGAAAAGATATGCAAACCAAAACATTTCTAAAATTGAGAATTGGCTATTATCTTATACTTTGTTCAATGTAAAATAAGCTAGGTTCGATGCCAAAGCATTACTAGAGAGATTGAGAGGGAAAAGGATGGTCTATGTTGGAGATTCACTTAACAGAAATCAGTGGGTCTCCATGGTTTGTCTGGTGGAATCCGTAATCCCACCAGCATTCAAGTCTGTCAATATCAGTGGTTCTCTCAGAATCCTTAATGCCATTGTAAGTTCTCTGCTCTAAGTCCAGTCTAGATTGCACCTAAGGAAAACATGTATGTACTATGGTTTCAATTGATCAGTGATTAACAAAAAAAAAATGTGTAGGAATATAATGCAACCATTGAATTTTACTGGGCACCATTGATGCTTGAATCAAATTCGGATAATCCGTTCGACCATCGAACACCACATCGAATAGTCAAGGCTGGAGCTATTGAAAAACACGCGATTCATTGGACTGATGCTGACTTACTTGTCTTTGATTCCTTCATTTGGTGGAGAGTAACAAACCTGGATGTCTTGTAAGTTTCACAAACCAAATTTTAACTAAAAGATCCATACCGAAAGGCATTGGATTTCCTGACTACATATTAAGAGTAGGATGTAGTTAAGCTAATGAAAATCATGTTTGGGAACAGATGGGGCTCCTTTGAAAAACCAAATGAAGGAATCTACAAAAATTTGGGAATGGTGGGCAACTTTGAAATGGCTCTAAAAACATGGTCAGATTGGCTTGAAAATCATATCAACCGGACAAGGACACAATTGTTTTTCAACAGCATGTCACCAACACATGATTGGTATAATCTCTAATCCTCTACAATGCCATCTATGCAACTCTTAACTGCATGTAAACACGTTTAAATTTACATTCTCTCGATCATCAAAATATTGCAGGGCAGGTGAATGGGGAACGAGAAAAGAAGGAAATTGCTACAGCGAAACAGAACCGATATTACAAGAACATTACTGGGGTCAAGCACATATCCAGACATTATGAAGGTCGTGGAGAGTAGAGAGTCAGTGAATTAAAAGTTAAAGGTGTTGATGTGCAAATACTGAACATTACACAACTATCAAAATACAGAAAAGATGCACATCCTTCTATGCATAAAAGGTTATGGGTTCCTCTAACTCCAGAACAAATATCAAACCCTGCTAGTTATTCTGATTGTATGCATTGGTGCCTCCCTGGAGTCCCTGATACTTGGAATAAACTCCTTTATGCTTACATAATATAACTTTTTAAGCTTAAAATTAAAGAGTGTGTTTCATATTCAGTTATGTTCTAATAGTAGCTCTTTTATGCCCGAGAAATGCAAGGACTAGCTTCCAGGCTCCCTTAAGCTAGTTGGCACTTGCCATTAGTTCCCTCCGCCACCGTCAAGGAGTCTCTCTATTTTTCCACATCTTTGAGGACGGCAATAGTAAAAATAAAGTAATACTACTAGACTTGGTCCTAATTTAAATTCGCAAGAAATTGTACAGGATTAGCTTCTAGTCTCTTGAATTGCGACTATTCAAATTATTAAGAGTTCTTTCCACAGAAAAATTATTAACACCTCAATTTATAATCATTAAGGTTGATATCATACTAGGTTTCGGATTGTTAATCGTTTTCAAAGTCAAATATTTCATTTAAAAATATTTGTACATTAGTTTCTGTCTTTCTGATGATGTATGTGGATGGAAAATGCAAAATGAGTCGTATAAAATGGGTGGATATGCTAAGACTAAAACATGGGATACCACCTAGTTGTATGAAATTCAACTGTGTTATAATTTTCATTATCTCTGAAAAATCAATCAGCAATGGAGGTCAATAAGTGTAGGAGGCTCTTACTGATCATCTATGTTACCCTTGTTTTATTTACAATGGCATTATTACCTACATCCCGATCAGCCATCACTTCTGGAAATGAAACGGGTAGGACTATTATAGTAAAGTAAACACATGACGATTCATTATAATAATTTGAACTTGCTCAGCTGATAACCCATGTAGGATTATAAGACTTAGACATCCAACTCAAAATCAATTGGCAATGAGTGGAGAGGCCCGAAAGATTATAAACCGCAGGATCTTAGATTGCCCCAGACAATGTGGGACTAATAATCTCAACACGCCGCCTCACGTGTAGCCTTGTTGGGTCTAACACGTGGACAACTAAATCGGGTGACGTGGAGTAAAGGCGCGGTCTAATGACTCATCGCAAATAGCCTGCTCTGATACCATGTTAGAATATGGACATCCAACTCAAAACCAATTGGCAAACCAATTAGCAATGAAAAGTCTCATAGTGTTAAGTGTGTCTGTCTAGGCCTCTCCACTCATTGCCAATTGGTTTTGAGTTGGATGTCCGTATTCTAACATGGTATCAGAGCAGGCTATTTGCGATGAGTCATTAGATCGCGCCTTTACTCCACGTCACCCGATTTAGTTGTCCACGTGTTAGACCCAACGAGGCTACACGTGAGGGGGTGTGTTGAGATTATTAGTCCCACATTGTCTGGGCAATCTAAGATCCTGCGGTTTATAATCCTTCGGCCTCTCCACTCATTGCCAATTGGTTTTGAGTTGGATGCCCATATTCTAAAATGGTATCAGAGCAGGCTATTTGTGATGAGTCATTTGACCGCGCCTTTACTCCGCGTGACCCGATTTAATTGTCCACGTGTTAGACCCAACGAGGCTACACGTGAGGGGGCGTGTTGAGATTATTAGTCCCACATTGTCTGGGCAACCTAAGATCCTACGGTTTATAATCCTTAGGGCCTCTCCACTTATTGTCAATTGGTTTTGAGTTGGATGCCCATATTCTAACATGGTATCAGAGCAAGGTATTTGCGACGAGTCATTTGACCGCGCCTTTACTCCGCGTCACCCGATTTATTGTCCATCCATGTGTTAGACCCAACGAGGCTACACGTGAGGGGGCGTGTTGAGACTATTAGTCCCACATTGTCTGGGTTATCTAAGATCCTGCAGTTTATAATCTATAGGGCCACTCCACTCATTGCCAATTGGTTTTGAGTTGGATGTCCATATTCTAACATGGTATCAGAGCAGGCTATTTGCGATGAGTCATTAGACCGCGCCTTTACTCCACGTCACCCGATTTAGTTGTCCACGTGTTAGACCCAACAACGCTACACGTGAGAGGGCGTGTTGAGATTATTAGTCCCATATTGTCTGGGCGATCTAAGATCCTGCGGTTTATAATCCTTCGGACCTCTCCACTCATTGCCAATTAGCAGTGAGTCGGATGAAATGCAATTACTTCTTTCAGGAAATGCAATTACTCTTTCTTTCAGTCTCAACAACTTTCTTTAGTTGCATTCAAAGAAAGAATTACAGGTGATCCGTTCGAAACACTAAGCTCGTGGAACGACTCTTTTCATCATTGCAATTGGATTGGAATTACGTGTAGTCGTCATCATCCTGGTAGAGTCACTGTCGTGAATCTAGTTTCTCAGAGTTTGGTAGGTTCTATATCTCCACATATTGGAAATCTTACCTTTTTAAAACTTTTTGCTCTGAGTAATAATAGCTTCAATGGAAAAATTCCACAAGAAATTGGTTATTTGCGCCGGCTTCGGTTTCTTTATTTGTCAAATAATTCTCTAACTGGAGAAATCCCAAACAATCTAACATCTTGTACTGAACTTAGATTATTCCTTGCTGAGAGGAATGAGCTAGTAGGGAGAATTCCTATCCAGCTTGGTTCCCTGTCTAAGCTTGTTATTCTAGAAGGAAGCATCCCCATCTCTGTGTCGAATATTTCCACTCTTGCTTCACTTTCTCTGGCATCCAATAACCTATCCGGCAACATTCCTTCAGATATTGGCAAGTTATCTAGATTACTATTTTTCCAAATATCTGTGAATAACATATCTGGTACTATTCCTCCCCAACTTTATAACATCTCCTCAATCTACTCTTTTTCGGTGCTCAACAATCGACTTCATGGAACCATTCCACCAAACATTGGAAATACTCTCCCTAATCTCGAAATGCTTGGTTTAGGTGGAAACATGTTTTCTGGCCGGCTACCAAATTCGATATCCAATCTTTCTAGACTACAAGTGTTGCATGTGCCTAAAAATCAATTCACATGACGTGTACCGCCGAATTTGGTATTCTTACAAGGTCTTACCACAGTTTCTATGGGTGTGAATCAACTTGGAAATGGTGAAGCAGATGACTTGAACTTCTTTGATTCATTAACGAATTGTAGTCGCTTAGAATTCCTTGGTATAATGGCTAATAATTTCACTGGACCACTGCCTAACTCCATAGCCAACCTCTCAACCAAGCTTACCAAATTATACATTGGCATGAATCCGATATCCGGTGAAATTCCAACCGGAATTGACAACCTTGTCAGCCTGAACGGATTAGACATGGAGGATAATCTGCTCACTGGAAATATTCCTGTTTCCATAGGAAATCTGATATTTGTGATAATGTCAGGAAATCAACTCTCTGGACAAATTCCACCAAACATTTGCAATAACAGTGCTCAGTTGGATGGAATTTATTTTCAAGAAAATAGATTAGAAGGCGAAATTCCATTAGCCCTCAGCAACTGTCGTAAACTGACAGAATTGAACCTTACACAAAACCAGCTTACTGGTTCTATAACAAAACCAATTATGGGTCTTTCTTCACTTCTGCTTATCCTGGCATTATCTAGAAATTTCCTCACTGGTACTTTACCTTTCGAGGTTGGTAATTTTGAAAAGATTTTCCACCTTCGCTTGTCAGAAAATCAATTATCTGGTCAGATTCCAACCTCTCTGGAGAAATGTCTTTACTTAGAAACCCTTCATCTGCAAGGTAACCTATTTAAAGGTTCCATTCCTCCATCCTTAAAAACTTTGAAGGGAATGCGAGCCTTAGATGTATCGCGTAATAGCTTGTCTGGTAGGATTCCAGATTATCTAGAGACATTTGCTTCCCTCATGTATCTAAATTTGTCTTCCAATGATTTCGAAGGTGAAGTTCCAAAACAAGGCATTTTCAAGAATGCAGGTGCATTCTCAATCGCCGGAAACAAAAAGCTTTGCGGAGGAATCTCTTCGCTTCATTTACCAAGTTGCCCGAGTGAAGGCCCTAAGAAACAAGTCAAACATTTCCCTCTCAAGAGACTGCTTCTCATAATATTTGGAGCAGTCATTTTTGTTATTTTTCTTGGTTTGTCTTTCATATTCTTTTGGAGGAGAAAATTAGCAAATACTCTTCATTCTTCTGAATCTCCTTTAGATGGTAATGGTATGTTTCAAAAGGTCTCTTACAAAGAGCTTCTGAAAGCAACAAATGAGTTCTCGGCGGAAAATTTAGTCGGAGTGAGAAGTTATGGTTCTGTATACAAAGGTTTATTAACACTAAGCCAGGAGATGACAGCAACAATTGTTGCAGTGAAAGTTGTAGATCTAAATAGACGTGGAGCCTCGAAAAGTTTCACTGCTGAATGTGAAGCGTTGAGGTGCATTCGTCATCGAAATCTTGTGAAGATATATACTTCTTGTTCTAGTGTTGATTTTAGGGGAAATGAATTCAAAGCTCTAGTCTTCGAGTTCATGCCAAACGGGAGTCTAGAGAACTGGTTACACCCAATAACAGCAAATGACAGAGAATTTCAGATATCACTTAGAAGGAGCTCACTGAGTTTTATGGAGAGATTAAATGTGGCAATTGATATTGCTTCTGCATTAGATTATCTTCATCACCATTGCCAAACACCAATAGTTCATTGCGATTTAAAGCCAAGTAACGTCTTACTTGATGATGATATGAACGCTCATGTTGGCGACTTTGGATTAGCAAAGTTTCTTGGTGGAGTCATCGCCAATGTTGAATCTGAATATCATACCAATAGTACTTCAGTCGGTATAAGGGGCTCAGTTGGGTATACTGCTCCAGGTAAGAAAATCTCTCACTCTGGTAAGCCCGTAAAAATCGTAGCATTCAGAAAACATATACTAAAATGTTTAATGCATGACTTTTCAATTGAAATTCAGAGTACGGAATGGGTAGTGAAGCATCAACAAATGGGGACGTTTACAGCTACGGTATCATGTTGCTAGAGATGTTTACAGGAAAGAGACCTACTGATGACATTTTTGAAGATGGCTTTAATCTTCACAGCTTTGCTACGACGGCTCTTGTTACTGACGGAGTTTTACAGATTGTTGATCCTACGCTACTTGTTCCTATACACCTCCAAGACATTAATATCAATGGTGAGGCAGAAGCTAAGATGTCCAAGGCTTTGATAGGTGGCATTGGATGTTCAAATGACTCACCCACAGAACGATTGGAGATGGTACAGGTCGTGAATATGTTGCAGTCAACCAAGAACATGTATCTCCTGGATTCGGATATGGGACTATATAAAACAGTATACTGAGAAAAAGCAGAGAAATGATGGTGCACCATGTTAAAGATATTATTTCGTATTAATATGCTAAAGATATTATTGTTGTATTAGTATTAATTGGTTATTAAGGATTTTAATCATCATTTATTAGTTTTTAGTTAATTTTTGTTAGTTATTTTCTCTTATTTTTTCTTTAATGTATATACTAGTACTTCTATAAATATGGCTTTTGCCTAATGAAATGATGATATACACGCATTGAGAGAAAGCGTCCATGTGATATCAGATTTATCATGGTATCATAGCCGGGTTAGATCCATTCAGTTCCGTTGCATTTATTTGTCAAGGTTTTTATTTCTCGTGTTTTATTTTTTGTCTTTTTATATAAATTAGAGCTCAATATATATGCTCTTGTTTGGATTTGTTGGTTACTTGTGATTCACCTATCAAGTTGTCAAAGTTTGTTCAAAGCACGTAACAAGAGTACTACCATTTGTTTTCTTCTGAATCATGTCGTCGGTTTTAAGTTTGATGGAAATATGTTTCCTCGTTGGTCATTTCTTATGCGAAGTTTTCTTAAAACGGAGGTGTTTGTGTGGAAATTATATATTGCAAATGATGAAAATCAAAAATTGTTCCTACATCAAAGATGGAAAATATTTTGGTATTGATTTTAGTTTTCGGTGTTCGTTTTGTTTCCAGTGTTCAGAGACCATTGTTAAGAGTTCAGTATTTAGAGGTCAGTGATTCAAAGATTTCAGTGTTTCGTGATTAGTGATTTAGAGTTTTTCAGTTTTCAGAGATTTGTGTTTGGGAGTTCAGTGTGTATCGGCCATAATTTGTAGGCTACAATCTGCGTGCAGCAGTTGGCATGCCGCAATCCGTGTGCCATGTTCAGAGATCATAGTTTTCGTGTTCAGAGATTCATGCAAACTCAAGCCATCTTGAGTTTGAGGAGGGGTGTTAAAGATATTATTTCGTATTAATATGCTAAAGTCATTATAGTCGTATTAGTAGTAATTGGTTATCAAGGATTATAATCCTCATTTATTAGTTTTAGTTAGTTTCTTTTCTTTTTTTTAATGGCGAAGGGAAAATTTTATAAAATGTTCTAAGTCACTAAAACAGTGACAAAGAAACTAAAAAAAGATTACATGGATGTGTGAACCACTGCGTCTCAATTACGAATAAGGGTGGATAGACTAAAGCCTGAAAACACATCCGTGTTTATAGTCCACTTGAACAACAAACATTTTAAATCAACAACAATTTGCTTAGCACATCGAGCCTTGTTGTTGTAAAATCTATTGTTTCTTTCTCTCCACAAACTCCACCAGATAGCAAACGGCAAATAACCCTATAGTCTCTTTAATTTCTTCTTACTTTTCTTGTTTCTCCATTCCCACAAAGTTATTCTGACATCACAAGAATGTACCCATCTAATGCCAAAACTACTTAAGAAATAAGACCATGCCTTATAAGCCATCTTGCAATGTAGAAAGAGGTGAGCATTTGTCTCAATATGATTATCACAAAATAAGCAATTTGCATCCTGAAGATAATCTAATATTGGAGCACCATTGTAACCAGAAAAGCAACTTTCAACGGAATTTTCGGATTCCAAAGTTTTTTGTCAGGCAAAACAAGGAGACCATCAGTTTCTAATGCAAAGTAAGCATTTGTCAATGAGAAACCTTTTCTCATACCATAGTTCCAGTATCTTTCATCATCTACTGTACCTTCTGAAACAAGAGAATTGCTATGATCACCAATTACCTGCAATAAGTTGACCACATCTGCAACCTCATTTTCTTTTAGACTTCTAGGAAACTGTAGATTCCAAGCTCCTTCAACAGACACCATATCCTTTAAAACTGCATCTTTGTTTTTAGAAAGTTTATACTTTATACGAATTAGGGAAAAACAATTTAAGAGATTGTTGTCCCATCCCACCCAAATATCTTCCCAAAAGTAGATGCTATTTCAATTACCCAGAATAAAAGAGGTTCTTGTTCTAACAAAATCTCTTGTTTTTAAAATGCCAGTCCACAAACTAAAACAAACAGATTTATTAAAATGATTGGGAAAAAAAACTATTCTCCTCCACAAAGCTTGTTTCTTGCTACCATATCTCCATATCCACTTAGCATGCAAAGCTTTGTTTACCAGCTTCAGCTTTTTTCAGGGGCGGAGCCAAGGATTGACTAACCCTGGCTCTAACCCCCTAAAATCATTAAAACCATAGAAAAACCCTTGCTTTTATCATATATTTTGTATTTATTTCACAAAATATCTATATTTAGTTCACTAATGTTTGATAAAAAAAAATTAGTCCCCCTCCTTTTCAGTATCTGGCTCCGCCACTGGCTTTTTTATCCCAAACACCTCCTACATTTAGGAAGGTTAATATTAGACCACTTAACCCAACTTCTCTCCTTGGTTGTTTTTTTGATAGAAACTTCTCTCCTTGGTTGTTGCACTTGCAGTCGAACCCCACAAAAGTTTCTCGTGGTTCTCTCCAAATCTTTAACCACACTTACTGGCATCTGGAACATGGATAAGTAATAGACTGGTACACACTTTGGATCATGATTAGTCTTTAGTTAGTTTCCTTTTCAGAAATTGGGTCAATTGCCCAAATATTTTTAAAACATGGTTCTAATGGACGAGTAAAAATTAGTATGAATGAAATGGACACCAAAAAAATAACAAGAATGAATCTGGATTCATCCAGGCTTAAACTTAAAAAATAGCGAGGATGAATCCTGATGTAAATTAAAAATATATATATATATATATATTTGAAAATGGGTAGGATGAAACTGTTTACATCCTGGCTATTTTTACATTCTCGTCCATTTAAACAGTATCAAATTTTACATGTCTTTTTCACCCAGGAATTGTCGTTATTCGGTTAATTGACCAATTTTGTGTTTCCTTTTCTTAGTTATTTTCTCTTATTTTTTCTTTAATGTATATACTACTACTGTACTTGTATAAATATGGCATTTGCCTAATAAAATGATGATGATATACACGGATTGAGAGAAAACGCCCTCTGATACCAGATTTATCACACCCATTTTAGATGATTAGGCTGCCCATCAAACTTTTATCTTTTATATGTTTTAGTCGTACTCCATGAAATTTAAAAAACATGTAATGAGCAGAATTACTTTAGAAAGTCGAATTTAGAAGTATAAAACGTTATGAATTTGGCCTCTCCGGCCAGTATCATTATGGTATAGTGATAAGTGATTTGAATGAGGCGATTTCCGGCGACCAAAATCCAAACTCCGGCAACCTCTAACTGCTCAGATTTATTCCTTTTGGAGTGGATCTGAGCAGTACCCACCTTTTCCTTTTAGTTTTAGCAAGTTATTTCATAGATTAGCTAAGTTTATAATGTTTTTAAGGTTTAGTTTTGGGATCTATTCCCCCTTGTCGGCGGCAAGTTGTCTCCATCTTTATGGTGGTTCTTTCTATGCTTATATAGCATCTTCTATCTACTTTCATGGTCGTTCTTTGTTAATGTTCATAGGATTCAAGATCATCAGTGACGAACTCCGGCAGCCGGAATCTTCATCGGGAAATACAAGACTCAAAGCAAATCACTCCTATTTTGGAGTATCTCTTTCTCAAGAAGAAGAAAATCAACAAAAAATGGTGGACTTGTGATCCGAAAACCATTTCTCCTCCGATTCAATCGGTTCTTACATACATTTTTCTAGTCTTTTTCCGGTGTTCTTTCCCTTTTCTTGCTAGAATACTTGGTTGTGTACTAGTATTGTATGGTGTTTCTCTATTACTCTATCTTGATGTCTTGAAACTCTTTGTAAACTTAACATTAAATTATTAATGAAGAGTTAATCTTTTATCAAAAAATAAATAAATAATAATAATAATAAATGATTTGAATGATAATATGACATGAGCTCGAAAACCAAACTCGGTCGCACCAAAACAAATTAAGCCTCTTCGTTCAGCCAGCCCCACATAAAGGGACGGCACAAGCGATGTAAAAACAGCCGGTTGCTTCTACATAGTGAGTATAATAGTCTCGCACTTTGGTATTAGCGTGTACGCAACTCAAAATTCACATCTCAAAACACATTTCTCTTCTGTTCCACGTCCTCCTGAGTCTGACACTCTGACTTCAATTATTGGAGTAAACTAAAATAAAATAAACTGAATACAGTTTCTCTCCACCAATAGAGAAAAAATGGCATTAATTTTATCAACTACTAAAATCCCACTATCAAAACCCTTGAATTTCAATCAAAACCCTCTCTATTCCATTAAAGCTCTCAACTTGTTGCCCTTTCTCACACCCCAGACAAGAACTAGGAGCAGGAGCAGAAGTAGAAGAGAGAATTCTTCTTCTGTTCTGTTAAGAGTTGCTACAACAGATTCGTCACCATCAACATCATCATCTTCAAATGAAGAAGAAGATAAAGAAGAGAGTACTTCTTCTTCTTCATCATCTAGTTTTTCATGGAGAGATCACTGGTATCCAGTTTCATTAATTGAAGACTTAGATCCCAGTCGTCCAACTCCATTTCAACTTCTTAATCGTGAAATTGTGTTATGGAAAGATAAATTAACTGGTGATTGGATTGCTTTTGATGATAAATGTCCTCATCGCCTCGCTCCCCTCTCTGTAATCCACCAATTAAACCCTCTTTTTCTTGATTATGGACCATAATTTTCTCAATTTGTATGTAATTTGCTTCTGATTTTGTTGTAGGAAGGAAGGATAGATGAAGATGGGAATATACAGTGTTCATACCATGGATGGTCTTTTGATAAGACTGGATCTTGTGTTAGAATACCACAAGCTTCAAATGAAGGACCAGAATCTCGTGCTGTCAAATCGCCAAGAGCTTGTGCTAAGAAGTTTCCAACTCTGGTGTCTCAGGGTTTACTATTTGTTTGGCCTGATGAGAATGGTTGGGACAAAGCTTCTTCAACTAAACCTGCAATGTAAGTGTGCTGACTAGTTTTGTACTCAGTAGACAATGCAATGTTTAGTTGAAATGGTGTGCAGGTTTCGAGGTCTGATTATGGGCATACTAGTGAACTAATTAGACTTTTTCTTAAATGTGATTAGGTTGCCTGATGATTTTGATAGCCCTGAGTTTTCAACTGTATCGATTCAGCGAGATCTTTACTATGGTTATGATACGTTAATGGAGAATGTCTCGGATCCTTCTCACATTGATTTTGCTCATCACAAGGTATGCATTCGTTAGTATATTGAGATAAAATTTGTAGACTCAAGTTCACAGATTAGTTAATCGATAGAATTGAGAAGTGTTTGTCTGGTAAATTTGAGTTTGTTCTTTCTCATCTTTTAATGAGCAAAGTTGCTTTAATGTTTCATTAATTTCCATAATTAACTGTCTCTGATGAATGTCAAAACAAGAACAAAATTTCAAATAACTACAAGAAGGAAAATGTTAGCGGTCGCCAAGCAACTATTCTTTGGGATGAATGAAGCCCTTAGGACTTTAATTAACCCTGCAACAACTGCTTCAAAAGCTACTCTAGGAGGATTGTTTTTATTTAGTGTGAATATATAATGACATTGTAGCACAAAATGTATTTTCATGTGATCCTAGTATATATAGCAACCGCCTATTTAGTGCAGTATTTAACTAGTGAATGTGGTTGCATTTTCGAGCTAGGTTAGCTTATATAAGGACAGTCATTGTTGTTTAACAGTTAAGTTCATATAGCAACTAAATATCTTTATTCCAGTTCGACAGCTACTCTAGGAGGTTTTTATAGTGCAAATGATGTAATGACTACCATTGTAGCTCAAAATGTATCTTCAAAGAGTCAGTATGAATCTGGTTTTTATAGTAATTCCTTAGCCTATAAGTGCAGTATGCTAATGAATGTGGTAGCATTTTTGAGTTCGGTTAGCTAATTAAGGACAGTCACTTCTTTCAACAGGTTACGGGGAGAAGAGACAGAGCCAAGCCTTTGCCATTTAAACTAGAGTCTAGCGGCGCATGGGGATTCGCTGGAGCCAATGAGGGGAACCCACGAATCAGTACGGAATTTATTGCTCCGTGTTATTATGTTAATAAGTAAGCTCCATATATTTTTCAATGAATTCTGAGATACCTATATATGATTACCATCATTTGGGCTTTTTGTTCTTATTTTGTTCTTTCCTTCTATTCTTCACAGAATTGAGATTGATACAAAACTCCCCATAATTGGTGATCAGAAGTGGGCAATATGGATTTGTTCATTCAATATACCTATGGCACCGGGGAAGACTCGTTCTATTGTTTGTAGTGCTCGAAACTTTTTCCAGTTGACGATGCCAGGGAATGCGTGGTGGCAGGTAAGCTTCATTTTGTTCGAGTTATATCAACTATACTTCAGTTTTTAAGTTCCGGGTAGTCAATAGTCGTTACCGTTTTTGCATCTTAGATCTGCATATTGCATGATATGATGATTTCCTTTTTAAAATTGTATTAATCAATATTACTCTATCGAAGACTTCACTTTAACTTGCCCTTATGGCTCCTCTTCGGTCCGGTCAACCAAACCTTGGTTGCTTGCTTTGGCCTCTTCCAATGTGAAAATGAATAAGCTTTACTGGCAGCTTCTTTTTCTACGTATAGCAGAGATTTTAATAGGAGCAGAGAGGCTCTAGCTTTGCTCAGCTTCATACCCATCACAGATCAAATCTTTGTCACAGACTCATAATGTTCTCGCCTTAGTCAAGAATGAAAGGGCATTTAGGCATGCTATAATGAGATGACGTCGTTACATTGATATAACAGAATAGTTGGAGAAAGAGTCTAAACTAAAACTACACGAATGAGCTATTCAAAGTTGATTTTCGATCTCATTATCTATAAGATCCATTGGTCTTTCCTGTAATGGAACCACTAACTATGTAGTGCCTTTTTGTGTATCGCTGATTTCTGGAGTGTTCAAGATTTTTTCAGTTAGAATGAAATGACATCTCACATTGATATAACAGAATATTTTGAGAAAAAGTCAAAACTAAAACTACACGAATGAATGATTCAAAGCAGATTTTCAATCTCAAAATGTATAAGATCCATCGGCCTTTCCTGTAATGAAACCACTACGTAGTGCCTTTTTGTGTGTCACTGATTTCTGGAGTGTTCAAGATATTTTCAGTTAGATTATATTAATTTTTAGCTTACTAGTAATGAAAGCTAAACATTGAGACTCAGACGCCTACCAAAATATGACAAGCATTAGATGCTTCAAACTTCCTCCATCTATCAGTATTTCAATATGGTTCTCTTTTAGGGCTTAAATAAGTTACAGGCTAAAGGAGCTCAATACCTGAAGATTTGGATCTGGCTGAGTGGGACGTTTATATACATCCATAGTTCTGCTTTTGGACACTGCTCCTCTTTTTGGTTTCCTGTAGGAACACTTGTTCAGATTCAGGCCTCAGAAATTTGAGGCTGTCTTAGGTCTTGACTATCCTTGACAATTCTGTACAAATACATGCATCATAGGAGAAGTAGTAAAGAATTGAATTTACTGAGACTACTTGCTGTTTGAGAATTATCTGCAAAAGTGCATATTTATTGGTGTTGCTAAATGTGTGGACTTAGTTGACAAGAGCATGATTACAACTCAGAACTTTTACAAAACATGGTTTTGCCTATTCTCGGCCTCATATTTATGATTATGCTATCACAGGTTACTCCGAGGTGGTTTGAGCACTGGACTTCAAACAAAGTTTACGATGGTGACATGATTGTTCTTCAGGGTCAAGAAAAAGTCTTTCTGTCTTCTTCTGATGTTAATGCCGAATACACAAAGATCACATTTACACCAACACAAGCTGACAGATTTGTCTTAGCTTTTAGAAATTGGCTGAGACGACATGGTAACAATCAACCTGACTGGTTTGGCAACACAAACAATCTTCAACCTCCACCTTCTACGACCTTGTCCAAACGCCAGGTAAGGATGACAGCAAAATTAGAATAAGAAAACTTTGTTAGTTGATATTCTAGTTTTTTGGCTCACAAATGTAACGTTCTTTTTTCTCTTCAGATGTTGGACAGATTTGAGCAGCACACACTTATATGCTCGTCGTGTAGAGGAGCTTATACTGCATTCCAGACCTTGCAGAAAGTTTTTATTGGTGCCGCTATAATTTTCTGCTCAACATCAGGAATCCCATCTGAGATGCACCTTCGCATTATCCTGGGCGTACTTGCATTTCTAAGTGCTGGTTTGGCTTATGTGTTTCATGAGCTCGAGAAGAATTTTGTGTTTGTTGATTATGTACATGCAGACATTGATTAGACCAGGAGAAAACAAGAGTATATAAAGTATAAATCTCTTTATGTAAATGTGCGCACCATTCTGTAGGGTGAGTATATAATCTTTATTCTTAATCAGTGTACAATGTAAAAAGCCAGGTAGATAGAATAGAATTGTAGAAACTGAAGTTGTATACAGGATACAAGTAATTTATCCCCTTTAAGTGCGTCTAGCCTTGTAGAAATTAGAAGTTCTGTACAATATTCTGTATGAAGCAGTTGCCAGATTATTCTGTGGATTACTACTTCTTTTTGGGTGACTACAGTACCTGCTTTTAAGGCCTTCATTTTTGTTGTAGATAGAAAGGGGATTTTTCTTATGTTACAAAACAAGTTTTCTTCCATGAACACTTTGAAAAACCTCCCAGATTATAATCCAGAGAGAATCTCTCGAACATTCATTTCTATGAACTGATTCATACAATCAGAATTAAGATTTACAGTACACAAATAAGCTTGCGCTGCTCCTTAAACAAAACTGCTGACACTACAAAATAGCTCACATTCAGTTTTAGGGAGATTGCTAGTGGGGGCATGAGAAGGAGAACCATTATAGCAATGAAGGCATAGGAAATATAGGTGTGCTAAAAAAAACAAGAGATCACCCAATACAGTAGCTGTGGAAGGCTAGGTACCAAGACAAACACCAGCAGCTTATAAGCGAAATGTATCATAGCCAGACAAATAGCTGGAACAACTTGGTGTGAAAAACAACAAGAGCTTTGAAGATGATTTGGACTAACAAGAAGAGCTTTCTTTGAAGATGATTTGTGACCAACTGCGGAATGAACCTCACATTTACTTCCGCAGTTGGACCAAGTAGCCTTGCATTGATCCTGCAATTTGCAATTGCTCCTCTCTGGCATGTCAAGTCATATGCGTTGTCAAATTGAAGCTTTTTCCATTGAAACGGAAGCCATTCCAATTCCTGCCACCACTCTAGTTAATGCTTCACCTGTCCTACTTCACCTATTCCACCCACAGGCAAGTTCAAACTTTGTTACATTCATATTTCAAAGCTCAGAACCCAGCTGGTGATTTCTCAGACTACTTTGCAAACTGGGATCAAAATCTCTGGTAAGGGAGAGCTACTTGTGGATAACTGACTAACAGCATTCTGTGAGTAACTTACCTTACAAAAGCATATGGGTAAAGTATATATACCCACCCCAAGGCACAATTTTTTTGCTTGGTTTGCTGTCCAAAATGCAATTACTAAGGTGGATAACCTGAATAGAGCACGGAGTAGAGAGGATGCAAAATCCCTTCTACTTTTTGCTGCTTTCTTTTTATCTATCCAACCAAGGATTTCATTTATAAAATAAAAGAAGGCACAAAGAAACCGAGGGGATCCTATCAGATGCAGCACCCGGGCAGAAAGAGCAGACTCACCAAACTACACAAAGAAGTGAGCGATAGGAAAGTAAGAGGGATGTTGGTTGCTGATCTCAGTAAAAACCAAGAGACAACACCACCACTAAAGAATTATCACAAGGGATTACTGTTGCCTATTCACTGCAAGAGCCCAATTATAATGTAAATTTTGATATGCAATCCAACATAAGAGCAGCTTTTTCATGATGAATAGACAACCTCCTGAAAAGTGCAGGAATTCCTTTGTTTCCACACACACCCCAAAGGAAAGCGAAAGGAAAAACCGCAGAAGTTCCCACATGATCTTGCCATTCTCGGTGAGCCCTTCAACCCTGTAACCTTGAAAAAATATCTAAGATGTTTTTGCTGGCAACCCAATCTCTGACTAAATTCACCCATGAATGAATTTCAAACCAAATGTATTATAGGGCAGTGCATGAAAGAAGGGTTTCAAACTTAAGCATGAGGGAAAACGATACCTGTAGCATGATCCCATCGAGAAGATGAGAAAGAGCGACCGCATCATTTACTTCTGCATCAGTTAACCTTCTCCCAAATTCGAGGTTCCACTCTGCCCAGGCTGCTTTAAAAGTAGCAAGGTCTATTTGCAGCCCAAGCTGAAAGTGTTGGTCACATGCTGCTCTCTTGCAGTTTCTCGTATCAAATCTGGGACCATTTTGTATCTAGCTTCACCAGCAATTGGAGTCGTGTGTCTTCTCTGATAATGCAGATGGGGAAGTGGCCTTTGCTGTTAATATAGGGAAACGGCTTTGGCCTATTGTGCCATTTGCATTTCTGTGTAGCATAGCCAGACAAATAGCTGGAACAACTTGGTGCGAAAAACAACAAGAACTTTCTTTGAAGAATTTGCGACTAACTGTGGAATGGATCTCGCATTTACTGCCGCAGTTAGACCAAGTAGCCTTACAATGATCCTGCAATTTGTATTTCTCTGGCATGAAAAGTCCAATGTGTTATCAAATGGAAGCTTTTTTCATTGAACAGAAGCCATTCCAATTCCTGCCACCAATCTAGTTAATGCTTCACCTGTTCCTGCTTCACCTATTCCACCCACAGCCACAGGCAAGTTCAATATTTGTTACATCCATAATTCACAGATCAAATCCTTTTTAAATGATGGAAGATTTCAGTATTGCAAGTCTATCGAAGTTGCAGACAACGTGAAGCTCCACATATGAGAAGAGACTCTTGGTGTGAATACCAAGGGACTAGTACTGATAACCATTCCCAGACTGCAGATCAAGAATCACCCATGGTGGTGCTCTACTTCCTGCTGTAAACTTAGGCAAGCACATCAATTTGATTTAAAAAATATAGATGATCAAAATTGTATACATAAATACAACTGCTAAGATTAAACAGATAGAAAAGTTCTGAGCTATATCAAAGATTGGAGTCCAAATTGAAGAGACGGAACAAATCAGGAAGTCATACCCTAATCAATGTTTACTTAACACATCAATTTATCAAGATTTTATACATTCAACTGCTAAGATTAAACAACAAAAAGTTCTGAGCTATTTAAGGATTGGGGTCGGAGGTGACCAAACTGAATGCACAGAACAACTCCATTGAACCATCAAGGGTAAACAAATTTGTTTCCACACACCCCAAAGGAAAGCGAAAGGCAAAACCGAAGAAGTTCCCACATGATCTTGCCATTCTCGGTGAGCCCTTCGATCCAGTAACCTTGAAAAATATCTAAGATCTTTCCGCTGGCAACCTAATCTCGACTAAATTCACCCATGAAAAAAATTCAAACCAAATGTATTATAGGGCAGTGCATGAAAGAAGGCAACTTCTGAGGTAACTAAAGGGTTCCAAACTTTAGCATGAGGGAAAATGATACCTGTAACATGATCCCATCGATAAGATGAGAAAGAGAGACCGCATCATTTACTTCTGCATCAGTTAACCTTCTCTGAATTTCGAGATTCCACTCGGTGCCCGAAGCTGCGTTAGAAGTAGCAAGGCCTTTTTGCTGCTTATGTAATACCCAAGCTGAAAGTATTGATCACGTGCTGCTCTCTTGCAGTTTCTCAATTCAAATTTGGGACCATCTTGTATCTAGCTTCACCAACAATTGGAGTCATGGGTCTTCTCTGATAGTGCATTTCACTTGACATGCCAGAGAGGGTCGAATCCTGGTTTCTGCATCTTAAAATTTCTTGTTGTTTTTCACACTAAGTTGTTCCTGGCATGTGAAAAACAACAAGAGCTTTGAAGAAGATTTGCGACTTACAACAAGAGCTTTCTTTGAAGATGATTTGCGACCAACTGTGGAATGAATCTCGCATTTACTGCCGCAGTTGGACCAAGTAGCCTTGCATTGATCCTGCAATTTGTATTTGCTCCTCTCTGGCATATCAAGTGAAATGCGTTATCAAATTGAAGCTTTTTCCATTGAACGGAAGCCATTCCAACTCCTGCCACCAATCTGGTTAATGCTTCACCTGTTCCTGCTTCACCTATTCCACCCACAGCCACAGGCAAGTTCAAGCTTTATTACATTCATAATTCACAGCTCAGACCCTTCCCAAATGATGGAAGATTTCAATATTGCAAGTCTATCGAAGCTGCAGAGACGACACATAAGAAGAGACTCTTGGTGTGAATACCAAGGGACTAGTACAGATAACCATTCAGAATCACTCATGGTGGTGGTCTACTTCCTGCTTTCAACGTAGGCAAACACATAAGTTTGATTTCACCAAGTGTGTAAATACATAGAACTGGTGAGATTTAAACAGATAGAAAACCTACTGAGAGATATAGTTCTGAGCAATTTCAAAGATTGGGGTCAGATGACCAAATTCAAGGCACAGAACAACTCAGGAAGTCATATCCTAATCAATTCATACTGAACAGATCAATTTATCAAGATCATATACATACATTCAACTGCTAGGATTAAACAGAAAAATAAAAGTTCTGAGCTATTCCAAGGATTGGAGTCAGAGGTGACTAAATTGAATGCACAGAACAACTCCATTGAACCGTAGGTGTAATCATATTCTGCTCAAACATCAGGATAGACCAACAGGCTTGACGAACTACAAACCCTAATCTCATCATCCAATTCCAAGAACCCACAAATTAAATATATCAAAATTGGAATTTAGAAATTCTGAAAGGAACAAAAACTAAATTCGAGATTCATCAAATTAAACAAAGATTCGCAAAGATTAGATCCATTCATTCATCACTACCAAGACCCAAATTACAAAACGAAACACCATTAAAATACTTACAAAGACGAGACCCTAATTTCATACCCCGAACATAAAAACATAAAAACCCCAAATACCCTTACGAAACCCTAAGAACTTGTAAACTTGGTAACAGCTTTGGTACCCTCAGAAACAGCATGCTTAGCCAACTCTCCTGGAAGAACAAGACGAACTGCAGTTTGAATCTCCCTTGAAGTGATGGTTGGCTTCTTGTTGTACCTCGCCAATCTGGATGATTCAGCAGCAAGCTTCTCAAAGATATCATTGATGAAACTGTTCATAATACCCATAGCTTTGCTTGAAATACCGATATCAGGATGAACTTGTTTCAGAACTTTGAAGATGTAGATCTTGTAGGTTTCGATTGACTTCTTTGATCTCTTCTTCTTCTTATCTGTTGATGAAGCATCTTTGGCTGGGAGTTTCTTCTCAGCTCTGGGTTTCTTCTCTGCTGGTGCTTTTTCAGCTGGTGCTTTCTCGGCTGGCTTCTTCTCTGCTGGTTTCTTCTCGGCCGGCTTCTTCTCTGCTTTCGGTGCCATCTGTTCGGAAAACGGAAAGATTGATCGGAAAATTAAAGAGGGGGGTAGGGATAAACTTTAGAGAGAGAGTATAGGTTAGATGATGTGTTGTGGAGAAAATAATGAGACTTTGAGGATTTATATAGAGGTGTTGGTTGGATTTGATTGGTTTGTTTTGTTTCATACGGATCGATTATCTGGCCGTTGATTATTGTAAAGGGTGTGGATGGTTGAGATGGTTCGGATTAAATAAATTGTGTTTCATTTGGCGCCGTACTTTATTTCCACACAGACTTGTTTGGTTTCGGATTTGATTGGTTTGCTAGGTTTCATACGGATCGATAGAATGGATAACATTGGCCGTCGATTATGGTAAAGGATTTAGATGGTGGTGATGTTTCGGATTAAGCAGGATTAAATTGTGTTTCAGTTGGCGCTGATAGTTTCATTTGGGGCTAGTTTATTTCTGCCCTGACTAGTGTGGTGTGGTTACTTTGGTAGAACTCGGTTACTTTTATGCTTGGACTCTTTCATTTTTCAATTTAGCTGTGCTATCCAGGATCCACCAAGTCTTTTTTTTTGAAAGCTTAGCTTAAACCTATCGATAGTCGTGGTTATGATATCTCTTGGCAATGTAGAGGCTTGAAAATATTTTATTTTCTTTAAAATCTTTACAGTGCATATGGTTCTGGGTTATGGGAGCCCTTGAATCGGATCGCAAAGGAATGGACCCAAGTCCCTTGAACCAAACACACTTTTGGAGTTGGATCCTCAAAACTCATCTTTTTAATTATACCACCGGATCGATGGAATATGATTCAATTTCGGGAAAAAGAAAACAAGGGAATATAAGAGAATAAAAACACATTTGCGAACATTTCTGTTGATTTTTATTGATTTTCAGAAAAATCTAACATATAACATACCGAATGAACTGAATTTAAGCGGTGGTTGTGTGGATATTTGTTACTAAAGTTAGATTGGTTTGGTTTGGGTATCAAAATTTTAAAATGCAGTGTGTTAAAGTGATTATCACCATGTACTTCAATTTTAAAATGCTCAATATGAACACTTTTGACTTAACCTTGTTCATCTTAACACTTCTAGATCAATTGATAATCAAATGAATCTAATTGTGTTACTCATAGGGTTGTTCAATTGTTTATATTCTCATAGAAGTATACAAGACACAATTGAAGCCAAATCAGATTGATTCAAAAGAATCAGTTCATGAACATTTTAGCCACGGTTTGCAAAGATTGCATTCCTTAATATATAATTGTATTTGTTCATGAGTATGGAATCATACTTAACCGATTTAAGAACCTGAACCACTTAAGTTTGCAAACGGGTACGCAAACTTAAGTTCCGGACCTTGGTCACAAGCCGACAGTTTGCAAACGGGTATGCAAACTTTAGCTCCAGACGGAACTCAATTGAAACCGTTTGTGAACGGTTACGCAAACTTGGTTCCCAGACTTCAACAGTTAAATCAGTTTGCGAACGGGTATCCAAACTTAAGTACCATGACTTAAACAGTTTAATAAGTTTACGAACGGGTATGCAAACTTCCGGACCTGAATTCCGTCAAAATAGTTCGTACACTTAGTACACAAACCATAATGTATCCAGACATGGGTTTTAGCTCTTAACTCCAGTTTCAATCATTGAAACATTCTTAGAAGACGACAATAGCTGTCTCACACAAATTATTAGCTTATAAGCAATTTTCAAGTGATCGAATAATCAATACGAAACATTCCGACCCTACATCAAATGACTGCCTCACACAAATCATGTAAGATGTTACCAAGTGATTTTCTTATCTTTTGACTTTCGTCAAGAATAATGATAAACGTGGTTAAAGCGAAAAGCTTTCCAACACATATTTCGAGAAAGATATAAGCGAGTTAAACTCAACTCGAAATATCAAATGTGTATAATGTAAAGTCTATATAGCTATACGACTTTTGTCTCAATAGGAGATAGAAAAGAATAAACTTCTGAGTGATAGATGAGTTCAAGTCTCCACATACCTTTTGTTGATGAAGTTCCACAAGCTCCCCTTAGTAGTTCTTAGTCTTCAATCGATGAACGCCATGAAGTCTAAAGCTCAACTACACATTCTATCTTAATCCGAGACATAACTATAAGTAGACTAGAAATCGAGACTTATAGTTTTGAGAACTAAACTTGACAAACAAGCTTGAGATAGCAACACTTGCGAGTTCGACCGAGCAGTGCTCTAACAATCTCCCCCGTTGTCAATTTTAGTGACAAAATTATCAATACATATGGATTACAAAATAAATAAACTTTGTAGCTTCTCATCCAAATGCTTGGTTTCCTTGGTTCTTCAACATTCCTTCAATTCTTCGTCACTCCAAGTACTCCAGTGATTCTGAACGTGTTCAACTCAACATCATAGTTGTTGAAGATCCGTAGCCATAACAACAAGATGTTTTTGTATTGTTATACAGCGTCATAGTATTATTACACAACATCAAAGTTCAATTGTATCACAACTTTGACAATAATACTACGGTGATATGTATCACTCCCCCTTAGTCAATACTTCATCTCACAATGAAAACCACTTGTTAGAGCATTGCTCGGTCGAACTCGCAAGCGTTGCTATCTCAAGCTTGTTTGTCAAGTTTAGTTGCCAAAACTATAAGTCTTTATTTCTAGTCTACTTATAGCTAAGTCTCAGATTAGGATAGTAAGTGTAGTTTAGCTTTAGACTCCACGGCGTTCATCGAATGAAGACGAAGAACTACTCAAGGGAACTTGTGGAACTTCATCAACAAAAAGGTATGTGGAGACTTGAACTTATTTATCACTCAAAAGTCTATCTACTCTATCTCTTATTTGAGACAAAAGTCGTATTGCTATATAGACTTTAATTATACATATTTGCTATTTCGAGCCGAGTTTATCTCGCTTATCTATTTCTCAAAATATGTGTTGGTAAGCTTTCGCTTTAGCCAAGTTCATCTTTACTCGTGACGAAACTCATGTTGATTATTTTAATAACTTGAAAATCGCTTTGATGAAAATAGTTTGTGAATAAAAACTATTTTAACATCCTCTAAGAAAGTTTCAATGATCGAAATGAGTGTTTAGAACAAGTAACCATGTTTGGATATAAACATAGTGTGTTCTCACATTTGTGCAAAAATCAAAAACCTGGAACCCAAAGTATGCATACCCGTGCGCGTACTGGCGGTTATTGGAAATCAGGGTAAGTATGCGTACCCGTATGCATACTGGCGGAAGTTTCACGTCCGTGAATTTCTGCTGGAGTTTGGAAGTGAAAAACAAACTCAATCTGGTCACTTAAGTATGCGTACCCGTTTGCATACTTAAGAGATTACTTTCTAAAATCGGTTTGTTCATGAACTAAAACATTTATGAATTGATTCGAGTGAATCAAAATCGATTTTGCTTCGATTGTGTCTTGTATACTTCTATGAGATCTAAGCAATTGAACAACTCTCTAACTAGTTCATTTGAGTCATTTGAGTCATTTGAACTAGTTATGGTAAAGATGAATAAGGTTGATATGAAAGTGCTCATATGGCTAACCATTGGTTAACTATTGTTGAACTGACTAAGTGTACACGTTTAGGTACAGTTACTCAAACCTAGATGAAGTTACATTTCATTTGTGTATAACAAGCTAAGTTCGATCTAACAGTTGAAAGATATTATCTTGAATCTAATCAAGTTTTCATCTAACGGTGAATATTGAATGCTTTGTTACCAAGGTAACTTAGATTGCAAACCCTGATTTGAAATCTATATAAAGGAGAACTCTAGCAACTGGGAAACCTAATCCCCACACCTCCTGTGTGATACTAGTTTTATAATCTAGAGTCGATTCTCCTTTAACCTTAGGTTTTTCATGAAACCCTATAGGTCAACGACTTAAAGACTTCATTGGGATTGTGAAGCCAGACCCAATTATTTTCTCTATAGTTGCGTGATCTGATCTTGCTGTTTTCTATCGTGATTGAGTACAATGGAAAGATTGGCTTGAGATTTATATCTCCGATAGGCAAGATAGAAAAGTAGTCACAAATACCTTCGTCTCATCGTTTGTGATTCCACAATATCTTGTCTCGTTAATCGATTAAGATTATTGTGAGGAGATTGATAATTCTAGTCTATTCTTCGGGATTATAAGTCCGGGTTATCAATTGGTTCTTGTTCACCTTGATTTATCAAAAGACGGAAAAAAAAACTCGTAGGTATATCTATGGGAGACAGATTTATCTATTAAATAGACTTTTCTGTGTGATACAGATTTGTTTATCAAGTCTTCGACTTTGGGTCGTTGCAACTCTTGGTTGTGGGTGAGATCAGCTAAGGGAATCAAGTGTGTAGTATCCTGCTGGGATCAGAGACGTAAGGAACGCGATTGTACCTTGATCAGTGTGAGATTGATTAGGGCTCAACTACATTCCAGACCGAAGTTAGCTTTGTAGTAGGCTAGTGTCTGTAGCGGCTTAATACAGTGTGGTGTTCAAATCTGGACTAGGTCCCGGGGGTTTTCTGCATTTGCGGTTTCCTCGTTAACAAAACTTCTAGTGCCTGTATTATTTCTTTTCCGCATTATATTTTATATAATTGAAATATCACAGTTTGTGCGTTGAATCGATCAATTGGTAAATCCAACCTTTGGTTGTTGATTGAAATTGATTGATCCTTGAACATTGGTCTTTGGTATCGTTCAAGTTATTTCTCTTGTATTCAATCAGGCTCGCAAATTCTTATTTGTTTGATTGCGGATTGAATTGAGAAATTGAGATATAACTCTTTGATATACGTTTCTTAAGATTGAGTCTAACTGTCTAGTTGATTCTCTTGAAAGTATATTGGAGTTAGTCCATACAGATTGCTAAGCAAAATATTGGGTGAGGTTGTTAGACCCCCGCTTTTTCAATTGGTATCAGAGCAGGCAAACACGTTTAAGACCTCATAAGTCTGTGTTTGTAGCGATCTGACTCTATGGACAGAAGTGATATCTCAATAAACGTACCACCAGTCTTCGATGGCTTGAATTACTTATGGTGTAAAATTACGATGCGTGCCTTTCTTCAAGCGCGTGATTTTCAATCATGGGTTTACGTTGTTGATGGCTATAATCCTCCGGTTGTTACAATAGGCATTGTAACTGTTCCAAAGGATATTGGTGATTATGATGCTGCCGAGATTCTTGCTACGGAGCAGAATTCTGACGGATTGAATGCAATCATCCATGCCATTACCCCAAATCTTTAGCACCATGTGACTATGTGCACTCGGTCTAAAGATGCTTGGGATTTCTTAGAAACCGTATTTGAAGGGAATACCTGTGAAAAAGAAGCTAGGCTCCAAAACCTATGTTCTGATTGGGAAAACCTTCGTATGGCAGATGAAGATTCATTTGATGAGTTTAATCACAAAGTGATTGAAATTGTTAATGCATCTTTTGCATTGGGTAAGACTATTCCTGAAAAGGACACTGTGATGAAGATTCTCAGATCTCTTCCATCTTGATACGATTCTAAGAAACACGCCATCGTTGAAGGAAATAACCTTGATGTGCTTTCCAGAAATACTCTGATTGGAAAATTAAAAGTTCTTGATCTTGATCAGAACACAGTCAGAACATCCGCGTTCAATCCTGTGACCAACGCAAGTGAATCTTCTAACTTGTCTTGGGATGATGAATGTTGTTCCAATCATGTTGATTTTGATAAATCACTAATAACAGAAAAGATCAAGGATTTTGTAAAAACAAGCAAAATATGTGATAAACGTCTCTCTCAAGTTAATGCTTCAGATGGTTCAATACAAGAAAAATCTTCCCTGGGTGTCAACATCTTGGATGCTTCTGATGGGTGCAATGAACTTTCAGCTCTTGCAGTAGAAACCTCCACCTACTCAATTTATGATTCAGAACTTGAGTATGACACAGAGATTTTTGAATTCTTTAATAGAGAGATTCACCAAGAAAATCTTCAACTAAAGGCTTCGTTAAAGAAACTTGAATCATCGCTACAGGTGAAAAATCTTGAGATAGATTGTCTTAATGATGAATTCACTAGAACCATGTCTCTAAAGGAAAAAGAGATTAACACTCTTAAGGATGACCTGCAAAGGCTATCTGGAAGTTCTGACAAAATCTCAGAAATGTTATTCGGTCAGAAATCCTTTGGGAACACAAATGGTTTAGGGTTTAAAAGCAAAACTGTAAGCACAAACAACTCTTTTGTTCCGACTGATCTTGGAACAATTGTTGTTGACTGTTATGATAAACATGAGGCATTTCAACAAAACAAAAAATCTTTATTGATTTATTCGTTTTTTGGAAATGCAAATCATGTTCAAAGCACGTGTTGGAGATTCAAGAGGAACAACAAAAGAATTGCCAAACTTCAAAAGAACATGCAAATGATGAATCTGGCTTTGGATAATCAACAAGGTTTTCCTGAAAAATCCAGTAGTAACAGATTCAGACGAGGTAAGAAATCTGTTTATACAACAAACCTTGATAAGCCACTATGTGGTAAAAGATGTGAGCATTCAGCTCACTCCATCACTGTCAAATATCAGTGACGTCCGCACCCTCATCTTTAACTTGAGAAAATGAGGGTTGCATCAAGGTTGCTCAAGTTTTGTATTTGTATAATTTTCTTATTTTTGTTAAGAAAATATTATCCTAACAATTTAGATAATGGATAATAAACCATGAAAGCCTTGTTCAAAGTTTTTCTAGGGTTTGGGTGTCCATTAGTCTATTAATCATTTGTAATCAAAGTGTCCTTCACCTCTTTTCTCTTTGAAAGATTGATAAGTGCATATTTCACATATATTAGTGTCAATTCCATGCTAGTAATTGCTTTTATTCTTGCAAATTATTGTATATTATGTTTGTTTTCTCTTATTTTTGTTTCATTAGGTGAATCATCCGAAAAGAAGTGAAAAGAGCTACAAAGTGAAGTCTACAAACGGAGAAGGGCCAAATATCAGGCGGACCTCATTCAAATCCAAAAGTTCTCACTATCATCTCGAAGAGGACGACAAGACGAAGCCAGCGGCGAAAGAATGGAGTTATTCCGGCGTCGTACGAAGATTTTATGAGCAAAATAAGAATATGCAAGAAACTGAACCGTCAGTCTCGGAAGACTGACAGTTGAATGG
>JAJJMB010005453.1:0-155394 GCA_023531105.1 Papaver atlanticum | reverse complement strand
GAATTTTTGCCGTGGAAAGATTTTAAAGGATGCACTGTCAGTCTCATATAACTGACAGGCCAAGTTTTATAGAAGACAGTTTACGCTGTCAGCTCCTTGGAACTGACAGGCTTTGCAGATTTGGGTTATACTTTTGGTGCGTTTTTGGCAAGTGATCGCAACACGTTTTTGACCGGGATTCTGAGCACGGGCGCACCTATATTTGGAGACCTATATAAGAGACACTTCATAACCTAATCAGATATCTCTACACATCTCATATTATACTTTTGTTCTTCATTCATATTTTAGGGTTTACCCCTTTAGGGGGAAACCGGGAAACGGTGTAACATGAGAGGCTAAACTTTATTTGATTAGGATGAATTCAAAGTTCCGAGCGTGAAGCTTAATTAATATACAAGTTTATTCGAAGTTTTTATCACATTATCGATTGTTTTTACTATATCTAGGATTTATGATTGATTACTAGATTGTTCAAGTGTACAATTGAATTAATCTTTTGATCATATTAATTCTACTAGAAGTTGGGTGATAATTAATAGTCAAACAACTCTTTACACAAGTAGAAATCGCGAGACCTTACAGAGGGATTTTGTGGAGCAATTGCTAGTGAAGACAACACCAGCAAGTGAACCTTGAGCTAAGAGTTTAACTACTGGGATCAACCTGATTCACAAAGCCTAAAGCGTTCGATTGGATTACACCTTGAGTGAGCTACTACTTGCTGGTTTAGTTGGATAGAATCTGATATTTGAGAGCTTCCGTTATCTGTGGTAAAAGGAGTTTTGGGGATAGCACTGAGCTAGCTGCTATTCTACGGTTGGTGATATATGATTCTTACGAAAGGTAAACTAGTATACTATGCAAGTCAACGTTTGGTAACGACGAATGACTCCTAATCATCTTTTCATCTTATTGTTTATTATTATTTTAATTATTCAACAATCCCCATTGTCTTTTATTTATTTTGCTGAACTAAATAACCTATCAATTGCACAGCTCTCTGTGGGAACGATCTCTCACTACCACTATATTGTTATTTAATTAGTGGGAAATATCTTGAATAATTTGTTGCACTTACGACACGCATCAAAGATACAGTTTCATGGCTCCTGTAACTAGAGGTACCACAAAAAGGGATGTTGTCGAAGCAGTTAATTTGTATATGTGTGAAGGAATCACTTCTTCAAGGAAGAAGAAAGAGAGATCTACAAATGATGGAGAAGGTTCTTCCTCTAACTGTCTCTTGTCATTTTGATAATAACTTTAGAGGTATAGTGAAAGATTTCATCAACAAGAGAAATGATTTAAAATTTCAAATTGTTTCCTCTTTAGAAAAGATAACTCACTATGAACAAATGTCGTCTCTAACAAAGAACACCTTGCGTCAACTAAAAAGAGAACTTAGTGAGTTGACCGATATTTCTGAAGATTTAGAGGAATTGAATGATCCCATAATCAATGGGTTTTTTCAATAATGAGAAGGAATTCTCAATAGACGCTCTGAGAAAGCTCTATAATGTTTAGGAAACTTCTTATGAGAATTTATTCTTATGTTTTAAGAAGGATAAATAGGGTTTGGAATAGCAATTATTGTGAGTACACATAGCTATTGCCAACGATTTTCATCTTGCAATGTTTTTAGATTTATTTATTTAAATTCTAAAGTTTATTTGGAAGATGATTTTGCAGTATTAATCTTTATGGTTTTATATATTACAACTTGTTATGGGATATGTGTGTTTGCGTCCGTGAACTGTGATTGTCCCATACATGGTCAAAAGTTAAGTCCTTCATATGTCGATATGCAAGTATTGATAAAAGATTGAATGAACTTTTGACAAAACAAAAGAAAAGCCTATTATGTCATTATGCAAATATTCATGGAAGATAGGATGAGATTTTGTTTACAAAGATTAAGGTCTATTATATGTCATTGTGCAAATAGTGATGAAAAATAGAATGAATCTTTGTTTATTTCGCAGTATTGATCTTCCCTGATCCATATCTTTATGTGAATACTGTGTGGCTCCGTAAGTTCTCTTATATGAGCATTTCCGATTAAATTAATCATGGGTTCTCTTGTGGTTAATTTAATTGAGATTGTTGGATACAAATTCATATTCTTATGAGATTTGTTAATGTCCAAAGAAATCCTTCTTTTTTTATGAAAGTAAGGTCGCTCTTGTTGTTCTTTTAGAAATGACATTTTATGGGGGAGAGTTCTTAATTGAACTTGTGCTTAATTGCCAAATCTTTGTGGGGAGTGCGGCTGTGGAATATTATAGGGGTTATCTTTTAACTTTATAAACTCCTTGATGAATGCATTTAGTTTCGGCAATATGATTACATCTAAAAAAGTTGATATGTGCTTTTCTTTTGGTCATGAAGTATCTCTATGGAAATTTCATTAGGATCCCATTAATTTTCGTACCTTTACCAATTTTATTGACAAAAAGGGGGAGAATTAATGTGTAGTTCACACTACAAATACATATGGTTTTCGGATCATTATGTAAAGGGGAGTGGTTTTCATGTGAGATGAAGTATTCACTAAGGGGAGTGATACATATCACCATACTATTATTGTCGAAGTTGTGATACAATTGAACTTTGATGTTGTATAATAATACTATGACACTGTATAACAATGATTGAGAACTATTGTTTTCTCATTGTTATAGCTACGGATCTTCAACAACGATGATGCTGAGTTGAACACATTTAAAATCATTGGAGTACTTGGAAGTGACGAAGATTTCGAGTAATGTTGAAGAACCAAGGAGATCAAGCATTTGGATGAGAAGCTACAAAGTTTATTTATTTTGTATTCCATATGTATTGATAGTTTTGTAACTAAAATTGACAAAGGGGGAGATTGTTAGAGCATTGCTCGGTCGAACTCGCAAGCGTTGTTATCTCAAGCTTGTTTGTCAAGTTTAGTTGCCAAAACTATAAGTCTTGATTTCTAGTTTACTTATAGCTAAGTCTTAGATTAGGATAGTAAGTGTAGTTGAGATTTAGACTCCACGGCGTTCATTGAATGAAGACGAAGAACTACTCAAGGGAACTTGTGGAACTTCATCAACAAAAAGGTATGTGGAGACTTGAACTTATCTATCACTCAAAAGTCTATCTACTGTATCTCCTATTTGAGACAAAAGTCGTAGTGTTATATAGACTTCAATTATACACATTTGCTATTTCGAGCCGAGTTTATGTCGCTTATCTATTTATCGAAATATGTGTTGGTAATCTTTCGCTTTAGCCAAGTTCATCTTTACTCGTGACGAAAGTCATGTTGATTATTTCAATAACTTGAAAATCGCTTTGATGAAAATAGTTTGTGAATAACAACTATTTAACATCCTCTAAGAAAGTTTCAATGATTGAAATGAGTGTTTATAACAAGTAACCATGTTTGGATATAAACATAGTGTGTTCTCACATTTGTGTAAAAGTCCAAAACCGGGAACCCAAAGTATGCGTACCCGTACGCGTACTGGCGGTTGTTGGAAATCAGGGTAAGTATGCGTACCCGTACGCATACTGGCAGAAGTTTCACGTCCGTGAATTTCTGTTGGAGTTTGGAAGTGAAAAACAAACTCAATCCGGTCACTTAAGTATGCGTACCCGTTTGCATACTTAAGCAGGTTACTTTCTAAAATCTGTTTGTTCATGAACTATAACATTTATGAATTGATTCGAGTGAATCAAAATCGATTTTTCTTCGATTGTGTCTTGTATACTTCTATGAGATCTAAGAAATTGAACAACTCTCTAACTAGGTCATTTGAGTCATTTGAACTAGTTATGGTAAAGATGAATAAGGTTGATATGAAAGTGCTCATATGGCTAACCATTGGTTAACTATTGTTGAACCGACTAAGTGTACACGTTTAGGTACAGTTACTCAAACCTAGATGAAGTTACATTTCATTTGTGTATAACAAGCTAAGTTCGATCTAACGGTTGAAAGATATTATCTTGAATCTAATCAGGTTTTCATCTAACGGTGAATATTGAATGCTTTGTTACCAAGGTAACTTAGATTGCAAACCCTGATTTGAAATCTATATAAAGGAGAACTCTAGCAACTGGGAAACCTAATCCCCACACCTCCTGTGTGATACTAGTTGTATAACCTAGAGTTGATTTTCCTTTAACCTTAGGTTTTTCATGAAACCCTGTAGGTCAACGACTTAAAGACTTCATTGGGATTGTGAAGCCAGACCCAACTATTTTCTCTGTAGAAGCGTGATCTTTTTTTGCTGTTTTTTTTATCGTGATTGAGTACAATCGTAAGATTGGCTTGAGATTTATATCTCCGATAGGCAAGATAGAAAAGTAGTAACAAACATCTTCGTCTCATCGTTTGTGATTCCACAATATCTTGTTTTGTTAATCAATTAAGATTATTGTGAGGTGATTGATAATTCTATGTTGTTCTTCGGGAATATAAGTCCGGGTTATCAATTGGTTCCTGTTCACCTTGATTTATCAAAAGACAGAACAAAAACTCGTAGGTATATCTGTGGGAGACAGATTTATCTATTCAATAGACTTTTCTGTGTGATGCAGATTTGTTTATCAATTCTTCACTTTGGGTCGTAGCAACTCTTGGTTGTGGGTGAGATCAGCTAAGGGAATCAAGTGCGTAGTATCCTGCTGGGATCAGAGACGTAAGGAATGCTACTGTACCTTGATCAGTGTGAGATTGATTAGGGCTCAACTACATTCGAGACCGAAGTTAGCTTTGTAATAGGCTAGTGTCTTTAGCGGCTTAATACAGTGTGGTGTTCAAATTTGGACTAGGTCCCGGGGTTTTTCTGCATTTACGGTTTCCTCGTTAACAAAACTTCTGGTGTCTGTGATATTTCTTATCCGCATTATATTTTGTTATATAATTGAAATATCACAGGTTGTGCGTTGAATCGATCAATTGGTAAATCCAACCTTTGGTTGTTGATTGAAATTTATTGATCCTTGAACATTGGTCTTTGGTACCGTTCAAGTTATTTTACTTGTATTCAATCAGGCTCGCAAATTCATATTTGTTTGATTGCAGATTGAATTGAGAAATTGAGATATAACTCTTTGATATACTTTTCTTAAGATTGAGTCTAACTGTCTAGTTGATTCTCTTGAAAGTATATTGGAGTTAGTCCATACAGATTGCTAAGCGAAATATTGGGTGAGGTTGTTAGACCCCCACTTTTTCGCCACTCCCCCTTACATAATGATCTGTAAACCATATGTATATGTAGTGTGAACTACAAATAATTCTCCCTCTTTTTGTCAATAAAAATTGGCAAAGGTAGGTAAACTAGCGGGATCATAATGAAATTCTCAAAGAGATACTTCATGACTAAAAGAGAACATATCAACTTTGTTTCGATGATTTCACATAGTCTAAACTTAGTGTATTCATCAAGGAGTTTAAAAAGATACAAGATAACTCCTACAATATTCCACAGCCGCACTCCCCACAAAGATTTGGCAATTAAGCACAAGTTCAATTAAGAACTCTCCCCCACAAAATGTCATTCCCGAAAGAACAACAAGAGCGACCTTACTTTTACAAGAAAGAAGGATTTCTTTGGACATTAACAAATCACATGAAACATAAATTTGTATCCAGTAAACTCAATTAAATTAACCACAAAGAAACCTCAATGATTAATTTAATCGGAAATGCTCAACATAAGAAAACTTACGGAGCCATACAGTACTTTCACATAGAAATGGATCAAGGAAAGATCAATACTGCGGAATATTCAAAGATTCATTCTATTTTTCATCAAAATTTGCATAATGATACCATAGACTTAATCTTTGACATATAAATCAAAAGTTCATTCTATTTTCCATCAATATATGCATAATGACATGATAGACTTAACTTTTGACATATATGGGACTATCATAGTTCACGGATGTAAACACACATATCTTATAACATTATTTGCAATATATGAAACCAATAAAGATTAATACTGCAAAAATCATCTTCCAAATAACTTAAAATTTAAATAAATAAATCTAAAAACATTGCAAGATGAAAAACGTTGGCAATAGCTATGTGTAATCACAATATATGCTATTCCAAACCCTAGTTATTCTTCTTAAAATACAAGAATAAGTTCTCATAAGAAGTATCCTAGACATTGTAGAGCTTTCTCAGGGCATCTACTGAGAATTCCTTTTCATTATTGAAGAACCCATTGATTATGGGATCATTTAATTCCTCCAGATCTTCAGAAATATCAGTTAACTCACTAAGGTCTCTTTTCAGTTCACTCAAGATGTTCTTTGTCAGAGATAACATTTGTTCATAGTGAGTTATCTTTCCAAAGAGCACATGATTTGAGATTTTAAATTATTTATTTTGCTGATGAAATCCTTCACCATAGCCCTAAAGTTATTATCTTCTAGAAAAATAGACAAAAAACAGTTAGAGGAAGAACCTTTTTCATCATTTGTAAATTTCTCATTTTTCTTCCTTGAGGATTGGATTCCTTCACAAAGATACACATTAACTGCTTCTACTACATCCCTTTTTGTGGTACCTCTAGTTACAGAAGCCATGATACTGTATCTTCCAAAGAGAAAGGAGTGAAGGGAATTTTGATCACAAATGATTATAAATAGAGTATCGGATAAGTAAACCCTAAACAACACTTTGAAAAAGTCTTCACGGTTCACGATTTATAATCTATTTTTAAAAAATATTCAATTGCAAATCTTAACTTAAATAATCTTAAACTGCCAAAGATAAGAAATTAACAACTATATAAGACTTGAGCAACCTTGATGCAATCCTCATATTCTCAAGTTAATAATGAGGATGCAAACATCACTATAATTAGATAGTGATGGAGTGAGCAGAATGCTCTCATCTTGTGTCACATGGTGACTTATCAGGGTTTGTTGCATAGATAGACTTGTTATCTCGTCTGACTCTGGTTCTCTTAGACTTCTTCTTGTCTTCAGGAGTTCCCTGTTGGTTACCCAAAACCAGATTCATCCTTTGCATGTCATTTTGAATCTTGGTAATTCGTTTGTTGTTCCTCTTGAATTTCCAACACTTACTTTGAACATGATTTGTATTTCCACAATACAAACACTTCAAAGATGAATTTTTGTTCTGCAGAGTTGACTCTTGTTTATCACAACTTCTAACACCCATTATTCCAGAACCAGAAGGAACAAAGAAATTATTTGTGCTCACAGTCTTGCTTTTGAACCTTAAACCATTTGTGTTTCCAAAAGATTTCTGACCAAATAACATTGCTGAAATCTTGTCAGAGCTTCTAGAAAACCTTTGCAGGTCACACTTAAGTGTATTAATCTCCTTTTCTTTTAGAGACAGGTTCTGGTGAATTCATCATTAAGACAGTCAATCTCAAGATTTTTCACCTGAAGTGATGATTTAAGTTTCTCCAAACTCAACTTTAGTTTAAGATTTTCTTGGTGCATTTCTTAATTTTTATCCAAGAATTCAAAAATCTCAGTGCCAGACTCGCATTCTGAATTAGAATTTAAGTTAGTAGTAGTTTCTGCTGTGAAAGCTGAAATTTCTGTGCAAACTTCGGAAGTATGCGAATTGACCAACTTAATTGATTTCCCTTGTATTAAATCATCTGAAGCATCAGAGAGAGAGAGATATTCCTCAGATCTTTTGCTTATTCTCACAATATCCTTGATTTTTTGTAAAATCAATGACCTGTCAGGATCAATATGATTTGAACAACATTCATCAGCCTAAGACAAGCTAGAAGAAGTACTTGTGTTGGTCACAACATTGAAAGCGAATGTTCTGGCTGTGTTCTGATCATGATCAAGAACTCTTAACTTTCCAATGAGTGAGTTTCTGGAAAGAGTATTAAGGTTATTTCCTTCAACGATGGCATGTTTCTTAGAATCGTATTTGGCTGGCAACGATCTGAGAATTTTCATCACAATGTCCTTTTCAGGAATAGTCTTACCCAATGCAAAAGATGCATTAACAATTTCAGACACTTTGTGATTAAACTCATCAGCCATACGAAGGTTTTCCCAATCAGAATTTAGGTTTTGAAGCCTAGCTTCTTTCTCAAAGGAATTTCCTTCGAATATAGTTTCTAAGATATCCCAGGCTTCTTTAGACTTACTACACGTAGTTACATGGTGCTGAAGATCTGGGGTAATGGCATGGATGATAGCATTTAATCCGTCATAATTTTACTTTGCAGCGAGAATCTCGGCAGGATCATATGCACCAATATCCTTTGGAACAGTTACATTGCCTTCTGTAACAACCGAAGGATCATAGTCATTAACTACACGAACCCATGATTGAAAATCACGCGCTTGAAGAAAGGCACGCATAACAATTTTCCACCATAGATAATTCGAGCCATCGAAGACAAGTGGTACGTTTATAGAGATAACGTTTCTGTCCATAGAGTCAGATTGCTACAAACACAGACTTATAAGGTCTTAAACGTGTTTGCATGCTCTGATACCAAATGAAAAAGCGGGGGTCTGACAACCACACCCAATATTTCGTTTCAGAAATCTGTATGGACTAACTCCAATATATTTCCAAGAGAACCAACTAGACAGTAAGACTCAATCAAGGAAGATATATCCAAGAGTTATATCTATGTTTATAAATGTAATCAACAAATCAAACAGATAGAAATCCGTGAGCCTGATTATTATGAGAAACAACTTGAACGGTACCAAAGACCAATGTTCAAGTGTCAATCAATTTCAATCAACAACCAAAGGTTGGATTATCCAATTGATTGAACTACGCACAACCTGTGATATTTTAATTATATAGAAAATATAATCAGGAAAAGAAATAACACAGACACCATAAGTTTTGTTAACGAGGAAACCGCAAATGCCGGGACCCAGTCCAGATTTGAACACCACACTGTATTAAGCCGCTACAGACTCTAGCTTACTACAAGTTAACTTCGTACTAGAATGTAGTTGATACCTAACCAATCTCACACTGATTAAGGTATAATCGCGTTCCTTACGTCTCTGAATCCCAACAGAACTCTACGCACTTGATTCCCTTAGATGATCTCACCCACAACTAAGAGTTGCTACGACCCAAAGTCGAAGACTTGATAAACAAATCTTCTTCACACAGAAAAATCTATTGAATAGATAAATCTGTCTCCCACAGAAATACCTACGACTTTTTGTTCCGTCTTTTGATAAATCAAGGTGAACATGAACCAATTGATATACCAGTCTTATATTCCCGAAGAATAGCCTAGTAATATCAATCACCTAATAATAACTTAACTATATGGTAGTAGAACAAGTTATTGTGGAATCACAAAGAATGAGACGAAGAGCTTTGTGATTACTTTTTATATCTTACCTATCAGAGATAAATCTCGAGTAAATCATAGAAAGGATAGTACTCAATACGATAGAACAAAGTTAGATCAGAACACACAGCTACAGAGAAAATAGTTGGGTCTGGCTTCAAAATCCCAATGAAGTCTTTAAGTCGTTAACCTATAATGGTTTTAGGAAAAACCTAGGTTAAAGGAGAATCGACTCTAGTCGCAACTAGTATCACACAGGAGGTGTGGGGATTAGGTTTCCCAGTTGCTAGAGTTCTCCCTTATATAGTATTCAAATCAGGGTTTGATAACTTTGGAACAAAGCAATCAATATTAACTGTTAGATGAAACCTGATTCAAGATTCAAGCTAATATCTTTCCACCGTTAGATGATCTTTAGCTTGTTACACACAAATGAAATATACCTTCATTTAGATATGGGTAACCGTACCTAACCGTGTATATGAGTTGGCTCAATAACAGTTAACCGAAGTTAGCCATATGAACACTTTTGACGTAACCTTGTTCATCTTAACACTTCTAGATCAATTGATAATCAAATGAATCTAATTGTGTTACTCATAGAGTTGTTCAATTGTTTATATTCTCATAGAAGTGTATAAGACACAATTGAAGCAAAATCAGATTGATTCAAAAGAATCAGTTCATGAACATTTTAGACACGGTTTGCAAAGATTGTATTCCTTGATATATAATTGTATGTGTTCATGAGTATGGAATCATACTTAACCGATTTAAGAACCTGGACCACTTAAGTTTGCAAACGGGTACGCAAACTTAAGTTCCGGACCTTGGTCACAAGCCGACAGTTTGCAAACGGGTACACAAACTTTAGCTCCGGGCCGAACTCAGTTGAAACCGTTTGCGAACGGGTACGCAAACTTGGTTCCTAGACTTCAACGGTTAAATCAGTTTGCGAACGGGTATGCAAACTTAAGTACTCTGACTTAAACATTTTAATAAGTTTGCGAACGGGTATGCAAACTTTCGGACCTGAATTCCGTCAAAACAGTCCATACACTTAGTACACAAACCGTAATGTATCTAGACATGGGTTTTAGCTCTTAACTCCCATTTCAATCATTGAAACATTCTTAGAAGACGACAATAGCTGCCTCACACAAATTATTAGCTTATAAGCAATTTTCAAGTGATCGAATGATCAATACGAAACATTCCGACCCTACATCAAATGACTGCCTCACACAAATCATGTAAGATGTTACCAGGTGATTTTCACATGATTATCTTTTGACTTTCATCAAGAATAATGATGAGCATGGTTAAAGCGAAAAGCTTTCCAACACATATTTCGAGAAAGATTTAAGCGAGTTAAACTCAACTCGAAATATCAAATGTGTATAATGTAAAGTCTATATAGCTATACGACTTTTGTCTCAATAGGAGATAGAAAAGAATAGACTTCTGAGTGATAGATGAGTTCAAGTCTCCACATACCTTTTGTTGATGAAGTTCCACAAGCTCCCCTTAGTAGTTCTTCGTCTTCAATCGATGAACGTCGTGAAGTATAAAGCTCAACTACACATTCTGAAAAAGCGGGGGTCTAACAACCTCACCCAATATTTCGCTTAGCAATATGTATGGACTAACTCCAATATACTTACAAGAGTATCAACTAGACAGTTACACTCAATCTTATAAAAAGTCTATCAAAGAGTTATATCTCAATCTCTCAATTCAATCCGCAATCAAACAAATAATAATTTGCGAGCCTGATTGAATATAAGAGAGATTACTTGAACGGTACCAAGGACCAATGTTCAAGGATCAATCAATTTCAATCAACAACCAAAGGTTGGATTTACCAATTGATCGATTCAACGCACAACCTGTGATATTTCAATTACATAACAAAATATAATGCGGAAAAGAAATAACACAGACACCAGAAGTTTTGTTAACGAGGAAACCGCAAATGCAGAAAACCCCCGGGACCTAGTCAAGATTTGAACACCACACTGTATTAAGCAGCTACAGACACTAGCATACTACAAATTAACTTCGGTCTGGACTGTAGTTGAACCCTAATCAATCTCACACTGATTCAAGGTACAGTTGCGTTCCTCACGTCTCTGATCCCAGTAGGATACTACGTACTTGATTTCCTTAGCTGATCTCACCCATAACCAAGAGTTGCTACGACCCAAAGTCGAAGACTTTAATAAACAATTATGTCTCACACAGAAAAGTATATTGAATAGATAAATCTGTCTCCCACAGATAAACCTACGAGTTATGTTCCGTCTTTTGATAAATCAAGGTGAACATGAACCAATCGATAACCCGGACTTATATTCCCGAAGAACATCCTAGAATTATCAATCACCTCACAATAATCTTAATCGATTAACGAAACAAGATATTGCGGAATCACAAACGATGAGACGAAGGTGTTTGTGATTACTTTTCTATCTTGCCTATCAGAGATATTAATCTCGAGCCAATTCTTACAATTGTACTCAACACGATAGAAACAGCAAGATCAGATCACACAACTATAGAGAAAATAGTTGGGTATGGCTTCACAATCCCAATGAAGTCTTTAAGTCGTTAACCTACGGGGTTTCGTGAAAAACCTAGGTTAAAGGAGAATCGACTCTAGTTTAAATATCACACAGGAGGTGTGGGGATTAGGTTTCCCATTTTCTAGAGTTCTCCTTTATATAGTCTCCAAATCAGGGTTTGCTATCTAAGTTACCTTGGTAACAAAGCATTCAATATTCACCGTTAGATGAAAACCTGATTAGATTCAAGCTAATATCTTTCAACCGTTAGATCGAACTTAGCTTGTTATACACACATGAAATGCACTTTCATTTAGGTTTGGGTAACCATACCTAAACGTGTACACTTAGTTGGTTCAACAATAGTTAACCAATGGTTAGCCATATGAGCACTTTCATATCAACCTTATTCATCTTCACCATAACTAGTTCAAGTGTCTCAAATGAACTAGTTAGAGAGTTGTTCAATTGCTTAGATCTTATTGAAGTATACAAGACACAATTGAAGCAAATCGATTTTGATTCACTTGAATCATTTCATGAACATTATAGCCACGGTTTGCAAAGATTGCATTCCTTAATATATAAATGTTTTAGTTCATGAAAAAACCGATTTTAGAAAGTAACCTACCTAAGTACGCAAACGGGTACGCATACTTAAGTAACCGGATTGAGTTTGTTTTTCACTTTCAAACTACAGCAGAAATTCACGGACGTGAACTTTATGCCAGTATGCGTACGGGTACGCATACTCACCCGGATTTCCAACAACCGCCAGTACGCGTATGGGTACGCATACTCCAAGTTCCCGGTTTTGGACTTTTACACAAATGTGAGAACACACTATGTTTATATCCAAAGATGGTTACATGTTCTAAATTCTCATTTCAATCATTGAAACTTTCTTAGAGGATGTTATATAGTTGTTATTCACAAACTATTTTTCATCAAAGCGATTTTCAAGTTATTGAAATAATCAATATGACTTTCTTCATGAGTAAAGATGAACTTGGCCAAAGCGAAAGCTTACCAACACATATTTCGAGGCACAGATAAGTGAGTTAAACTCGGCTCGAAATAGAACATGTGTATAATTGAAGTCTATATAACAATACGACTTTTGTCTCAAAATAGGAGATAAAATAGATAGACTATTGAGTGATAGTTAAGTTCAAGTCTACACATACCTCTTTGTTGATGAAGTTCCACAAGTTCCCTTGAGTAGTTCTTCGTCTTCATTCGATGAACGCCGTGGAGTCTAGAGCTCAACTACACTTACTATCCTAATCTAAGACTTAGCTATAAGTAGACTAGAAATCAAGATTTATAGTTTTGGCAACTAAACTTGACAAACAAGCTTGAGATAACAACGCTTGCGAGTTCGACCGAGCAATGCTCTAACAATCTCCCCCTTTGTCAATTTTAGTTACAAAACTATCAATACATATGGAATACAAAATAAATAAACTTTGTAGCTTCTCTTCCAAATGCTTGATCTCCTTGGTTATCCAACATTACTCGAAATCTTCGTCACTTCCAGGTACTCCAATGATTCCAAAGGTATTCAATTCAGCATCATCGTTGTTGAAGATCCGTAGCCATAACAATGAGAAAACAATAGCTCTCAATCATTGTTATACAGTGTCATAGAATTATTACACAGCATCAAAGTTCAATTGTATCACAACTTTGACAACAATACTATGGTGATATGTATCACTCCCCCTTAGTTAATACTCCATTTCACATGAAACCACTCCCCCTTACATAATGATCCGAAAACCATATGTATTTGTAGTGTGAACTACACATTAATTCTCCCCATTTTTGTCAATAAAATTGGCAACGGTACGAAAATTAGTGGGATCCAAATCAAATTTCCATAGAGACACTTCATGACCAAAAGAAAAGCACATATCAACTTTTTTAGATGCAATCATATAGCCGAAACTAAATGCATTCATCAAGGAGTTTATAAAGATACAAGATAACCCCTATAATATTCAACAGCCGCACTCCCCACAAAGATTTGGTAATTAAGCACAAGTTTAATTAAGAACTCCCCCCCATAAAATGTGATTCCCGAAAGAACAACAAGAGCGACCTTACTTTGACACAAGAAAAGAAGGATTTCTTTGGACATTAACAAATCACATAAGAATATGATTTTGTATCCAAAAATCTCAATTGAATTAACCACAAGGAAAATGATCAATTCAATTGGTCATGCTCAACATAAGAGAACTTACGGAGCAACACAGTACATACACAAAGATGTGGATCAGGGAAAGACCAATACTGTGGAATAATCAAAGATTCATTCTATTTTTCATTACTATTTGCACAATGACATATAATAGACTTAATCTTTGTGAACAAAAGTTCATCCTTTCTTCCATCAATATTTGCATATATAATGACATAAAAGGCTTAACTTTTGTAGTCAAAAGTTCATTCTATCTTTAATCAATACTTTCATACCGACATATAATAGAGTTAACTTTTGAACAAATATGGGACAGTCAAGGTTCATGGACAGAAACAACATATCCCATACCAATTTGCAATATATTAAACCATAAAGATTAATACTACAAAAATCAATCTTTGCCATTAGAAAGTAGAATCAATCTTGTTCGCACGGATTTACACCAAGAATAGCTACCAAAGGCGTATAAAAAGATTTTCTTAACCAAGAAGAACATACAAAGTCATTAACGACCATGCACCATAGTTCACATAAGATGATTGTGAACATTCAAGAATCCCATAGCAATGCGTACTACTACTCATTCTTGAACTTCCTTCTTTGTGATTCACCAACAATATTCTTGTAAAAGCTACAAATGATCTTAGATTAGTAGTATTCCAAGAATCCAAGTGCCCAAGTCCAACAGAAGTGGAACAAGTGCGACAAAACGGAGCAAAACACTCAAAAACAAGAGACAGTACAAATTCCAATCTTAACTAATCCAAATTTAAGAATTCTAATCTTTATTTTGAAGGTAATTCAAAAATGAAGAGAATGCAAAAAGAATGAGGTAATTACGAGTTCGGACGAAGAGGTTACGTCCAAAACAAGTTTACCAAATATCGACGTCTACAGTCAAGTATGCATACCGGTCTGCAAACGAATTTTCATGACCTGGAGCAGTATGCAAACGGGTATTTGATAGACGCATTATTGTGTCTAATATGTCTCAATTGTATATTTGTTAGTGTTCGATTTTGTATTTATTTTGTTATTTTATGTCTTTGTAGGTATTTTTAGAGAAATAAGCTATTGCGGCGAAATTGGCTCGAAAAGTGGTGTTTTACACCCCAGGATAGAGTACTAAAGGCACCCCAGAAATGCACCGGAAGCACCCCAAAAATGTGTCGGAGGAACCCCGGAAAAATTGCTATATACGCACAAAAATTACTATTTGCATCCCATAAGACAAGTGCTAAAGGGACACCCGTGCAGGATTAGGGGGAGGACATCTTCTTCTCAAATTCAAAAAATGAATTTTGGCGGGAAAATATTTTCATTAACAACAGAGTTTTGATCGGATGTTTGGACGTTATTTAGTGAGATCCAATCCCTGAAACTTAGTGGGTAGACGTGATATGACTATAGAAATCTAGTATGGGTGATTTTATCGATCAAATTTGGCTGGATAACTTGGTTTAATCCAAACAGGGAGTTGGAGGAAAAACATGAGCTTGCACGAGTTGTGAGGAATTTAAACGTGTACTGCACGTGTTTGGAAGACTTAATCGATATTATGGAGCGTGAAGAAGGTATAGAAGGAAAGAAATACAGATGCATGCGCGTGAAAGATCAAAAAATGGAAATTATTGTTGTGAGAATAAAAATAATAAAGAGAAGATGTTTTGAAGTTATGGAGGAGATTCGATGCATCTTTCGGGTATAAATAGATTACCCAGGTCATATAGAAGGGGTGTCGAGAGTTTGGGGTCGAGAGGAGAGCTCAGGAGGCGTGAATCAAGAGTTTTCAGAACTCTGTTGTTGCTGCTGCTCGTGAAAAATAGGGAAACAGCGACGGTTTCTTCAACTGGTTGTAACAGTTTCTTCAACTGGTTTGCAACATTTATTCTCATTGTAACAGTTTCTTCAATTGGTTTGCAACTTTTATTTTCATTGTAACAGTTTCTTCATCCTCTTCTGCAACATTTATCTTCAGATTTGTAACGATTATCTTCATCATAACAGTTGAGAATTGAAACAGTCGGTCTGTAACGCACCTGTGCTGTTGCAGATTTCCTGTTTCATTATTTTCGATTCTTGTAAACACTTTTTGAGCCATGAATACATATTTTGAGTGTGTTTTCGACATGATGAGTTAAACCCCAACACTGGGACGACGGAGGAGGCCGAACTTCATACATGGGTAAATTTGTTTTATTCTTTTTTATGACTTTTGCACTAAAATTAATTGAAATACGATTTAATTAAATTGGTTGTCATTTGATTAGATGGGTCATGCTTAGCTTAGGTGATTTGATGTCCCATGCTTAACATTTACAATCAATGTTTTTAGAATCTACCTTGGCAAAAATAGAGTCCATGTTTATATTTCTTGAGCTAAAATTGTTGAGAATAAATAAGTGAACCTTATATTATAAAGATTTGCTAAATCCTTAGTCCCAGTACCTCTCGCCCATTGTTAAATATCTTTGTATATATTTATTAGTATTTTTAAAAACTTTAATCTCTACAAATCCGAGTGAACGACAACCTCATTTCTTACCACTATCTAAAATTTGATCAGTATGCGTACTAAAATCCATGGATTTTGATTTTAAATGATGGTATGCATACCTGGTATGTGTACCATGAAGTCCAAACATCCCGAACTATTATTTTAAAACCTAGACTTTTAAAAACCTTAAACACAGATCAAGTTAGGTAGAAATTAACTATAAGCAAGGTACATGGATAATTTTAAGTACTCTAAGCAAATAAAAACACAAATCTTTCTCAAGTTTATAGTTTATATACATACCTTTTTAGAAGAATCTAATCGAATTCTACAGCCTTACCGAACATAATCCGTGCGCCCCAATTCTTGTGCTTCCCTCACCGTATACATAGCAGGGCATTCCTTGGTCATTTTAAAACCTAAACTTTTAAGAACCTTAAACACAGATCAAGTTAGGTAGAAATGAACTATAAGCAAGGTACATGGATCATTTTAAGTACTCTAAGCAAATAAAAACACAAATCTTTCTCAAGTTTATATACATACCTTTTTAGAAGAATCTAATCGAATTCTACAGCCTTACCGAACATAATCCGTGCGCCACAATTCTTGTGCTTCCCTCACCGTATACATAGCAGGGCATTCCTTGGTGAGGATGCACTATAAACACACTCAAGTTGTGTGGAGGTGAGAAGTGTTTTGCTCACCACAAGTGACTTTTGGATTATCATGATATAGATCGCTTTTAGAACCTTTCACATCCAAATTCACCTTTCCAAAGAACTTTTTAAGTTCCAACATCATGGATACTGCCTTGTCCATATTCTTGGAATTTTCTTGGAGATCATTCCTTTTTGTTAAAGCACTGCTCGGTCGAACTCGCAAGCGTTGCTATCTTAAGCTTGTTTGTCAAGTTTAGTTGCCAAAACTATAAGTCTTGATTTCTAATTGATAGACGCATTATTGTGTCTAATATGTCTCAATTGTATATATTGTTAGTGTTCGATTTAGTATTTATTTTGTTATTTTATGTCTTTATAGGTATTTTTAGAGAAATAAGCTCTTGCGGCGAAATTGGCTCGAAAAGTGGTGTTTTACACCCCAGGATAGAGAACTAAAGACACCCCAGAAATGCACCGGAAGCACCCCAAAAATGCACCGGAAGCACCCCAAAAATGTGTAGGAGGAACCCCGAAAAAAATTACTGTCTACGCCCAAAAATTACTATTTGCACCCCATAAGACAAGTGCTAAAGGGACACCCGTACAGGATTAGGGGGAGGACATGTTCTTCTCAAATTCAAAAGAAGATTTTTGGCGGGAAAATAAACTTATTTCTCTGTAAAATTTTCGATCGATTTTTGGACGTGATTTAGTGAGATTCAATCCCTGAAACTTAATGGGTAGACGTGATATGACCATAGAAAGCTGTTATGGGTGTCTGTTTCGACCGAATTTGGCTGATTAATCCACAAGAAGAAAACAGGGAGAAACGAGAATATCACGTGTTGAGAAGATTTTGTGGAGATTAGAGCGAGTTTAACATATTTTCAGCGTGCAGGAAGTGTGTGGAGATCAAACAGATGCGTGGAGGAGATAAACAGGGGAAGAATCACGTAAATATCATCCCCGAGTAAAAGAAAATATTTTGGATTTATTAGCGAGATTTTTACGTGTTGATTGATATAAATAGGTTGTTTGGGGTCTCACTGTGGAATAGGGAGAGTTGGGAGCAGTTAGGAAGAACCAGAGAGTCGAGAAATCAAGTGGCAGAAAAACTCCATTTTCTGCTGCTGTGAAGAACACGAAGAACATTGGACGCACGCAGAACGTCGTTTTTCAACAGTGACAACGACAACTGTTTGTGGGTCGTATTGTGACAGTGTCAACAACACTTCATTTTTATCGTTCTCTGTAACAGCTCGGTTTGTAACGAACAAAAGTGTTACAAACCCGGTTTTTATCAATTTTTCTCCAATTTCATCATTTGTGAACCATTTTTGAGCATTAATAAAGATGAATTTTGAGCATGTTTCCATGATAATGATGAGCTAATTCTCGCGTAATCAAGGCACGGAGGAAGCTATTTATGCATGAATAATTGGTAACTATTCTATTTTTCTCTAATTTGTATTTTATAATTCACTCAATCACTACTTTGTAGAATTTTAATTGTTTGCATAATTTTTCCTAATTAGTTGTGATTCAATTAGATAGGTTATGCTTTGGTCAGATAATCTATGCTTAAGGGATACAATTAATGTTTGAGAATATGCTTGATAATTTGTGAATTAAGAAAAAGAAATTTTAAAAATAATTAGAGTTTTGGAATCTTTATCATCATTTATTCATGTGTAATAGTGGAATCTAGTGTCTTAGTTATTTTCATTCTAAAAAACAAAAACAAATTTGGATTAAAATTTTCTCTACTTTTAGTTTAAATTAATCTAGCTTTCACAAGTCTTACGAACTCATTCTTACCACTATCTAAAATTCAATCACTAATCTACTTAAAGCTAAGTATCGGACTAGGATAGAAAGTGTAGTTGAGCTCTAGACTCCACGGCGTTCATCATACAAAGATGAAGAACTACTCAAGGAACTGGTGGAACTTCATCGACAAAAAGGTATGTGGAGACTTGAACTTATCTATCACTCAAAAGTCTATCTACTCTATCTCCTATCTGGAAACAAAAGTCGTATTGCTATATAGACTTCGATCATACACATTTTCTATTTCGAGCCGAGTTTATCTCGCTTATCTTTTTCTCAAAATATGTGTTGGTAAGCTTTCGCTTTATCCAAGTTCATCTTTACTCATGACGAAAGTCATGATAATTATTTCAATCTCTTGAAAATCGCTTTGATGAAAAATAATGTGTGAATAACCGCTATATATAACATCCTCTAAGAATGTTTCAATAATTGAAATGAGAGTTTAGAATATATAACCTTGAATGGATATAAACATTGTATGTGAAGTCATACTTGTTAAGTCCATAATCCTTGAACGAAAGTATGCGTACTTTGATGTTTAGGATAACCAGAGCTAAGTACGCGTACCTGTACGCGTACTGTCGGAATTTCACATCCCATGAATTTTTGCTGGAGTTTGTGAACTGAAAATAAACCCAGTCTGGGTACTTAAGTATGCGTAACCGTATGCGTACTTAAGTGGGTTATTTTCTAAAAACGGTTTATTCGTGAACTAAGACATTTATATATTAAGGAATGCATATTTGCAAACCGTGGCTATAATGTTCATGAATCGATTAGAGTGAATCAAAATCGTTTTTGTTTCGATTGTGTCTTGTATACTTCTATGAGATCTAAGCAATTGAACAACTCTCTGACTAGTTCATTTGAGTCACTTGAACTAGTTATGGTGAAGAAGAATAAGGTTGATATGAAAGTGCTCATATGGCTAACCATTGGTTAACTACTGTTGAACCAACTAGTTGTACACGTTTAGGTACGGTTACACAAACCTAAATGAACGTGCATTTCATTTGTGTATGACAAGCTAAGTTCGATCTAACGGTTGAAAGATATTAGCTTAAATCTAATCAGGTTTTCATCTAACGGTGAATATTGAATGCTTTGTTACCAAGATAACTTAGATAGCAAACCTTGATTTTGAGACAATATAAAGGAGAACTCTAGCAATTGGGAAACCTAATCCCCACACCTCCTGTGTGATACTAGTTGTATAAGATAGATTCGATTCTCTTTTAACCTTAGGTTTCTATCGAGACCCTGTAGGTTATCGACTTGAAGACTTCATTGGGATTGTGAAGCCAGACCCAACTATTTTCTTTGTAGTTGCGTGATCTGATCTTGCTGTTTCTATCATATTTGAGTACAATCGTAAGATTGGCTTGAAATTGATTTCTCCGATAGGCAAGATAGAAAAGAAGTCACAAACATCTTCGTCTCATCATTTGTGATTCCGCAATATCTTATTTCGCTAGTCGATTAAGATTATTGTGAGGTGATTGATAATTCTAGGCTGTTCTTCGGAAATATAAGTCTGGGTTATCGATTGGTTCTTGTTCACCTTGATTTATCAAAAGACGAAACAAAACTCGTAGGTATTTCTGTGGGAGACAGATTTATCTATTCCTGTATACTTTTCTGTGTGAGAAAGATTTGTTTATTAAAGTCTTCGACTTTGGGTCGTAGCAACTCTTAGTTGTGGGTGAGATCAGTTAAGGGAATCAAGTGCGTAGTATCGTGCTGGGATCAGAGACGTAAGAAGCGCAACTGTACCTTGGATCAGTGTGAGATTGATTGGGGTTCAACTACAGTCCAGACCGAAGTTAGTTTGTAGTAGGCTAGTGTCTGTAGCGGATTAATACAGTGTGTGTTCAATCTGGACTAGGTCTTGGGGTTTTTCTACATTTGCGGTTTCCTCGTTAACAAAACTTATGGTATCTGTGTTATTTCTTTTCCGCATTATATTTTGTTATATAATTGAAATATCACAGGTTGTGCGTTGTATCGATCAATTGGTAAATCCAACCTTTGGTTGTTGATTGAAATTGATTGATCCTCGAACATTGGTCCTTGGTACCGTTCAAGGTATTTCTCTTGTATTCAATTAGGCTCTATTTGTTTGAGTAAGGATTGAATTGAAAAGTTGAGATATAACTCTTTAATATACTTTTTATTAAGATTGAGTCTGACTGTCTAGTTGATTCTCTTAAAAGTATATTAGAGTTAGTCCATATAGATTGCTAAGCGAAATATTGAGTGAGGTTGTTGCACCCCCACTTTTTCAATTGGTATAAAAGCAGGCAAACACGTTTAAAAACCTCATAAGTCTGTGTTTGTAGCGATCTGACTCTATGGACAAAAATTCTATCTCAATAAACGTACCACCAATCTTCGATGACTCAAACTACTTATGGTGGAAAATCGCTATGCGTGCTATTCTTCAGGCTCGTGATTTTCAAACATGGGTACGTGTTGTTAATGGCTATGATCCTCCGGTTAATACAGAAGGCGATATATCTATACCCAAGGATATTGGTAGATATAGTCCAGAAGAAATCCTTGCTGCAAAGAAAAATTATGATGGCTTAAATGCTATCATACATGCTATTACCCCAGACCTTCAGCATCATGTGACTACTTGCACGACGTCCAAAGAAGCCCGGGATATCTTAGAAACCGTATTTGAAGGGAATACCTGTGAAAAGGACGCAAGGCTTAAAAACCTAAATTCCGATCAGGAAAACCTTCGTATGGCAGATAAAGAATCATTTGATGAGTTTCATCACAAAGTGTCTGAAATTGTTAATGCATCCTTTGCATTGGGTAATACTATTCCTTAAAAGGACATTGTGATGAAGATTCTCAGATTTTTGCCTCCCAAATACGATTCTAAAAAACATGCCATCGTTAAAGGAAATAATCTGGAAAGGATCTTTGATCACGAGCATACAGCCAAATATGGAAAGGATGTTGCTTTCAAAGCATAAAAGAACACTAAATTACTTGATAAAAGTAAAAGTGTTTGCATCTCTGAAGATGATCTTTCTGAGGCTGATTCATCAGATGAAGATCTTGACAAGTCAGTCTCGTTGATCACAAGACAGTTTAAAGATCTTCTTTTGAAGAGAAGTAAACGGTTCTCTAGAGATAAATCCAAGTCATCAGATAAACCCCATAATTGTGTTCCTCCTAAAAATAGGGATAATGATGAAAATTATGACGAGGATATGCCTCAGTGCTTTAAGTGTAAAGGTTTTGGTCATTTTGCAAATAAATGTCCAAATCGAAAGAAATACACTGGGAACAAAGGTCTAGCAGCAACTCTTGATGAAATGTCTGACAACTATGATTCTAATGAAGACGAAAAATCAAGTATTTCGCTTCTCAGTGAAAATATTGATTTTGATAACTGTAGCAATACATACATCAATCTCGATAGTATTTCAGAAGAGAACTCAACCAATCTGGAAGATAAAATTGACCTTTCTGTTGGAAACTCTCTGTCAAATTTTTCAGGCTCCACTATGTGTCTAGCCGCTTGCACATCTCGGGTATCTGAATCATACTCCAGGTTGACGTGCTCCTATTTTTCACTCAAGGGCAAACACAAATTGAGGCATTTCAACAAACTTCAACGAAGAGCGAATCGATTAGCAAACAAGCTCAAACTTGTTCAAAATACCACTGAGGTATGTAAGATTTTATCTTCGTCGAAGAAGTTAGTTTCCAAGGATAAGACAAGACCATTTGAAAGAAATTTATTGTCTAAAGGCTATGAGAAACAGGGGTCTATGAATTCCGATCAAAAAGGATATGGTGGACAGATTATTGTTCACCCCAGCACAACTTAAATTGTGTTGGTTAGTGAATCTTTTCTCATGTGCCTGATCAAAAGAGACAAGATTTTGCACATCCAAGGCTTTAGAAAAAGAGAAATGGTTTTAAAATTGTTTTTTTTTTCTTTTTTGCTCTGCCTGTTTTGCAAAATTGGGATTCTTCCATATCTAATTGATACTGGAAAGGACTTCCCTGGTCAATCAATAAAAAGATGGTAATTCTCAACAATTCTAACTTTCTTAGGGTTATGAGTTTTGCGTGCGTGAACCTGTGCTTAAAGGTTTCGTAACCCTACATTCCTTTTCCTTCTCTGAAACTCTTTTTAACTTAAGACTGCTTGTTGAGTTGTGATTTCCTTTCACAAACCCGTACGCATATGGATACTCCAAGCATCATGTCTTCCTTCAATCATGATGGAAAAGATGTTAATATGATTGTTAAGCCATCAATCATGAAAGAAAAAGAAAAATCTCCGTTACCTCCAACTTTGAAAAGAATAAGAAGGAATGTGAAGAAGCCAAGAGCTGTTCCTTCAAATTCTCAAAAGTTTTCTGATGTTCTTGAAAAGTTAAAGGAGACAAGAAAGGAGATTCAACAAATAAAGTCCGTTGTTATGAGAACTCTTGAAATTCAGAAGGCCCTGGTTCGACATCATCCGTCCAGAAGGTTTGTTGGAATTGACTCCTTCCTTCACGAACAATATGTTCCCATGGCTGTTGACGACAAGGAGTTAGGGAACGATAAAGAATTTTTCAGAGGTATCAATGTCTAGGAAACTTCTTATTAGAATTTATTCTTGTGTTTTTAAGAAGGATAACTAGGGTTTGGAATAGCCGTTTTTGTGATTACACATAGCTATGCCAACGTTTTCATCTTGCAATGTTTTTAGATTTATTTATTTAAATTCTAAAGTTGATTTGGAAGATGATATTGCAGTATTAATCTTTATGGTTTTATATATTGCAACTTGTTATGGGATATGTGTGTTTGCGTCCGTGAACTGTGATTGTCCCATACGTGGTCAAAAGTTAAGTCCTTCGTATGTCGATATGCAAGTATTGATAAAAGATTGAATAAACTTTTGACAAAACAAAAGAAAAGCCTATTATGTCATTATGCAAATATTGATGGAAGATAAGATGAGCTTTTGTTTACAAAGATTAAGTCTATTATATGTCATTGTGCAAATGGTGATAAAGAATAAAATGCATCTTTGTTTATTCCGCAGTATTGATCTTCCCTGATCCATATTCTTATGTTAAATACTGTGTGGCTCCGTAAGTTCTCTCATATGAGAATTTCCAATTAAATTAATCATGGGTTCTCTTATGGTTAATTTAATTGAGTTTTTGGATACAAATTTATATTCTTATGTGATTTGTTAATGTCCAAAGAAATCCTTATTTTCTTGTGAAAGTAAGGTCGCTCTTGTTTTTCTTTCGGGGATGACATTTTATGGGGGAGAGTTCTTAATTAAACTTGTGCTTAATTGCTAAATCTTTGTGGGGAGTGCGGCAGTGGAATATTATAGGGGTTATCTTGTATCTTATAAACTCCTTAATGAATGCATTTAGTTTCGGCTATATGATTGCATCTAAAAAGTTGGTATGTACTTTCTTTTGGTCATGAAATGTCTCTATGGAAATGTCATTAGGATCCCACTAGTTTTCGTACCTTTGCCAATTTTATTGAAAAAAAGGGGGAGAATTAATGTGTAGTTCACACTAAAAATACATATGGTTTTCGGATCATTATGTAAGGGGGAGTGGTTTCCATGTGAGATGGAGTATTGACTTAGGGGGAGTGATACATATCACTATAGTATTGTTGTCAAAGTTGTGATACAATTGAACTTTGATTCTGTATAATAATAATATGACACTGTGTAACAATGATTCAGAGCTACTGTTTTCTCATTGTTATGGCTACGGATCTTCAACAACGGTGATGCTGATTTGAATATCTTTTGAATCATTGGAGTACTTGGAAGTGACGAAGATTTCGAGTAATGTTGAAGAACCAAGGAGATCATGCATGTGGATGAGAAGCTGCAAAGTTTATTTATTTTGTATTCCATATGTATTGATAGTTTTTTCACTAAAATTGACAAAGGGGGAGATTGTTAGAGCACTGGTTGGTCGAACTCGCAAGCGTTACTATCTCAAGCTTGTTTGTCAAGTTTAGTTGCCAAAAATATAAGCTAGTCTACTTATAGCTAAGTCTCGGACAAGGATAAAAGTGTAGTTGAGCTCTATACTCCACGGCGTTCATCATACAAAGACGAAGAACTACTCAAGGAACTAGTGGAACTTCATCTACAAAAAGGTATGTGGAGACTTGAACTTATCTATCACTCAAAAGTTTATCTACTCTATCTCCTATCTTGAGACAAAAGTGTTAGAGCACTGCTCGGTCGAACTCGCAAGCATTGCAAACTCCAGCTTGTTTGTCAAGTTTAGTTGCAAAAACTATAAGTCTTGATTTCTAGTCTACTTATAGCTAAGTCTCGGATTAGGATAGAAAGTGTAGTTGAGCTCTAGACTCCACGGCGTTCATCATACAAAGACGAAGAACTACTCAAGGAACTGGTGGAACTTCATTGACAAAAAGGTATGTGGAGACTCTTATCTATCACTCAAAAGTATATCTACTCTATCTCCTATCTTGATACAAAAGTCGTATTGCTATATAGACTTCGATCATACACATTTGCTATTTCGAGCTGAGTTTATCTCGCTTATCTTTTTCTCGAAATATGTGTTTGTAAGCTTTCGCTTTAGCCAAGTTCATCTTTACTCGTGACAAAAGTCATGATAATTGTTTCAATCTCTTGAAATTCGCTTTGATGAAAAATAGTTTGTGAATAACCGCTATATATAACATCCTCTAAGAATGTTTCAATGATTGAAATGAGAGTTTAGAATATATAACCTTGAATGGATATAAACATTGTATGTGAACTCATACTTGTGTAAGTCCATAATCCTTGAACCAAAGTGTACTTAGCTGTTTAGGATAACCAGAGCTAAGTCCGCGTACCTGTACGCGTACTGTCGGAAGTTCACATCCCGTGAATTTCTTCTTGAGTTTTTGAACTTAAATCAAACTCAGTCCGGGTACTTAAGTATGTGTACCCGTATGCGTACTTAAGTGGGTTACTTTCAAAAAACGGTTTATTCGTGAACTAAGACATTTATAAATTAAGGAATGCATATTTGCAAACCGTGGCTATAATATTCATTGATCGATTCGAGTGAATCAAAATCGTTTTTGTTTCGATTGTGTCTTGTATACTTCTATGATATCTAAGCAATTGAACAACTCTCTAACTAGTTCATTTGAGTAACTTGAACTAGTTATGGTGAAGATGAATAAGGTTGATATGAAAGTGCTCATATGGCTAACCATTGGTTATCTACTGTTGAACCAACTAGGTGTACATGTTTAGGTACGGTTACACAAACCTAAATGAACATGCATTTCATTTGTGTATGACAAGCTAAGTTCGATCTAACGGTTGAAAGATATTAGCTTGAATCTAATCAGGTTTTCATCTAACGTTGAATATTGAATGCTTTGTTACCAAGGTAACTTAGATTGCAAACCCTGATTTAGAAACTATATAAAAGAGAACTTTAGCAACTGGGAAACCTAATCCCCACACCTCCTATGTGATACTAGTTGTATAAGCTAGAGTCAATTCTCCTTTAACCTTAGGTTTCTATCGAGACCCTGTAGGTTAATGACTTGAAGACTTCATTGGGATTGTGAAGCCAGACCAAACTATTTTCTTTGTAGTTGCGTTATCTGATCTTGCTATTTCTATCGTATTTGAGTACAATCGTAAGATTGGCTTGAGATTGATTTCTCCAATAGGCAAGATAGAAAAGAAGTCACAAATATCTTCGTCTCATCGTTTGTGATTCCGCAATATCTTGTTTCGCTAGTCGATTAAGATTATTGTGAGGTGATTGATAATTCTAGGATGTTCCTCAGGAATATAAGTCCGGGTATCGATTGGTTCCTGTTCACCTTGATTTATCAAAAGACGGAACAAAACTCGTAGGTATTTCTGTGGGAGACAAATTTGTTTATTAAAGTCTTCGACTTTGGGTCGTAGAACTCTTAGTTTTGGGTGAGATCATCTAATTGAATCAAGTGCGTAGTATCCTGCTGGGATCAGAGACGTAAGAAGCGCAATTGTACCTTGGATCAGTTTGAGATTGATTTGGGTTCAACTACAGTCCAGACCGAAGTTAGTTTGTAGTAGGCTAGTGTCTGTAACGGCTTAATACAATATGTGTTCAATCTGGACTAGGTCCCGGGTTATTTTGCATTTGCGGTTTCCTCGTTAACAAAACTTCTGGTGTCTGTGTTATTTCTTTTCCGCATTATATTTTGTTATATAATTGAAATATCACAGGTTGTGCGTTGTATCGATCAATTGGTAAATCCAACCTTTGGTTGTTGATTGAAATTGATTGATCCTTGAACATTGGTCTTTGGTACCGTTCAAGGTATTTCTCTTGTATTCAATTAGGCTCTATTTGTTTGAGTAAGGATTGAATTGAAAAGTTGAGATATAACTCTTTAATATACTTTTTATTAAGATTGAGTCTGACTGTCTAGTTGATTCTCTTAAAAGTATATGGAGTTAGTCCATACAGATTGCTAAGCGAAATATTGGGTGAGGTTGTTGTACCCCCACTTTTTCAATTGGTATCAGAGCAGGCAAACATGTTTAAAGACCTCATAAGTATGTATTTGTAGCGATCTGACTCTATGGACAGAAATTATATCTCCATAAACGTACCACCAGTCTTCGATGGCTCAAACTACTTATGGTGGAAAATCGCTAAGTGTGCTTTTCTTCAGGCTCGTGATTTTCAAACATGGGTACGTGTTGTTAATGGCTATGATCCTCCGGTTAATACAGAAGGCGATGTATCTATACCCAAGGATATTGGTAGATATAGCCCAGAAGAAATCCTTGCTGCAAAGCAAAATTCTGACAGCTTAAATGCTATCATACATGCCATTACCCCAGACCTTCAGCATCTTGTGACTACTTGCACGAAGTCCAAAGAAGCCTGTAAAAAGGAAGCTAGGCTTCAAAACCTAAATTCCGATTGGGAAAACCTTCATATGGCAGATGAAGAATCATTTGATGAGTTTAATCACAAAGTGTCTGAAATTGTTAATGCATCCTTTGCATTGGGTTAGGCTATTCCTGAAAAGGACATTGTGATGAAGATTCTCAGATCTTTGGATTCCAGATACGATTCTAAGAAACATGCCATCGTTGAAGGAAATAATCTCGCAACGCTTTCCAGAAATACTCTGGTTGGGAAGTTAAAGATCTTTGATCATGAGCATACATCCAAATATGGAAAGGATGTTGCTTTCAAATCACAAAAGAACCCTAAATTACTTGATAAAAGTAAAAGTGTTGCATCTCTGAAGATGATCTTCCTGAGGCTGATTCATCAGATGAAGATCTTGACAAGTCAGTCTCGTTGATCACAAGACAGTTTAGAGATCTTCTTTTGAAGAGAAGTAAACGGTTCTCTAGAGATAAATCCAAGTCATCAGATAAACCCCATAATCGTGTTCCTCCTAAAAATAGGGATAATGATGAAACTTATGAGGAGGATATGCCTCAGTGCTTTAAGTGTAAAGGTTTTGGTCATTTTGCAAATGAATTTCAAAATCGAAAGAAATACACTGGGAACAAAGGTCTAGCTGCAACTCTTGATAAAATGTCTGACAACTATGATTCTAATGAAGACGAAAAATCAAATATTGCGCTTCTCTGTGAAAATATTGATTTTGATAACTGTAGCAATACATACATCAATCTCGATAGTATATCAGAAAAGAACTCAACCAATCTGGAAGATAAAATTGACCTTTCTGTTGGAAACTCTCTGTCAAATTTTTCAGGCTCCACTATGTGTCTAGCCGCTTGCATATCTCGGGTATCTTAATCATACTCCAGGTTGACATGCTCCTATTGTTCACTCAAGGGCAAACACAAATTGAGGCATGTCAACAAACTTCAACGAAGAGCGAATCGATTAGCAAACAAGCTCAAACTTGTTCAAACGACCACTGAGGTATGTAAGATTTTATCTTCGTCGAAGAAGTTAGTTTCCAAGGATAAGACAAAACCATTTGAAATAAATTTATGATCTAAACGCTATGATAAACAGGGGTCTATGAATTCCGATCAAAAAGGATATGGTGGACAGATTATTGTTCACCCAGCACAACTTAAATTGTGTTGGTTTGTGCATCTTGTCTCATGTGCCTGATCAAAAGAGACAAGATTTTGCACATCCAAGGCTTTAGAAAAAGAGAAATGGTTTTAATTTTTTTGTTTTGTTTTTTGCTCTGCCTATTTTGCAAAATTGGAATTCTTCCATATCTAATTGATACTGGAAAGGACTTCCCTGGTCAATCAATAAAAAAGGGTTAATCTCGACAATTCTACCTTTATTAGGGTTATGAGTTGTGCGTGCGCGAACTTGTGCTTAAAGGTTTCGTAACCCTACATTCCTTTTCCTTCTCTGAAACTATTTTCAACTTAAGACTGCTTGTTGAATTGTGATTTCCTCTCAAAAACCCGTACGCATATGGATACTCCAAGCATCATGTCTTCTGATGGAAAAGATGTTAATATTATTGTTAAGCCATCAATCATGAAGGAAAAAGAAAAATCTCCGTTACCTCAAACTTTGAAAAGAAAAAAAAGGCATGTGGGGAAGCCAAGAGTTGTTCCTTCAAATTCTCAGAAGTTTTCTGATGTTCTTGAAGAGTTGAAGGAGACAAGAAAGGAGATTCAACAAATAAAGGATGTTTTTATGAGAACTCTTAAAATTCAGAAGGCCTTGGTTCGACATCATCAGCCCAGAAGGTTTGTTGGAATTGACTCCTTCCTTCACGAACCATATGTTCCCATGGCTATTGTCGACAAGGAGTTCGGGGACGATAAAGAATTTTTCAGAGGTCTCAATGTCTAGGAAACTTCTTATTAGAATTTATTCTTGTGTTTTTAAGAAGGATAACTAGGGTTTGGAATAGCCGTTTTTGTTATTACACATAGCTATGTCCAACGTTTTCATCTTGTAATGTTTTTAGATTTATTTATTTAAATTCTAAAGTTGATTTGGAAGATGATATTGCAGTATTAATCTTTATGGTTTTATATATTGCAACTTGTTATGGGATATGTGTGTTTGCGTCCGTGAACTGTGATTGTCCCATACGTGGTCAAAAGTTAAGTCCTTCATATGTCGATATGCAAGTATTGATAAAAGATTGAATGAACTTTTGACAAAACAAAAGAAAAACCTATTATGTCATTATGCAAATATTCATGGAAGATAGGATGAGCTTTTGTTTACAAAGATTAAGTCTATTATATGTTATTGTGCAAATGGTGATAAAGAATAAAACGAATCTTTGTTTATTCTGCAGTATTGATCTTCCCTGATACATATTCTTATGTTAAATACTGTGCGGCTCCGTAAGTTCTCTTATGTGAGCATTTCTGATTAAATTAATCATGGGTTCTCTTGTGGTTAATTTAATTGAGTTTTTGGATACAAATTCATATTCTTATGTGATTTGTTAATGTCCAAAGAAATCCTTCTTTTCTTGTGAAAGTAAGGTCGCTCTTGTTGTTCTTTCGGGAATGACATTTTATGGAGGAGAGTTCTTAATTGAACTTGTGCTTAATTGCCAAATCTTTGAGGGGAGTGCGGTTGTGGAATATTATAGGGGTTATCTTGTATCTTTATAAACTCCTTAATGAATGCATTTAGTTTCGGCTATATGATTGCATCTAAAAAGTTGGTATGTACTTTCTTTTGGTCATGAAATGTCTCTATGGAAATGTCATTAGGATCCCACTAGTTTTCGTACCTTTGCCAATTTTATTGACAAAAAGGGGGAGAATTAATGTGTAGTTCACACTACAAATACATATGATTTTCAGATCATTATGTAAGGGGGAGTGGTTTCCATGTGAGATGGAGTATTGAGTAAGGGGGAGTGATACATATCACCATAGTATTGTTTTCGAAGTTTTGATACAATTGAACTTTGAAGTTGTGTAATAATACCATGACACTGTGTAACAATGATTGAGAGCTATTTTTTTCTCATTGTTATTGATACGGATCTTCAACAACGGTGATGCTGATTTGAATATCTTTTGAATCATTGGAGTACATGGAAGTGACGAAGATTTCGAGTAATGTTGAAGAACCAAGGAGATCATGCATGTGGATGAGAAGCTGCAAAGTTTATTTATTTTGTATTCAATATGTATTGATAGTTTTGTCACTAAAATTGACAAAGGGGGACATTGTTAGAGCACTTCTCGGTCGAACTTGCAAGTGTTGCTATCTTAAGCTTGTTTGTCCAGTTTAGTTGCCAAAACTATAAGTCTTGATTTCTAGTCAACTTATAGCTAAGTCTCGGACTAGGATAGAAAGTGTAGTTGAGCTCTAGACTCCACGGTGTTCATCATACAAAGACGAAGAACTACTCAAGGAACTGGTGGAACTTCATCGACAAAAAGGTATGTGGAGACTTGAACTTATCTATCACTCAAAAGTCTATCTACTATCTTGAGACAAAAGTCATATTGCTATATAGAATTCTATCATACACATTTTTTATTTCGAGCCGAGTTTATCTCACTTATCTTTTTCTCGAAATATATGTTGGTAAGCTTTCGCTTTAGCCAAGTTCATCTTTACTCGTGATGAAAGTCATGATAATTGTTTCAATCTCTTGAAATTCGCTTTGATGAAAAATAGTTTGTGAATAACCGCTATATATAACATCCTCTAAGAATGTTTCAATGATTGAAATGAGAGTTTAGAATATATAACCTTGAATGGATATAAACATTGTATGTGAACTCATACTTGTGTAAGTCCATAATCCTTGAACCAAAGTATGCATACTTAGTTGTTTAGGATAACCGGAGCTAAGTCCGCGTACCTGTACGCGTACTGTCGGAAGTTCACATCCAGTGAATTTCTGCTGGAGTTTGTGAAATGAAAACAAGCTAAGTCCGAGTACTTAAGTATGCGTACCCGTATGTGTACTTAGGTGGGTTATTTTCTAAAAACGGTTTATTCGTGAATTAAGATATTTATAAATTAAATAATGCATATTTGCAAACCATGGCTATAATGTTCATGAATCGATTCGAGTGAATAAAAATCGTTTTTGTTTCGATTGTGTCTTGTATACTTCTATGAGATCTAAGCAATTGAACTACTCTCTAACTAGTTTTTTTGAGTCACTTGAACTAGTTATGGTGAAGATGAATAAGGTTGATATGAAAGTGCTCATATGGCTAACCATTGGTTAACTACTGTTGAACCAACTAGGTATACACGTTTAGGTACGGTTACACAAACCTAAATGAACGTGCATTTCATTTGTGTATGACAAGCTAGGTTCGATCTAACGGTTGAAAGATATTAGCTTGAATCTAATCAGGTTTTCATCTAATGGTGAATATTGAATGCTTTATTACCAAGGTAACTTAGATTGCAAACCCTGATTTGGAGACTATATAAAAGAGAACTCTAGCAACTGGGAAACCTAATCCCCACACCTCCTGCGTGATACTAGTTGTATAAGCTAGAGTCGATTCTCCTTTAACCTTAGATTTCTATCGAGACCCTGTAGGTTAACGACTTGAACACTTCATTGGGATTGTGAAGCCAAACCCAACTATTTTCTTTGTAGTTGCGTGATCTGATCTTGTTGTTTCTATCGTATTTGAGTACAATCGTAAGATTGGCTTGAGATTGATTTCTCCAATAGGAAAGATAGAAAAGAAGTCACAAACATCTTCGTCTTATCGTTTGTGATTCCGCAATATCTTGTTTCGCTAGTCGATTAAGATTATTGTGAGGTGATTTATAATTCTAGGCTGTTCTTCGGGAATATAAGTCCGGGTATCGATTGGTTCCTGTTCACCGTGATTTATCAAAAGACGAAACAAAACTCGTAGGTATTTCTGTGGGAGACAGATTTATCTATTCCCATATATTTTTCTGTGTGAGACAGATTTGTTTATTAAAGTCTTCGACTTTGGGTCGTAGCAACTCTTAGTTATGGGTGAGATCAGCTAAGGGAATCAAGTGCGTAGTATCCTGCTAGGATCAGAGACGTAAGGAGCGCAATTGTACCTTGGATCAGTGTGAGAATTATTGGGGTTCAACTACAGTCCAGACCGAAGTTAGTTTGTAGAAGGCTAGTGTCTGTAGCGGCTTAATACAGTGTGTGTACAATCTGGACTAGGTCCCGGGGTTTTTCTGCATTTGCGGTTTCCTCGTTAACATAACTTCTGGTATCTGTGTTATTTCTTTTCCGCATTATATTTTGTTATATAATTGAAATATTACAGGTTGTGCGTTGTATCGATCAATTGGTAAATCCAACCTTTGGTTGTTGATTGAAATTGATTGATCCTTGAACATTGGTCTTTGGTACCGTTCAAGGTATTTCTCTTGTATTCAATCAGGCTCGTAGATTTCTATTTGTTTGAGTAAGGATTGAATTGATAAGTTGAGATATAACTTTTTGATATACTTTTTATTAAGATTGAGTCTGACTGTCTAGTTGATTCTCTTAAAAGTATATTGGAGTTAGTCCATACAAATTCCTAAGCGAAATATTGGGTGAGGTTGTTGTACCCCCACTTTTTCACTTTTCACACTCAAAACATCATTGACTTTCTTTTGTATCCACTTCTGAGTGCGTTTAGGAACAATCGGAATCTTCTTCCCATTACCCTCTTCTAGAATTCTCGGAAGAGAATCAGATTGACTATTCTTTTGCAAGTTGGTCTTTCTCCAACTGGGATCATCGGATCTTGTCTTTGCCTTTACGAAGTTATCTTTTTGATAACCATTACGATTGTTAAAAGGATTCGTATGACGTTTATAGGCAAATCTAGGTTTATCACAGCACTGATTCCTTTGCCTAAAGGTTGGACAGTTATAACCTGTAACGTTAAGGGGATTAGCCTTAACAAAGAAGAACATACAAAGTCATTAACGACCATGCACCATAGTTCAAATAAGATGATTGTGAACATTCAAGAATCCCATAGCAATGCGTACTACTGCCCATTTTTGAACTTCCATCTTTGTGATTCACCAACAATATTCTTGTAAAAGCTACAAATTAGCTTAGAAGAGTATTACTCCAAGAATCCAAGTGCCTAAGTCCAAGAGAAGTGGAACAAGTGCGACGAAACGGAGCGAAACACTCAAAAACAAGAGTCAGGACAAATACCAACCTTAACTCATCCAAATTCATTAATTCTCATCTCCAAATTGAAGAGAATTCAAATAGGAAGAGAATGAAAAAATAATGAGGTCATTCCGAGTTCGGACGAAGAAGTTACGGCCAAAACAAGTTTACCGAATATCGACGTCTACAGGCCAATATGCATACGGGTTTGCAAACAAATTTTCGTGACCTGGAGCAGTATGCAAACGGGTATGCGTACTAAAATCCATGGATTTTGATTTTAAATGATGGTATGCATACCAGGTATGTGTACCATGAAGTCCAAACATCCCGAACTATTATTTTCAAACCTGAACATTTAAGAACCTTAAACACAGATCAAGTTAGGTAGAAATGAACGATAAGCAAGGTACATGGATCATTATAAGTACTCTAAGCAACTAAAACACATATTGCTCAAGTTGATAGACATACCTTTTTAGAAGAATCCAATTGAATTCTACAGCCTTACCGAACATAATCTGTGTGCCCCAATTCTCATGCTTCCCTTACCGTATACAACAGGGAAATTCTTGGTGAGGATGCACTTACAACACAATCAAGTTGTGTTGAGGTGAACAATGTCTTTCTCACCACAAGTGACTTTTGGATTATCATGAAAGAGATCGCTTTTAGAACCTTTCACATCCAAATCCATCTTTCCAAAGAACCTTTTAAGTTCCAACAACATGGATATTGCCTTCTCCATAGTCATGGAATTTTCTGGGAGATCATTCCTTTTCACACTCAAAACATCATTGACTTTCTTTGGTATCCACTTCTGAGTGCGTTTAGGAACAACCGTAACCTTCTTCCCATTACCCTCTTCTAGAATTCTCAGAAGAGAATTGGATTGACTATTCTTTTGCAAGTTACTCTTTCTCCAATTGGGAGCATCGGATCTTGTCTTCTTATTTACAAAGTAATCCTTTTGATAACCATTACGATTGTGGAAAGGATCCGTACGACGTTTATAGGAAAATCTAGGTTTATCACAACACTGATTTCTTTGCCTAAAGGTTGGACAGTTACAACCTGTAACGTTAAGGGGATTAGGCTTAACATGTGATCTTGGTTTCACAATTTCTTGTGATGCCCAAACAAGAACATCATGAAGTTTCTCATTCCTTATACGGAAACGACATCTCCTTTCCGGGTGACCTTTATTTCCGCAATAGTGGCAAACATAAGGAATGTTCTTACCTCGATCCGTGTGTGCTGACTTTGGAGGTTGATATACTTTGCTCTTTCGAACCTTAACTGCCGGTGAAGGTATTTCACTTTTGCCATCAGTGGAAACCTTTTGTTGAGAAGAATCACTAGCCTTGACAAATTTTACCTCTTTGCTAGTCCTTGGAGCATTTATTCCCTTATAGCCCAATCCTCGTGTATCACGATGATTTTTACTTGCTCCTAGCATAGTGGTTAATTTGCTTGAACCAGTATTGAAATTTTTCAAGTCATCTTCCAACATCTTGATTTTATAAAGAGCAGCAGTTAAATCATCCTCAAGGCGTTTTTCTCGAGCGAGATACGCGCCTTCTTTGTCATCAAAACTTGTTTGCTGGGAGTTAATCCTTGCTTCAATTTCTACAAGTTTTTCTTCTAACAATAAATATTTTTGATAAACACGATCACATTCAAGTGACTTTCTACTCAGGTTTTCCTCGGTATCTTTAAGGATCGATTCGCAAGAGCGATTCCAACCATAAAGACCTCCGTAAATCCTTTTCAATTTCTTGTTTTCTCGACAAAGAGGAGTAAGAAGAGGTGTGACATGAGAAGTTGTAATCTTCTTCATTTTCAATGATACCAAAAACTTAACATACTCTAAGACTTCCTCATCAACATCTCTATCAATATCTGAATCACCTTCATCAGAAAGTTCATCCAACTGTTCTTCTAGGCGTGTTTCCCAATCAACAATTTCTACATTCAGAAAATGTTTAGATATTGATTTAGATGTGACAGTTCTCTCAGGTGAATTCAAGCTTTGAATATCATCTGGTAATTTCTGACCTGGTACGTTATTAAAGATAGACTCGTTCATAATAATCAGATTGCTACAAACACAGACTTATAAGGTCTTTAAACGTGTTTTCCTGCTCTGATACCAATTGAAAAAGCGGGGGTCTAACAACCTCACCCAATATTTCGCTTAGCAATCTGTATGGACTAACTCCAATATACTTACAAGAGAATCAACTAGACAGTTAGACTCAACCTTATAAAAAGTATATCAAAGAGTTATATCTCTATCTCTCAATTCAATCCGCAATCAAACAAATAATAATTTGCGAGCCCGATTGAATATAAGAGAGATTACTTGAACGGTACCAGAGATCAATGTTCAAGGATCAATCAATTTCAATCAACAACCAAAGGTTGGATTTACCAATTGATCGATTCGACGTACAACCTGTGATATTTCAATTATATAAAAAAATATAATGCGGAAAAGAAATAACACAGACACCAGAAGTTTTGTTAACGAGGAAACCGCAAATGCAGAAAACCCCCGGGACCTAGTCCAGATTTGAACACTACACTGTATTAAGCCGCTACAGACACTAGCCTACTACAAACTAACTTCGATCTGGACTGTAGTTGAACCCTAAGAAATCTCACACCGATTTAAGGTACAGTTGCGTTCCTTACATCTCTAATCCCAGCAGGATACTACACACTTGATTCCCTTAGCTGATCTCACCCACAACCAAGAGTTGATACGACCCAAAGTCGAAAACTTTAATAAAAAAATCTGTCTCACACAGAAAAGTCTATTAAATCTGTCTCCCACAGATAAACCTACGAGTTTTGTTTCGTCTTTTGATAAATCAAGGTTAAAAGGAACCAATCGATAACCCGGACTTATATTCCCCGAAGAACAGCCTAGAATTATCAATCACCTCACAATAATCTTAATCCACTAGCGAAACAAGATATTGTGGAATCACAAACGATGAGACGAAGGTGTTTGTGATTACTTTTCTATCTTGCCTATCAGAGATATTAATCTCGAGCCAATTCTTACAATTGTACTCAACACGATAGAAACAACAAGATAAAATCACGCAACAACAGAGAAAATAGTCGGGTCTGGCTTCACAATCCCAATGAAGTCTTTAAGTCGTTAACCTACAGGGTTTCGTGAAAAACCTAAGGTTAAAAGAGAATCGACTCTAGTTTATACAACTAGTATCACACAGGAGGTATGGGGATTAGGTTTCCCAGTTGCTAGAGTTCTCCTTTATATAGTCTCCAAATCAGGGTTTTCAATCTAAGTTACCGTGGTAACAAAGCATTCAATATTCACTGTTAGATGAAAACCAGATTAGATTCAAGCTAATATCTTCCAACCGTTAGATCGAACCTAGCTTGTCATACACAAATGAAATGCACGTTCATTTAGGTTTGGGTAACCGTACCTAGACATGTACACTTAGTTGGTTCAACAATAGTTAACCAATGGTTAGCCATATGAGCACTTTTATATCAACCTTATTCATTTTCACCATAACTAGTTCAAGTGACTCAAATGAACTAGTTAGAGAGTTGTTCAATTGCTTAGATCTTATACAAGTATACAAGACACAATCGAAGCAAAATCGATTTTGATTCACTCGAATCAATTCATGAACATTATAGCCACGTTTTCCAAAGATTGCATTCCTTATTATATAAATGTTTTAGTTTATGAACAAACCGATTTTAGAAAGTAACCTACCTAAGTATGCAAATGGGTACACATATTTAAGTGACCGGATTGAGTTTGTTTTTCACTTTCAAACTCAAGCAGAAATTCACGGATGTGAACTTTCCGCCAGTATGCGTACGGGTACGCATACTCACCCGGATTTCCAACAACCGCCAGTACGCGTACGGGTACGCATACTTCAGGTTCCCGGTTTTGGACTTTTACACAAATGTGAGAACACACTATGTTTATATCCAAATATGGTTACATTTTCTAAACTCTCATTTCAATCATTGAAACTTTCTTAGAGGATGTTATATAGTTGTTATTCACAAACTATTTTTCATCAAAGCGATTTTCAAGTTATTGAAATAATCAATATGACTTTCGTCATGAGTAAAGATGAACTTGGCCAAAGTGAAAGCTTACCAACACATATTTCGAGGCATAGATAATTGAGTTAACTCGGCTCGAAATAACACATGTGTATAATTGAAGTCTATATAGCAATACGACTTTTGTCTCAAAATAGGAGATAGAATAGATAGACTTTTGAGTAATAGATAAGTTAAAGTATCCACATACCTCTTTTTTGATGAAGTTCCACAAGTTCCCTTGAGTAGTTCTTCGTCTTCGTTCGATGAACGCCGTGGAGTCTAGAGCTCAACTACACTTACTATCCTAATCCGAGACTTAGCTATAAGTAGACTAGAAATCAAGACTTATAGTTTTGGCAACTAAACTTGACAAACAAGCTTGAGATAGCAACACTTGCGAGTTCGACCGAGCAATGCTCTAACACATTTTATCCTAGTCCGAGACATAGTTATAGTAGACTAGAAATCGAGACTTATAGTTTTGACAACTAAACTTGACAAACAAGCTTGAGATAACAACACTTGCGAGTTCGACCGAGCAGTGCTCTAACAATCTTCCCCTTTGTCAATTTTAGTGACAAAACTATCAATACACATGGATTACAAAATAAATAAACTTTGTAGCTTCTCATCCAAATGCTTGATTTCCTTGGTTCTTCAACATTCCTTGAATTCTTCGTCACTCCAAGTACTCCAGTGATTCTGAACGTGTTCAACTCAACATCATAGTGGTTGAAGATCCGTAGTCATAACAACAAGATGTTTTCGTATTGTTATACAGTGTCATAGTATTATTACACAGCATCAAAGTTCAATTATATCATAACTTTGACAATAATACTACAGTGATATGTATCACTCCCCCTTAGTTAATTTCATCTCACAATGAAAACCACTCCCCCTTACATAATGACCCGTAAACCATATGTATATGTAGTGTGAACTACAAATAATTCTCCCCCTTTTTGTAAATAAAACTTTACAAAGGTACGTAAACTAGCAGGATCATAATGAAATTCTCAAAGAGATACTTCGTGACTAAAAGAGAACATATCAACTTTGTTTCGATGATTTCACATAGTCGAAACTTAGTGTATTCATCAAGGAGTTTATAAAGATACAAGATAACTCCTACAATATTCCACAGCCGCACTCCCCACAAAGATTTGGCAATTAAGCACAAGTTCAATTAAGAACTCTCCCCCATAAAATGTAATTCCTGAAAGAACAACAAGAGCGACCTTACTTTTACAAGAAAGAAGGATTTCTTTGGACATTAACAAATCACATAAAACATGAATTTGTATCCAGTAAACTCAATTAAATTAACCACAAAGAAACCTCAATGATTAATTTAATCGGAAATGCTCAACATAAGAAAACTTACGGAGCCATACAATACTTTCACATAGAAGTGGACCAGGGAAAGATCAATACTGCGGAATATTCAAAGATTCATTCTATATTTCATCAAAATTTGCATAATGATACCATAGACTTAATCTTTAACATATAAATCAAAAGTTCATTCTATTTTCCATCAATATTTGCATAATGACATAATAGACTTAACTTTTGACATATATGGGACTATCATAGTTCACGGACGTAAACACACATATCTCATAACATTATTTGCAATATATGAAACCAATAAAGATTAATACTGCAAAAATCATCTTCCAAATAACTTAGAATTTAAATAAATAAATCTAAAAACATTGCAAGATGAAAAACGTTGGCAATAGCTATGTGTAATCACAATATATGCTATTCCAAACCCTAGTTATGCTTCTTAAAATACAAGAATAAATTCTCATAAGAAGTATCCTAGACATTGCAGAGCTTTCTCAGGGCATCTACTGAGAATTCCTTTTCATTATTGAAGAACCCATTGATTATGGGATCATTTAATTCCTCCAGATCTTTAGAAATATCAGTTAACTCACTAAGTTCTCTTTTCAGTTCACTCAAGATGTTCTTTGTCAGAGATAAAATTTGTTCATAGTGAGCTATCTTTTCCAAATAGCACATGATTTGATATTTTAAATCATTTCTTTTGCTGATGAAATCCTTCACCATAGCCCTAAAGTAATTATATTCTAGAAAAATAGACAAAAAATAATTAGAGGAAGAACCTTTTTCATCATTTGTAGATTTCTCCTTTTTCTTCCTTGAGGATTGGATTCCTTCACAAAGATACACATTAACTGCTTCTACTGCATCCCTTTTTGTGGTACCTCTAGTTACAGGAGCTATGATACTGTATCTTCCAAAGAGAAAGGAGTGAAAGGCATTTTGGTCGCAAATGAATATAAATAGAGTATCGGATAAGTAAACCCTAAACAACACTTTGAAAAAGTCTTCACGGTTCACGATCTATAATCTATTTTTGAAAAAAATATTCAATTGCAAATCTTAACTTAAATAATCTTAAACTGCCAAAGATAAGAAATTAACAACTATACAAGACTTGAGCAACCTTGATGGAATCCTCATATTCTCAAGTTAATAATGAAGATGCAAACATCACTATAATTATATAGTGACGGAGTGAGCAGAATGCTCACATCTTGTGTCACATGGTGACTTATCAAGGTTTGTTGCATAGACAGACTTCTTGCCTCGTCTGACTCTGGTTCTCTTAGACTTCTTCTTGTCTTCAGGAGTTCCCTGTTGGTTACCCAAAACCAGATTCATCCTTTGCAAGTCATTTTGAATCTTGGTAATTCGTTTGTTGTTCCTCTTGAATTTCCAACACTTACTTTGAACATGAATTGCATTTCCACAATACAAACACTTCAAAGATGAATTTTTGTTCTGCAGAGTTGACTCTTGTTTATCACAACTTTTAACACCCATTATTCCAGAACCAGCCGGAACAAAGAAATTATTTGTGCTCACAGTCTTGCTTTTGAACCTTAAACCATTTGTGTTTCCAAAAGATTTCTGACCAAATAACATTGCTGAAATCCTGTCAGAGCTTCCATAAAACCTTTGCAGGTCACACTTAAGTGTATTAATCTCTTTTTATTTTAGAGACAGGGTTCTGGTGAATTCATCATTAAGACAGTCAATCTCAAGATTTTTCACCTGAAGTGATGATTCAAGTTTCTCCAAACTCAACTTTGGTTGAAGATTTTCTTAGTGAATTTCTTCATTTTTATCCAAGAATTCAAAAATCTGAGTGCCAGACTCGCATTCTGAATCAGAATTTGAGTTAGTAGAAGTTTCTGTTGTGAAAGCTGAAATTTCTGTTCAAACTTCGGAAGTATGCGGATTGACCAACTGAATTGATTTCTCTTGTATTGAATCATCTGAAGCATCAAAGAGAGATAGATATTCCTTAGATCTTTTGCTTCTTCTCACAATATCCTTGATCTTTTGTAAAATCAATGACCTGTCAGGATCAATATGATTTGAACAACATTCATCATCCTAAGACATGCTAGAAGAAGTACTTGTGTTGGTCACAACATTGAACGCGGATGTTCTGGCTGTGTTCTGATCATGATCAAGAACTCTTAACTTTCCAATGAGTGAGTTTCAGGAAAGAGTATCAAGGTTATTTCCTTCAACAATGACATGTTTCTTAGAATCGTATTTGGCTGGCAACGATCTGAGAATTTTCATCACAATGTCCTTTTCAGGAATAGTCGTACCCAATGCAAAAGATGCATTAACAATTTCAGACACTTTGTGATTAAACTCATCATCCATACAAAGGTTTTCCCAATCAAAATTTAGCTTCTTTCTCAGAGGAATTTCCTTCGAATACAGTTTCTAAGATATCCCAGGCTTCTTTAGACTTAGTGCACATAGTCACATGGTGCTGAAGATCTAGGGTAATGGCATGGATGATAGCATTGAATCCGTCAGAATTTTGCTTTGCAGCGAGAATCTCGACAGGATCATATACACTAATATCCTTTGGAACAGTTCAATCGCCTTCTGTAACAACTGGAGGATCATAGTCATTAACTACACGAACCCATGATTGAAAATTACGCGCTTGAAGAAAGGCACACATAGCAATTTTCCAACATATATAATTCGAGCCATCGAAGACTGGTGATACGTTTATAGAGATAACGTTTCTATTCATAGAGTCAGATTGCTACAAACACAGACTTATAAGGTCTTAAACGTGTTTGCCTGCTAGGATACCAAATGAAAAAGCGGGGGTCTGATAACCACACCCAATATTTCGTTTCGGCAATCTGTATGGACTAACTCCAATATATTTCCAAGAGAACCAACTAGACAGTCAGACTCAATCAAGAAAAATATATCCAAGAGTTATATCTCTGTTTCTCAATGTAATCAGGAAATCAAAAAAAATAGAAATCTGTGAGCCTGATTATTATGAGAAACAACTTGAATGGTACCAAAGACCAATGTTCAAGTGTCAATAAATTTCAATCAACAACCAAAGGTTGGATTATCCAATTGATTGAACTACGTACAACCTGTGATATTTCAATTATATAGAAAATATAATGCGGAAAAGAAATAACACAGACACCATAAGTTTTGTTAACGAGGAAACCGCAAATGCATAAAAACCCCAGGACCTAGTCCAGATTAAACACTACACTGTATTAAGCCGCTACAGACTCTAGCCTACTACAAGTTAACTTCGTACTGGAATGTAGTTGAGCCCTAACCAATCTCACACTGATTAAGGTACAGTCGCGTTCCTTACGTCTATGAATCCCAGCAGAACTCTACGCACTTGATTCCCTTAGCCGATCTCACCCACAACTAACAGTTGCTACGACCCAAATTGGAAGACTTGATAAACAAATCTGTCTCACGAAGAATCGTCTATTGAATAGATAAATCTATCTCCCACAGAAATACCTACGAGTTTTTGTTCCATCTTTTGATAGATATAGGTGAACATGAACCAATTAATACACCAGTCTTATATTCCCGAAGAACAACCTAGTAATATCAATTACCTCACAATAACTTAACTATATGGTAGTAGAACAAGCTATTATGGAATCACAAAGAATGAGACAAAGAGCTTTGTAATTACTTTTTATATCTTACCTATCATAGATGAACACTAACAGTTAACCGAAGTTAGCAAGATGAACACTTTTGACTTAACCTTGTTCATCTTAACACTTCTAGATCAATTGATAATCAAATGAATCTAATTGTGTTACTCATAGAGTTGTTCAATTGTTTATATTCTCATAGAAGTATACAAGACACAATTGAAGCAAAATCAGATTGATTCAAAAGAATCAGTTCATGAAAATTTTAGCCACGGTTTGCAAAGATTGCATTCCTTATGTTTTGGGGTAAAAACTGATTCTGCTGGTTTTGGTAAATTTGGGTGTACCGCCGAGAAACGAATCTAAGCCCTAAACAAATGCACTGCATGGGAGTACTTTAGATTCGAGAGATCAATCTGTACAATCCTGTCCTAAACCAAGAAATGGCCGTTCCAGTCTTGGTTCGGTCACAAAATAAAGGAGAAGGTTGATCTTAGGGAGGGAAGCGAAGAAGGTGTTGAGATCAGAATGGCTTACTCTGAAGGTGTGGTTGTTTTATGACTTGTATCAGAATATGGAACTGGCTTGCGGAATGTAAGCTATCAGTTCTTGGTGTTTTTCTGGATACTGTGTTGATAACCAAAACTCCTGTTGTTGTTGGTCAAAATAAGTCGAAACCTATTTATATCAGTCATAGTTGCACACACCCTGATCTCATAGGAAGTGGGAGTAGTTGAGTGATGGAGAAGTGGGATCGTGTGAAAATATGGAAAACCATGTCTTACTTATGAGGGAAGACGAGTCAGTTTACACCACTACTTCTCTGCTGCACTAACTGTCCGCCTTTCCTGACACTTTCTCATAATGGGCGTGTTTCACGCCGCACGCTGTAAACCGCCATACAAATACCCAGATGAACAATCCCCGGTTTGTGACATGTTTGATGTCTCAAGTATTATTTTATAGAAAATATGTAGCAAGTTGCTGAGTGGGTCTTGCCTAATTATTCTGACCAATCACGCGCAAGCTAGGTGGCGGGTAGTCATGTGTGACGATCCAAGTCGTGAGACTTGCCGCAAAGAATAGCATGTGACGCCATTAGGTTAAATAACTAAGTTATTTGTCAAGCCGATACTCATAAAATATCGTATGTATTTGATGCATGTAAAGCGTCGCTTTTAAGCAAGCAGCTCAAAATAATCGATGCATATGAAGCATCATTGTATTGAGCCTGTCTTGGTTGGTCGCGGAACCTAGTGTCTTAAAAAGAGCATGACCGGCCACTTTCAGGAAGCTACTGGGAGCTATTTATGCATGCCAAAGGTAGGCTTGTCGGTCCCTATAGGAGAGTGATGGATGGTAGCCATTTTTACATCCTATTGGTCGCTCCAAGTTAATTCTAGACCGGTTAAATTGGCTAGCCAAATTGGATGGCTGAGATGATTTGCGGTAGTTATTGGTTGCCGCTAATTTATTTAAGACTCCTATAAGAAGCGCGGCCAGCCATCTTTGGGCGATCGTTTAGGAGCCATATGGGCAGGCCGCGGCGTGGCCGATTGTTCCTTATGGAAGGGAGGTGGCCGGTGATCATGGCCACATGTTGTTGAATGCCTAAAATAGGAGTTAGGCCGTCCGATTTGACTGACGAAGTTGGGAGGCCGAGATGATTTGCGTCAGTTAATGGCCGTCGTTGATTTAATTTAGGTTTTAAAATCCGTGTGGCCAACCCATTTTGGGCCAATGGTTTTTGGTGTTGGCGACATGCTATAGACTATTCGACCGGCCAGTGCTATAGTCGGGCCGCTAGTGCGTGTATCCACGCCTTGTTCTTCGATCGGAATTGAATCTAGGCCGGTCAATTCGGCTAGCGAAATTGGACGGACGAGATCGTTTTGCGGCAACAATGTAATGCTGATTAACAGAAATTAGGGTTTCGCAAGTCGTGCTGCCATCTAATTTTGGGCAATCGGTTAGTGGCTCTATTGGTGAGTTGGAAGGGCTTCGATTGGTCGAAGTATTAGTGGGCCCGCCGGTGTGCCTGATGATGCTTGTCTGGTCGCGTTAGGGAGCGACTAAGCTTGATAAATCAGCGGGCCAAAATGTACGGCCGTGATCGTTTTAAGACTCACATGGGCAGTCTATATTAAATTCCTTAAGGAATTTAGGCATGTCGACCAACCAACTTTCAACTTTATTAAAAGTGTGTGTGGCGCATTTAAAGCGATCTGATTGGTCGATGGGAAAGGGGGTCGGCAAGCGGCAACATGGAGTGTGGCCGACCGGCCACGGGTGGCACCTGCTGGAACAGATCGGTCGGCCAAATGGCGTGGCCACGCCTCCCTTTGTTGCTGCTTTTACTTCCCGCAGTTCCTATTTATTTCTTTGTTTTCTGCATTTTAGTAGAATCTTGCTCCTACTAGCTCCACGATGGATTAATTTCCTAGCTTGCCTAGGTTTAGTTTCGACCAATAGGGTTCGAGATATTGCGCAAGGCGTAAAAAACCTAGTTTTTGCAAATTAATTAGGTTAAAATTTGAATTTTGCGAGCTGTCACAAAATTGGTCAAATTTGGTGAATTCTGTGTGTTGACACAAAATTCTTAATTTTATTCTCCGAGAGCAGTCAACGCTTCTTCTGACTGAGTACTTTCATGCAGACCTTAATCTTGATACTTCGGGAAATTCATGCTACTTAGCTGCGAGTGAACACTAATTGTCATGTCATATCAATATTAAGAGTTCAACCGGGGAACATAGCATAGGAAAATACTCAATATGCCATACATTAATGAATAATGCAGGCGAGAGGTTAAAATTTATGGAATATTTGGGATTGTTTCTACATGCACCATTCTAGATAAATTTCATATAAATATACTGAATTGCTCAATACGTGTGTAAGTAAATAGGCCAGGGCACTCATCACTTTTAAGTGGCTCCGTCTCTTTGCAGAATGACGGTACATTAAATACAGGGTTTTACAATTTTAGCCCTGAACCAAAAGCCACCATCAACATTAAGTCCCCTGCTTAGTACTAGATGGTGACAGTCAAGAGAAAAAATGATCAAGCCAAGGTGAATAAACATTACCAGGGAAGTGACAGTTGTCTTGAATTCGAATCTGACCACCAGATCACGATTATATCTTTCGGGTATGCTGATTTCAATCCGGTTATGCCAGCGAGCATGCTCTGCCAGTAAGCTTTGCTAGGATGAAAGCATTCTTCTTTAACTATCTGACAGTCTTCTCCCGTCTTTAATTAGGGTTTGAACAAGAAGCACGACTTGGTTGGCGTTGAATCCTCGTCTATCGGGTAAATCTTGTTGCAGTCGTTCAGCACCTGCTTTCTCTTAAGGTTTCTGCAGCGTATATACATATACGGGTGAAACTAAAACGTTCTTCTCGTTTTGGAATAGAGACTCTCCCGTTGAACCCATATCCTTTCATCATGTCAGACAGAAGTAGATCATCTTCGACCCAACCAGACTCTTCTACCAAACGCAGGCGGCTTGTATCAAGAGTATGACTTTACTTATCTCCCTTTTGAAGTGGTAATTCTTCCTTTTCTTTTTGACGTCTAACATCGTTTTTCAGAGTGGACGAATCCATGGGTCTCGTGACGACTCCCCTGTTTGGATCATCCGAGTCAAGAAGATCATACCGGTATACTTTTCACCGGTGAATAGATATTCGTTTGCCACGGCCGGTAGGTAACAAAGATTGATTTTTTTTGTAGAGGTACCCTGCTGGAACATGTGTAACAGTGGTTGACGACGATGATCTGTCCACTCCTCTTCCTTCAAGCTCAAACACGCCTACTGCCGCAGACCTGGAAGACGCTGATTTGGGTATCTCCTCCCTTGAGTACCCTAATACAGGCTTTCCGTTTGATATTCACATGAAGTGTTTATCTTCTAGTTACTGGACCGTTGGTGAGTTCTTAGTACGAAAGGAGTTTGTGTCTTTGTACACAAAAATATAGAGAAGGTACGGCCACATCGCCACCAAGAATATGGTGCGGCATTGTTCGTCCGCTTTAGTTACTACGGTGAACTGCCTCGTACCCATGATTGCCGAGATGGAAGATACATTCATTCGTGATGTTGCTGAATCAACTGTTGAAAAGTGGGAGAACATGGTATCTATCTGTGAATCCATGGAGTTTAACGTGAGCTGGATACGGCAGCGCCTTGACATTATCAAAGTTGATCGAGATGGTATCATCTCCAATGTTGTTCCTGCTGCGAAAGCTATCTTAGAGGAGGAGAAAGCCTTGGCTGCGGAATCCGAGAAGGTGGAACAAGCGAACCAAAACTTGAAGAGTAGGACTGAAAGGTATCAGGATAGGCTGAAAATGATGCTTTCAAGGGACTACAACTGTTGGATGGCCTTTTCTGAGCCATACTTATTGTTTTGAATAAGAAAGCATGCGAATGTTTGATCGTTCTCTTTTTATCTTGGGTTTTGAATATTGTTTTTTGGAAAATGAATTGTACTGGGTTTTAGAAAAGCAAATGGAATTTACATTAATATGTCTTGACTAATGAAACTTTGATAACTCAGATATAAGAGAAGTTAAAAAAAATATGCCTGATTGGCCGCGCCATGGGACGGCAGGGGATGGAATAATGGTCAGTCGTAGTATGCCTTGAGCCATTTTCCATTGATGACCGCCTCCAATTTGCCTCCATCCTCTTTGACAATCTTGTAGTACCCACTGTTATAAGCCTTGGTGATCACGTAAGGACCTTCCCATTTTGGGGAAAACTTTGGTGTGGACATGTCTTGCTGAATGTGTTTGGCGGTCTTTAATACCAGATCTCCTATTTGAAAAACTCGAGGTTTTAAAGCTTTATCGTATGCTCTGGAGATCCTCTTTCTGTACGCCTGAGCATGCTTTTCCGCTTTAATTCTCCTGAAGTCCAGAGTATCCAACTCCGCTATTCTGGAACTCGATGCTTCGGCCTCATTCCATTGGACTCCACTTGCTGCTGCAATCCTAGCCGAAGGAATTTTAATCTCTGCTGGGAGAATTGCATCTGCGCCATAGACAAGTTAATAGGGAGAAACGCCATTAGAGATCCTAGGTGCCGCCCGATATGCCCACAGCGCTATAGGCAGTTGTTCGTGCCACGTCCTGGGATTATCATGCACTGTTCGACTGAGAATTCGAATCAAAGTCTTGTTGGTACTTTCGGCTTGCCCATTCCCTTGAGGGTAATAAGGAGTAAAGAAGACTTGCTTAATTCCATATTCTTCAAGCAATTCTTGTACTTACTTGTTGGCAAAGGGGGTACCGTTATCAGTAATGATGTGCTTAGGTACGCCATACCGACAAATGATATATTCTTTAATGAACGCTGTAATTGTCGCTCCGGTGGTTCCTCGAAGAGGAATAGCTTCGACCCATTTGGTAAAGTACTCCATCGCGGTTATGATAGCTGCTTTGACGATAGCAGATTCATTTTCCCAATAATATCAAGTCCCCAGCTGTAGAAAGGTCATGGACTACTTACCGAATAAAGGGGATTACAAGATGTGTGGATGAGATTCCCGTGAATTTGATATTCATGGCATTTATGAACAAACGACGCTGCATCATCCTCCATAGTTGGCCAGTAATATTTTTCGTGTACTTGGAGGAATAACTTCTTCTTCCCTTGGTGTTCACCTTCATGTGTTTCTTTCAACATAGTATGGATTTCAGACTTTGCCAAACATCGTAGCAGGTCGCCTCCAAAGCTTTTGCGGTATAGGATTCCCTCATGAAATATGAATCTTTTGGCCTTTTGCTTCATCTTGGATGCATCCTTCTTGTTGGCAGGGAGCACGCCGTCGCGGAGATAGTTGACGTATGGCTCTCGCCAGTCCCCAGCATAGCCAACGATAAGAACTTCCAATTGATGTGGTGGTGCTTGACAATTGGAGCAAGACCCTTGAAGCGCTCGAGATTGGGTCTCCATATCCGGTCAGTAGTAGCCAAGGATCTGAAGACGTCGGTAAAGAGTCACCACTAAGGTTTGTCCACAGATCTCACCATGAATACGGTTAAGTTTCAGCTGTGCTTCTTTGTCTCCGAGACATCTTGACAGGGATCCATCTGGGTTTCGGTGGTATAACACTCCATGGAGCATGAAGAAGCTTTGTAGGGTTTTGAGACTAACCTTTCCTTGGGAAAGCGAGCTGTTAAGCTCTTGAATAATCGGAGTTCTCCAAGCATTAGCTTCAGTATCTCTGGACTGTAAAAGCCACGTTGACGCCAAGGTCCATCTTCTCACTGTCAAAGTCTCTTCTAAACCTTCGAATTGCATCTTTGAGGCTAATGTAGCTAGGCAATCGGCGTGTTTGTTGTTATTGCGGCCGATATGGATTATGGTTGCATCAGCAAAGTAGTTCAATAGATTTTGTGCCTCAGATCTATAATGGGTTAGTGTTATCTGGTTGACCAGTAGTTTAGAGTCGCCTCTTACTTCTAGGTGTGTGGCTCCTGCTTGTTTAGCTAGTGACAGTCCTATGAGGAAAGCTTCATATTCTGCCTAATTGTTGGTGCACTGAAAGTCCATCTTGAATGAATGCGAAAAGACTTCACCAGTTGGAGACACTAGAACTACACCCGCTCCTCCAGTATTACTGCTAGGGGTAGCAGATTCGTCGAAATACAGTAGCCACGCTTCCTATTTTACAAAAGATATTTTTGGAAACTACCCAGGAAGGTCTTCATGCAATGCGGTAGTACCTTCTCTCGGAAATGCTGCTAGTAAATCTGCTACTGCTTGTCCTTTAATAGCCCGCAGAGGAGTGCACGTTATATCGAGCTCCGATATTTGGAGTAGCCATTTGGCCGGCCTGCCTATCAAGGCCGGTTTTGAGAGCAAGAACTTGACAGGATCGGCTTTAGCTATTAGCACCACTTTGTTTGACAACAAATAGTGTCTAAACTTCTGAATAACGTGAATTAGGGCTAGACACGCTTTTTCTGCTTTAGGATACCTGAGTTCAGCATCCCGAAAAGTACGACTGAAGTAGTATATAGGGTATTCAATCCCTTCTTCATCTTCTTGAGCAAGGAGGGTTCCAACAGCAGCACCGTTGGAAGAAATATAGAGGCACAACGTCCTTCCTTGTATGAAAGATTTCATAACAGACGGTGATGACAATATCTGTTGAATCTTCGGAAAGGATTCTTGCTGCAGCGTGGTCTAAACAAAGCTTGCTCCCTGTTAGAGACTGCTCGGTCGAACTCGCATGCGTTGCTATCTCAAGCATGTTTGTCAATGTTAGTGATCAAAACTATAAGTCTTGATTTCTAACCTATTTATAGATGTCTAAGACTAGGACATCGATTGTGTAGTTGAGCTTAGTTTTCACGTCGTTCATCATTTGAAAACGAATAACTACTAAGGGGAGCTTGTGGAACTTCATCGACAAAAGGTATGTGGAGACTTAAACTCATCTATCACTTGGAAAGTCTATTTCTACTCTATCTCCTATATTGAGACATAAGTCATATTACGATATAGTTTTTTATACACACATTTGAGATTTCGAGCTGAGTTTATCTCGCTTACAAATTTCTCGAAATATGTGTTGGCAAGCTTTCACTTCGACCAAGTTCATCTTAAATCATGAGAAAATTTCCGAGTAACATCTTACATGGTTTGTGTGATACAATCATTTGGTGTTTGTCTTGGAATGTTTCATTATGATTATTTCAATAACTTGAAAATTGCTTTGATGCTAATAGTGTGTGAAAACGGCTGTTGTCATCCTCTAAGAAAGTTTCAATGACTGAAATAAGAGTTTAGAACACTTAACCATTATTGTATATGTAATGTTGTGCACTCTTGTACATATGTAATCCATGTCTGGGAACCATAGTATGCGCACCCGTTTGCGTACCGGTTGGTTTAAGAAATCCGGGAACCTAGGTATGCGTACCCTTTTGCGTACTGGCGTACAGGTTCATATCCAAGAAAATCTGCTTGGATTGGAAGTAAGCGTCCCCGTTTGCGTACTGACAGAAACCAATCTTGGTCCGGGTATTTCAAGTATGCGTACCCGTTTGCATACTTGAAGGTTAAAGTTCTAAAATCGGTTTTGTGCATGAACATAAACATTTATATAATAAGGAATGCAATCTTTGCAAACCGTGGCTATAATGTTCATGATTGATTCGAGTGAATCAAACCGATTTTGCTTCAATTGTGTTCTTGTATAATTCTATGAGAATATAGCAATTAAACAACTCTTTAACTAGTTTCATTTGAGTTATTTGAACTAGTTATGGTTGAGATGAATAAGGTTGATATGAGAGTAATCATATGGCTAACCTCGGTTAACTATTTGTGAACCAACATGGTGTACACGTTTAGGTACGGTTACATAAACCTAAATGAGGGTACATTTCATTTGTGTGTAACAAGCTAAGTTCAATCTAACGGTAAAAAGATATTAGCTTGGTTGAATCAGGTTTTTCATCTAACGGTGAATATTGAATGCTTTGTTACCAAGGTAACTTGGATTGCAAACCCTGATTTGAAAACTATATAAAGGAGACTCTAGCAATTGGGAAACCTAATCCCCACACCTCTTGTGTATTACTAGTTGCATAACTAGAGTCAATTCTCCTTTAACCTTAGGTTTCTATCGAGACCCCGTAGGTTAACGACTTCAAAGACTTCATTGGGATTGTGAAGCCAGGCCCAACTATTCTCTTGTAGTTGCATGTTCTGATCTTGCCCGATTCTATCGTATTGAGTACAATTGAAATAATTGACTCGAGATTAATTTCTCCGATAGGCAAGATAAAAGTAATCACAAACATCTTCGTCTCATCGTTTGTGATTCCACAATATCTTGTTTCGCAAGTCGATTAAGATTATTGTGAGGTGATTGATAATACTAGGCTATTTTTCGGGAATATAAGACCGGTTTATCAATTGGTTCCTGTTCACCTTGATTTATCAAAAGACGAAACAAAAACTCTTGGGTATTTCTGTGGGAAACAGATTTATTCAATCCTATAGACTTTTCTGTGTGAGACAGATTTGTTTATCAAGTCTTCGAATTTGGGTCGTAGCAACTCTTGGTTGTGGGTGAGATCAACTAAGGGAATCAAGTGCGTAGTATCCTGCTGGGATCAGAGACATAAGGAACGCAACTGTACCTTGAATCAGTGTTAGGGTTCAACTACAGTCCAGTCCGAAGTTAATTGGTAGTAGGCTAGAGTCTGTAGCGGCTTAATACAGTGTGGTGTTTAATCTGGACTAGGTCCCGGGGTTTTCCGCATTTGCGGTTTCCTCGTTAACAAAACTTCTGGTGTCTGTGTTATTTCTTTTCCGCATTATATTTTGTTATATAATTGAAATATCACAGGTTATGTGTTTTGATCAATCAATTAGAATATCCAACCTTTGGTTGTTGATTTACATTGATTGACACTTGAACATTGGTCTTTGGTACCGTTCAAGTTGTTTCACATAATAATCGGGCTCACGGATTTCTATCTGTTTGATTTGCTGATTACATTGTGAAAAAAAGATATTAAACTCTTTTATATACTTTACTCTAGATTGAGTCTGACTGTCTAGTTGATTCTCTAGAAAGTGTATTGGAGTAAGTCCTCTCAGATTGCCAAACGAATTGTTGGGTGTGGTTGTTATACCCCCGCATTTTCATTCCCTTTTTCAGCAAGGGGGTGAATGAAGCGATAAGCTGGGCCAAACCAAGTATGAAACGCCGAATGTAGTTTACCTTTCCCATGAAGCTCTGGAGTTTTTTCATAGTTTGCGGAGGAGGCATTATGAGGATATCTTGGGTCTTGGTCGGATCTACCTTGATTCCTTCATCAGTGACTTGGAATCCCATAAATTTGCCGGAAGAGACCCCAAAAGCACATTTCAATGGGTTCATTTTCAGTTTGTACTCACGACACCTTTCAAACACTTGTCGTAGAACGTCTGTATGTGCTGCTCGAGTTTTTGATTTGACTACTATGTCATCTACGTAATCTTCAACTTGCTTGTGCATCATGTCATGTAAAATTGCAGTCATGGCGCGTTGATAGGTAGCACCAGCATTTTTCAAACCGAAAGGCATCATAGTATAATAAAAGTATCTGAGAGGAGTTCGAAAAGCTGACTTACTTGCGTCGTGTTCATACATCTTTATCTGTTTTTATCCGATGTACCCATCCATGAAAGAGAACATGCCATGTCCGCTGGTAGCGTCTACTAGCATGTCAATGTTGGGAAGGGGAAAATCGTCCTTGGGGCAGCATTTGTTCAGATCTATGAAATCGACGCAGCACCTAATTTGACCGCTTTTTTTCTTTACGGGAACCACATTGGCCAACCATGTAGGATGGTGAATGGGTTTGATGAAGCCGGCAGCTAGTAATTTCTGAATCTCAATCTTGATTTGTTCCTCCACATCATGTCTGAACTGTCTTTGAGATTGCTTGACCGGCTTGGATCCAGGTATTATATGCAGATGATGAGTGACCAGTAGCCGGGCATTTGCTCATATGTCCACGCTAATATGTCTTGGTACTCCTTAAGAAGATTCACAAGTTTCGTGCGTTCATTTGCACATAGAGCCGAACTGATGGAAACAGGCCTTGGAGATTCTTCATTTCCGATGTTGACAATTTCGAGTTCATCAGTGGTGGAATCGGTGCCATCTTGCAACTGTCGTGGAGCGTCTAGTACTTCTTGTTGTAGCTTGTTATTATGGTTGCATTCTATTGGGCGGAGAGACTGGGCGGCAGTCCCCCCTGTTAATTGCTAACATCGACGCCGATATACAATTTTCCCTTTTTGGTCACGACTCGCCGCAAAAGTACGCTCCCTCTTGGTATGAAGATGAACCGAGTTTTTATTTGATGAATAAGGATTGGTGTGTCCTGTCAACAGAGGCGCGCCGTGAGATCTGGTCTCTTTGTTCAGTGATGCGAGCCGGTCTTCCTCCTCGATCGACGTCCATGTAGGGAGTGGAGTGCAGTAAACCTTGCTTAATGAGTCTCGTGAATTTTCCTTTGGCTCAAACAGTTCCACGCCACAAATTGGTGCATAAGGAGACAATGACGCAGGAATGCGAACAACTTCTTCCTTTAGTATAGTTTTCAGGCATTGGTGATATATTGAAGGGATGATCTTATTATCATGAAGCCACGGTCTTCCCAGTATCATGTGGTAGCCGGCTCCTTCTTTATTAACTTGAATTTTACCTTCGACTGGACAGGTCCTACTGATAGAGTCAGATTGATGTACCCATACGTGATGGTTTGGTTTCCTTCGAAATCTGTCATCATGGTAGGCTGTCGTACAATTTTGTTCGGCCGAACCTTGGTTGTCCTGAGAGTTTTAAGAGTAATAACATTTGAGGACGCTCCCATATCGATGAGAGCCCTTTTGAATTCTGAATCTTTAATGCATGCAGTAACATGCAGGGCTCTATTATGGCCCTCTTCTGCCATCATGTCGTCTTCAGTAAATGTAACATTGTTTACGGACATCTCTGATTTTTTTGGGGTTTCTGGATGCGAAGGAGCCAAATGCGTATCTAGAGCTATCTGATTGATTGCAGTAAATGTCTCCGCTCATTGATCCTTTGAGAGGTGTAGAAGCTCGCATAAACTTTTTACTAGAGAAGATGCTTTCTGGTCCACCGGCCTCTGGTTGGTAGTGAAACTGTTGACTTGAGGACAATCATCGTTTGAGGGGTTAGTCCTCAGCGCTGGAATTTCTGGAGCAGGGGAGCCGCTCAAATCTGATGTCAACCTGATGAAGAAATTGAGTATATTCTTTATCGTCTCTTCATCAGATCCATATTCCTTGTGTGGATCTCCTGTACTCACGCCAACTCGATCAAGGTTGGAATTTCTCCATTGGCTATACGATCAGATATAGCGTTGGAGGAGAAACATCACCATTTGCAAGATTCTGACCGGCGTTTTGAGTTGTTGTATTAGTCCTAAGACCAACCATCTTTGTGAAAATTGGGAAGATTGAAATGAAAATCGAGAAATTAACTTCGCAACCGAGAGATTAATCTCCCACTGTGGTCGCCAGTTGTTTTGGGGTAAAAACTGATTCTGTTGGTTTTGGTAAATTTGGGTGTGCCGCCGAGAAACAAATCTAACCCTAAACAAATGCACTGCACGAGAGTACTTTAGATTCGAGAGATCAATCTGTATAATCCTAGCCTAAACCAAGAAATGACCGTTCCAGTCTTGTTTCGGTCACAAAATGAAAGAGAATGGTTGATCTTAGGGAGGGAAGCGAAGAAGGTGTTGAGATCAGAATGGTTTACTCTAAAGGTGTGGTTGTTTTATGACTTGTATCATAATATGGAACTGGCTTGCGGAATGTAAGCTATTAGTTCTTTGTGTTTTTCTGGATACTGAGTTGATAACCAAAACTCCTGTTGTTGTTGGTCAAAATAGGTCGAAACCTATTTATATCAGTCATAGTTGCACGCACCCTGATCTCATAGGAAGTAGGAGTAGTTGAGTGATGGAGAAGTGGGATCGTGTGAAAATGTAGAAAACCATGTCTTACTTTTGAGGGAAGACGAGTGAGTTTACACCCACTACTTCTCAGCTGCACTAACTATCCGCCTTTCCTGACACTTTCTCATAATGGGCGTGTTGCACGCCGCACGCTGTAAACCGCCAGACCAATACCCTGATGAACATCCCCCAGTTTGTTACATGTTTGATGTCTCGAGTATTATTTTATAGAAAATATGTTGCAAGTTGCTGAGTGGGTCTTGCCTAATTATTCTGACCAATCACGCGCAAGCTAGGTGGCGGGTAGTCATGTGTGACGAGCCAAGTCATGAGACTTGCCGCAAAGAATATCATGTGACACCATTAGGTTAAATAACTAAGTTATTTGTGAAGCCGATACTCATAAAATATCGTATATATTCGATGCATGTAAAGCATCGCTTTTAAGCAAGCATCTCAAAATAATCGATCCATGTGAAGCATCGTTGTATTGAGCCTGTCTTGGTTGGTCGCGGAACCTAGTGTCTTAAAAAGAGTATGACTGGCCACTTTCAGGAAGCTGCTAGGAGCTATTTATGCATGCCAAAGGTAGGTCGGTCAGTCCCTATAGGAGAGTGATGGCTGGTAGCCATTTTGACATCCTATTGGTCGGTCCAAGTTAAATCTAGATCGGTTAAATTGGCTAGCCAAATTGGATGGCTGGGATGATTTCCGGCAGTTATTGGTTGCCAATAATTTATTTAAGACTCTTATAAGAAGCGCGGCCAGCCATCTTTGGTCGATCGTTTAGGAGCCATATGGGCAGGCCGCGGCGTGGCCGATTGTTCCTTCTGGAAAGGAGGTGGCCGGTGATCATGGCCACATGTTATTGGCTGCCTAAAATAGGAGTTAGGCCGGCCGATTCGACTGGCGAAGTTGGGCGGCCGAGATGATTTGCGGAAGTTAATGGCTGCCGTTAATTTAATTTAGGTTTTAAAAGCCGTGTGGCCAACCCATTTTGGGACAACGGTTTTTGGTGTTGGCGGCATGCTATAGACTATTCGACCGGCCAGTGCTATAGTCGGGCCGCTAGCGCGCGTATCCACGCTTTGTCTGTCGATCGGAATTGAATCTAGGTCGGTCAATTCGGCTGGCGAAGTTGGACGGCCGAGATCGTTTTGCGGCAGAAATGTAATGCTGCTTAACAGAAATTAGGGTTTTGTAAGTCGTGCGACCATCTAACTTTGGGCAATAAGTTAGTGGCTATGTTGGCGAGTTGGAAGGGCTTCGATTGGTCGAAGTATTAGTGGGCCCGCCGGTGTGCCTGATGATGCTTGTACGGTCGATTTAGGGAGCAACTAAGATTGATAAATCATCCGGCCAAAACGTACGGTCGTGATCGTTTTAAGACTCACATGGGCAGTCTATATTAAATTCCTTAAGGAATTTAGGCATGTCGACCAACCAACTTCCAACTTTATTAAAAGTGTGTGTGGCGCATTTAAAGTGATCTGATTGGTCGATGGGAAAGGGGGTCGGCAAGCGGCAACATGGAGTGTGGCCGACCGGCCACGGGTGGCGCCTCCCTTTGTTGCTGCTTTACTTCCCGCAATTCCTCTTTATTTCTTTTCTTTCTGCTTTTTAGTAGAATCTTGCTCCTACTAACTCCACGATGGATTAATTTCCTAGCTTGCCTAGGTTTATTTTCGACCAATAGGGTTCGAGATATTGCGCAAGGCGCAAAAAACCTAATTTTTGCAAATTAATTAGGTTAAAATTTGAATTTTGCGAGCTGTCACAAAATTGGTCAAATTTGGTGAATTCTGTGTGTTGACACAAAATTCTTAATTTTATTCTCAGAGAGCATTCAACGCTTCTTCTGACTGAGTACTTTCATGCAAACCTTAATCTTGATACTTCGGGAAATTCATGCTACTCAGCTGCGAGTGAACACTAATTGTCATGTCATATCAATATTAAGAGTTCGGCTGGGGAACATAGCATATGAAAATACTCAATAAGCCATACATTAATGAATAATGCAGGCGAGAGGTTAAAATTTATAGAATATTTGGGATTGGTTCTACATGCACCATTCTAGATAAATTTCATATAAATATACTGAATTTCTCAATACGTGTGTAAGTAAAGAGGCCTAGGCACTCATCACTTTTAAGTGGCTCTGTCTCTTTGCAAAATGACGGTACATTAAATATAGGGTTTTACAATTTTAGCCCTGAACCGAAAGCCAGCATCAACACCTTAATATATAATTGTATTTTTTCATGAGTATGGAATCATACTTAACCGATTTAAGAACCTGAACCACTTAAGTTTGCAAACGGGTACTCAAACTTAAGTTCTAGACCTTGGTCACAAGCCGACAGTTTGCAAACGGGTACGCAAACTTTAGCTCCGGACCGAACTCAGTTGAAACCGTTTGCGAACGGGTACGCAAACTTGGTTCCCGGACTTCAACAGTTAAATCAGTTTGCGAACGGGTATGCAAACTTAAGTACCCTGACTTAAACAGTTGAATAAGTTTGCGAACGGGTATGCAAACTTCCGGACCTAAATTCCATCAAAACAGTTCATACACTTAATACACAAACCGTAATGTATCCAGACATGGGTTTTAGCTCTTAACTCCCATTTCAATCATTGAAACATTCTTAGAAGACGACAATAGCTGTCTCACACAAACTATTAGTTTATAAGCAATTTTCAAGTGATTGAATGATCAATACGAAACATTCCGATCCTACATCAAATGATTGTCTCACACAAATCATGTAAGATGTTACCAGGTGATTTTCACATGATCATCTTTTGACTTTCGTCAAGAATAATGATGAACGTGGTTAAAGAGAAAATCTTTCTAACACATATTTCGAGAAAGATATAAGCGAGTTAAACTCAACTCGAAATATCAAATGTGTATAATGTAAAGTCTATATAGCTATTTGACTTTTGTCTCAATGGGAGATAGAAAAGAATAAACTTCTGAGTGATAGATGAGTTCAAGTCTCCACATACCTTTTGTTGATGAAGTTCCACAAGCTCCCCTTAGTGGTTCTTCGTCTTCAATTGATGAATGCTGTGAAGTCTAAAGCTCAACTACACATTCTATCCTAATCCGAGACATAGCTATACGCCGACTAAAAATCAAGACTTATAGTTTTGACAACTAATCTTTACAAACAAGCTTGAGATAACAACGCTTGCGAGTTCGTCCGAGCAGTGCTCTAACATAAAACAGTTCATGAGCTTCTGCTATCTGGAACTGGGTAGGTATGCAAACTAGGTTTGTGAATTCTCTTGGCAATTCACGAAGTTAGGCTCAAAAGGTATGCAAACCGTGTTTATAAACCTCTGGCAGTTCGCGAAGTCAGATTGTAGGGGTATCCATTCCTGAACTCATATGTTAAAGGTATGCAAACCGGGTTTGCAAACCTATAGAATTTAGATCGACTAGGTATGCAAACTAGGTACGCATACCTTTCTCCAACCAGTTCTCAAAAATGATAATTCTTAAATATGAAACATTCCCAATAGTCATAGACAGTATGCAATGTTTGCTAAACTTAAACAAAAATAGTTTGTGAACAATAAATTTTTCTAACTAAGATTGCTAAGGATCTATGAACAACTATTGCTCAAATCATATTTCGAGAGTTTAACCAAGATAAACTTGAACTCAAAATCTCTTCTTTGCAAATTGCAATATTAAATCTACTAACATTATATGATAACGTATCATAAGATAGAATGATAGATACTATGAGTAAACAGGATATGTCAGTCTTCACATACCTCTTTGTTGAGGAAGTTCTCGCAAATGTCTTCGTTTGTTCTTCAGTCTTCAATCTTCGAGGGCTATTCAGTGATATCTGATATTCAACTACCATGCTCTAATCCTAGTTCGGGGCCTGGCTTTAAGAGATTAGAAATCAAAATATAGTTTTGTGCATCTAGTATTGATAACAAGCTTGAGACAAAAAAAAATTGCGAGTTCGACTGAGCAATGCTCTAATAACAACTTTGAATTCATTGTCATCTTCAGAATCGACCCATGTAACCTTAATTTTTTCCATGTCTTTTTCCATGTAAGCTCAAAGTGGCAGGATTACAAGAAACGGATGCTGAAGAAGAATAACTTCTCTTCCGCTTCTTGAAATTAGTCCTCATATTGCCAATAAAAATCACTATTTTTCAAATCGTTATTTTTTATTTTTCATACAAATTAGAGCACCTATATAATATCCAAGAAGCCCATGTTAAACTACTCAATGGTTAAAGAATACTTTATATTTCTATAACAATTGGATGTAGATCACAAGATGATTTTTTTTTATCCAATATTAAATTAAAAGAGTTTTTTTTCTTATTAACGAAGTCGATAGAGTAAATTATTTGATTATTTAAGCTTTAGGTAACCTGCCAACTTGTTTATTGATTCACACTGTGATAAAATTTTGGATTTGTTAAATAACTGACTTCAATCAATGAATAATTTATGTTGCTTCAAATAACAAATCTTCAAGATTTCTCCCAAGATCAAGGACCGGGTAAGTCTATCAAATATTTAATATTTTTCTTTAAGGATTTTTTTTTTATAAAACCAGGCTTGGAAAAACTCTGTTCTCATTATTAGGGTATTAAATAGTCATTTTTAGGTTTCGCTTAAAAGTCGGAACGTATATAGATATCCAGAAATCCCCAATTAAATTGTTGAATGATTAAAAAATATGCATTCATAATGATAACTAGTTAAATCCTAAATCTCAATTTCAATAGGCCAAGTAGTCACATCTGGTTACTTTCCGGATCATTTCAAAAGGTTTTTAATTTTTTGTTTTTTAACTATACTAGGCTTTAAGAAAGCTCCACCTTCATTATTAAAGCTTTAAATCGGTATTTTCAGATTTGGCGTAAAAGTTACCATATCAAGAAAGCATTTGTTATACTACTCATGATATATTTTGTAACAACTATAGATGTTAATCCTAAATCAAAAGCCGAGTTTTTTTTAATCTGATTTAATTTTAAAGAATTTCCTATTAAACAAAGTAGAAAGACTAAATTTTATGAATATTTAAATTTTAGATAACATGCTAGCTTGTTCATTTATTCAAGGGTTGATTAAACTTCAGATTAATTTGTTAAATAAGTAACTCGAATCAATGAGTAATTTTTTATGCTGCAAACAACATGTATTTAAGATCAATGGACCAGGTAATCACAACTGGTTGCTTACCATAGTATTCAAAATATTAAGTTTTTCGAAATGAATATATAGCACGCCAGGCTTGATATTGTTAGGATATTAAATATGCGTTTTCTGGTAAATCATAATGTACCTACAATTTCGAGAAAAAGACCTCATCAAATTACTCATAATTTAAAAAATAATACGTATTTTTATTAATAACTATATGCAAAATCCAAAATCCAAAAATCAATAGACTAGAGGTAATCACAACTAATTTATTTTCCGATGTTCCGGTGTTAATGATGGGTTTTTTATAACAACAATACTTGTGAAATTTTTTTGGACCCGTATCAGAAATACATATTATATGCATATAAACTCTATCTATGGCGGTGAGAAGTTTGTACTTATCCCTATAGCATGTCTATGTATATATATGTGTTAGGGATTCACCCAGCTAATCTTTCCATATTTAATATATTTACGGAGTATTTATACTATGCTAACCTATGTATCAAATCTATATTGATTGGAAATCTTTTAGATGGATTGCCCACTAGTATAGAGCAACATTATCCTCAGAATGCCGCTGGTGCTAGCGCTAGGGCTAGCCTAATATTGGCACATATCTAGTTTTCTTACTGTTGGTATAACACCAACCTTTTCATCTCACTCATGATTTTTTCATGTCTGAGCTATCTCCTTGATGTTCTGCGTCACAGATACTTCTATAAGTAATTAGACTCTCAGTTAAGATCATGTAGTACACTATCATTGGTAATTTATGAGTATCAGATTACTCAGGTGTCGTGGCTGGCATCATCAGAGATCGGCGCTCAATTCATGTCAACACAGTCTACTCTTTGACTTACTTAGGTATAATTCATTCATAAACTTAACAATACTTTTATCATACTTGACCATGTTGAGTCTATAGAACTAAGCATCCAGCAGTCTCAACAGGTCATGACTATGACTTAACCAAAATAGTAGTAATCCACAACTTACTATTTTCCGCGAGACATAAAATATGTCACATGAGAGACATTGGCTATTTGTGTGGCGGTTTATAACAACATGAGGTGTAGCAATGCACCTATGATGAGAAAGTAACAAGTAGTATGAATGATTAAGAGCAGTTAGGAGAATGAGGGAATAGTAGTGGTAGATAACTGATGGTCTTCCCTGACATAGAAGACACAATTTCACCACTATACCTCCACTACCTCAATTTCTCCGCTCTTTCACAACTTCCACAACTACCTCAATGTATTCACAACTCTTTCACAATAGAACTATCAATGTATTCACAACTTATGTTCAACCTAACCACGTTTGAACATAAGCGGATGATAATAAAGAAGAAAGTACTATGTCAGGTTAATGTATTCATAAGAAGGAAGAGACTTACGTTCACAAGTCTAGCATTCACATAATAATTCGACAACTCCACACTGCAAATACATTAAGCCCCCTCCCCCCCCCCCCCCCCCCCAATATCAACCCATGTTCTCCTCTTTGTGAATGAAGCAAGATGTAAACGTCCATTTCTTGATTTAACCTCGTCTTGTACGATTTTGATTCCTCGAACCTAATGTACTTTTACATGTAATTTTTTTCACCCTAAAACATTCGAATATTTAGGGTTTTAGAAATTTCTTGATTTAATTTGATTAATTGGTTTAAGTAACTTCGATCATTGAGTAATTTTTGATGATTCAAATAACACATCTTTTAGTTTCTCTCAGGATTGATGGATCTGGTAATCACTTTTTTTTTTGAAGCACGATATTTATTAATCTACTAAAGAACTATTACAAGAGGGTATACAATACCCGAAGATTCAAATACAGTTGAATCGAAACGCCAAGAAATTACAAAAACATGACAGTGAAATAACATAAGGGTATCAATCTCTGGATTACAATTGCAACGGAGATGGATATTGGAATTGGTGGTCGGGTGGATCTGGATAAGGTTGTAGAGGATCCATAGGTCTTCGACGAATGCTTTCCACAAGAAAAGTTGTATAGTTGATGGACATGGCTGAGTCCATGGGAACTTATGTGTTGGTGATGAGCTTCGATGCAAGAAATCTGAGATGATAGTCAGGCTTTTGTATTCAGATGTTGCAAAAAGTTGCCTAACCGAAATCTGTCAGCCTTTTTGTTTTCCAGCGTTATCCATAATTTCAACCTGAGTCTTCAGCGTTGAATGTGATTTGCAGTAGTATCCGATCTTCTGCCTTTGAAGGATTAGTTCTAAAAAGCTAATAGTGCTATTACAAAGTTTACTAAACTGAAACCAAGATACAAGTAGAATTTCAACTATTAAAGGTACTACTGCTAAAGATTATCTAAAGGTTACTAGACTAAAACTTGCTGAAAAGTAAAGGAAAAATTGCAAAACAGTCATACTATTAAGACCCGATTTACAAAACAGTCATACTGTTACAAACTATTAACAAAATGGTCATACTTCCGTTAAATAGGGAGTTAAGTGATGACTCACAGTCAAATATGTTAATGAAATTACTTATGTATCCTTCCTATTATTCTTCCATACATAATTTCAAATTTTGCTTTCATTATAGTTTTTTTGACGGTGGTGCTATTTGTAGGTGGTGGTGCCGCCGCTTACATATCGTTAGAACGCATTCAGGATCGTTAGAACGCATTCAGGATCGTTACACCGCATTCACCCAAAGGGTTTATCGCTTCCCCTATGGGGTTTAGCAAAGATTCTTAAGCTTCCACCACCACCACCACCGTTTGAGCACCATCACATCAACCAATTAGTTCAATGTGGAGGGTATTTTGAGGGATGGTATTTTGGGAAAAGTTAACACCGTTTTATTCAAAAGTGTTAAATCGGATGGAAGTGTGACCATTTTGTAAACGAAATACAAAGGTATGATCATTTTGTGAACGAATTACAAAAAGTATGACCATTCCGTAATTGGCCCAAAAGTAAAATACAATGAAAATAACAAAAAAATTCAAGTAAAGGTGTCAGATTCATCGGTCCATTCGGATTCCAATTAGGTTTTGTGCTTGCTGCTCAGATACAGAGTAACTATAAGGCTGCCATACATTCCTTGATTCAGCAATCAAAGTTTTCAACATGAGAAGACGCTGATTATGCTTCTTAAAGTGATAAAATTGTCACTTGGTCAACTTTCACGGATGATCTAAAGTAATAGAGGACCAATCTGTTGTAGATACCAAGCATGACTTGCTATGGTTTCATTATAAATGCACCTAGGCTGACAATTATGCAATCAGGAATATAAGAATAATTGTGAGGCTGTCCGAAGGTACTGCCAATCAAGCTGAGGAAGGTAACTGATCCATTGGATGAGTATCCTGAGCGAAATGGTAAAACTATGAGCATGCCTCAATGATGCTAAAATCTTTAGATGATTAAGTTAAAGCTCCCCACTATTATGCCAGTCTAAAAAGCTAAACCCATACTAAAAATAGCCTCAAAAACTAATCAAGATCAGAAAAAACAACAACAAAGAAAGCTTCAAATCCTTGGTTGAACAAACAAATAAATAAGGGAATCAGTAAACCTTAGCCAGCAAAAACTGAAATTTGAAAACACATCGAACAAACCAACACAAAGTAGAAAACACAAGGCATGAGCAGAAAACAACATGAGAAGACACGACCAACACAACTAAACAACACTTAGAACTGAATCTAAACTGGTGGTTGAGATTAATGCCTTTCAACATTCAAAACAAGATCAAAAGGAAAACACAAGGAAAAAACAGGGGGGCTTAACTAGCCCAATCTAAAACAAGTTCAAAAGGAATGAAAGGAGACAAACGCACAATCTAAAACAGATTACAAACTACTCGGCAAAACAGGGTAATGAAAATCAAAAACAAGGTTTAATGATTTAATTTAAAATCTTTTGGTATTCTGATATAGATAGTTATGACATCTCATAGGGTTTAGGGAAATCAGAAAGTTAAAAACCGTAGTCTCTGTGCATAACATGGAGTGATTGAAGCCTTAAAAAATAGATCTAGCATCATGATGGATAAAATCTAAGAACTTTTCTTCTTCTTCTCTGATTCGGAAATTGAGGAAGAACCAATCCAAACTATTACCTCAAATTGAAGAGATGAGGAGAATAGTAGCTGGAACCCATGCCTATATATATGAAATTGATGAGGACCGCCAGCGCCATAAAAATTTCCTATGAAAATCCAGTTCCGTTCAAGCCACATAAGTTGAGAAAGCATAAAATCTTCAGGGATGATGGGGGTATACAAAATTGGCAAGCAAGCTACCCAATAGAGATCTTTGGACCGATGAAGATTGCTAAATCCATGGCGGTTGGTTTAGGGTTTTGATAATGAAAGATGAAATAAGGGTTGGGTTTTGGGTTTTCTATTCTTGATTTCTTCTCTGCAAAAATAAAACTAGGTTGTTGTATGAGATTAATACTGGTACTGCCCAGATCTAAGAAGATCTGAGCAGTTAGGCTTGCCTGCAAAAGTTTTTCTCACGCCGGGAATCCTGGTAATCACAACTGGCTAATTTTCATAGTATTCAAAATATATAAGATTTTTAAAATAAATAATTGTAAGCTAGGTTTGAGAAAACTTTATCTTCATTTGTTTTAAATAAGCATGTCGCATTTTTGGTAAGAATCAGAGCGTAGATACAACATGCAAAAAGTTTCATTAAATTATTACTCAATTTTAAAAGAATAATATGTATTTCCAATAATAACTATATACAAAATCCGAAATCCCAATAACAATGACCATGTAGTCCCAACTAGTTGTTTTCCGATATTCCAAATATTTTGGGTTTTACAAACAAAAAAAAATCTTAAGCCATGCCTTGAAAAAGCTTCATTATTGGGGCTTCAAATATTTAGATTTCACCTAAAGGTCAAGGCATATGTACAACATCCAAAAGGCCCATGTTAAACTGCTCCATGAATGATTAACGAATATTATGTATTTCTGTAACAACTAGATGTTAATCATAAATCACAACCCGATTTAAATAAATTCTTATTATTATCCAAATTGATAAATAAAATCATAAATAACAGTCGTGATTACGTTGTAACTCTAATCATTGACTAATTTTTTATTTTTCCACTAACACTTCTTCAAGCTTTCTCCCAAGATCAGTGGATTAGGCAATCACAACCGGTTGTTTTTCATATTTTAAGGTTTTTAATTTTTTATTCTAAATCAAGCTTGCAAAAACTCTCTTTTCAGTATTAGGGATTTAGATAGCCGTTTTTAGGTTTCGACTAAAAATTATATCTTATAGACAATATCCCGAAATCCCCATTAAACACAATGATTAAAAAAGTATTATGTATTTTTAATAATAACTAGATGCTAATTTCTACATCCCGATATCAATAAACCGGGTAGTCAAACCAGGTGGTCACAACTGGTAGTTTTCCATAATATTTTGAATATTTAGGGTTTTTAAACGATATTTCTCCAAAGCCAGTTTTCGAAGAAAAAAACTTCGTATTCGTTGTTAGGCTTTCAAATTACCATTTTTTGACTATGTGTAAAGTCAGAGAGCATTATATAATATCCAAAAAGCCCATGTTGAACATTCAGTGATAAAAGAATATTATGTTTTTCCTATAACAACTAAATGCTAAAATCTTATATCATAACCCGAGTTCTTTTCTAATCCTATGTCAATTCATAGATAATTTCTACTATTAACTAACTAAGTTGATGCAGTATACTATATAATCACTGTCGTAACACACTTGCTTGTTCACTCATTCATATTCTGATAACGTCATAAGTATTGGTAATTTTTCTTAAACGTTATAATTATTATTTTTTGCTTTTTACTACAACCGTTTAAAAATCGTTATCATCCAAAAAATCCTCTAATGACTAGTGTATAAAAATGTCAAAGTTGAGAAACTGATCGTAAATACGATACAAAAGCGAAAAATCTAAGTTCATCGTGCTAATCATAATACGACAAACTGTCTTAATGGATCTGTCGGATGATATAAATAATGCGCTTTAACTTTCCGGCTATATAACTATGCACAATAACAAATGTCTCATAAAAATAACAAAATATTTTCTTCCATTGTACCCAAACTAATAACACTAATATATGACCAATAGCTTTACGAAGGAAAATGGTTAACCCTGCATACTTTAAACAAAATTAGAACAAAAAAAAAGGCCTCAACAAAATTTGAAAAAAAGACCAAATAAAAAAAAAGTAAAAAATAATTACCACAACGTGAATTTTCAAAAATATTACATAAATTCATTAAATGATAATTTATGTACGTTTTTGGTATGTCAATGGAATCCAGAAAAGATTTCATTCTAGAATGAGCATTAAAAGAAAAGTGCGTGTTTTAATTTTTTTTGCAAATTTGTTTGTGAATTTCTCCTAATAGTTGCCTATAAATTGAGAGTGAAGAGGTTAAACTGTTCCAACAACAAAAAGACGCGATCCTTATTTCGAGTGTCCCGAAAAATGTAGAATTTCTTATTTTCATTTCTTCTTCTTCCTTTTTCTTCGGATATCTGTAGCTTAGCCTCTTCTTGGATAGTGGTTTGATTACTCAGAGAAATCTGTCACTTAAGTCTAGTTAAAGAGTAAGAATATTCATTTGTTTAAAAGATTCTTCGAGTTGCAGAGTTCGATGAAGAAAAATTAATCGCAGTAACAAAAAGGATTACGTACCCTGGTAACCAAAAACCCCTTCTTCCCAACAACTTTTGTCTATGTATTCAGTTTTTCTCTTCCTTACCAGTTTTTATTTTCCCGTCGTCTTATAAATGGTCATAAATATTAGAAATGCTATCTTTTTGTTTTGTCATCTGTCAATTGAAAAAAGGGCAACCCGATTACCGATTAGGGTTTTAATGGTTGAAATGAAATGTTGATTGTAATTAGTTGTACTTGAAATTCTGATTACATTTTTCTTCCGTAGAATACTTATCATTATTTTTATTTCTCTGGTTTTTAGTTTCATCTATCACTAGCCGCCTTGGCTTCTTTGCAGTCAGAAACAACATTTGACATCTGACGTTGGTTATTTACTTTTCTTTTTTTTATGTCTTAGAATCTTAGATTGTGTTGGTATAGTAATTCTCGACATGTTTTGTAGTCTAGTTGTAGAGTAAAAGTGATTTTCCCAAGACCCCCCTTCTCTTGAAGTATATATCTGTTTATTCATGGATTTAAAATTGGGAAATAAATCAGAATAATAGATGTGATACCCGTTTTATAAATTTTTCTGATTTTGGATTGTATTTTATTCTATTTGTTCCCGTTTAATATGAAGTTTCAGATTAAAATCTTTGATTAATGTGGGTGTGATGATGATGGTGATGTTAATACATTTTCCCGCTTGCTCACTCACACTGACTGCATTTTTGTAGATGTTGTAGTCTCTGCTTAGTTTATATGTTTTAGATTGTCTTTTTTTATTTCTTTGGAGTCACAGACGACAGGCTCACGGTTAAAGCTTCATTTCTAGTTCTAGGTCAACTTTTGCAGCGATGCTGCTACACAAGCTCTGAAAATTATTTAGTTTTGAAAAGATGAGAAAGTTAATAATGTTAATTTGGAATACTAATTAGGTCTAGCGTATTTTTCGGGAATTTTACTACTAATAATTTTTTATGATAACATAAATGGTTAAATCTATGATGGATCAATAAATGGTTTGAAAATTTTATTTAAACCCATTTAATTTAATTTTATCATCTGATTTCGTTTTATTCTTTCCATTTATAGTACTAAATTGTTTTTTTTTTGTTTCTCATCTGAGTACATTATATGTTTTGTTAGATTTTCTTGTTTGTTCATGTTTCTAGTAATCAATCAGAACTGAATGATGATTCCATGCACCGTTTTCTTACATAAGTCACTTCTAGTTCTGATTATTGATGAGTTTTTTTTTTCCAGGGAAATTCATGATTTAGCTTCTCTGCCTTCGTACTTCCCGATCGAAGCTTCGGGACTTTAGAGGTCGAAAGAGTATACTTTAAAGATAGATAACCTGATTTCGAGATGGTGGGGATATTTGAATTCACAAGCGGTTCGAATGAAAATCTTGATTTTCTATCATCTGTTCCGCAAGTGGAACCACTGGCAAGTGTAGAGGAAGATTCAGGTAGTGAAGAAGAAATAGATGCCGTGGAAGTAGAGCGGCGACTGAATATCTACCGATGGCTCTTAAAGCGCATGCAAGAGGACAACATAGCAAAGGTTAGAGTTCCTAATATAAAAAGACATCATACTCAAACGAAAAAGCGTGTCCCAAGGAGAAGGAAAAAGTTGGTAACGACACAGAATGGAATTCTGAGGGACATGCTGCAAATGATGGAAGTTTGCAACGCCCAAGGTTTCGTCTATGGGATCATCCTTGAGAATGGTAAGTCGGCTACCGGGGCATCGGATAATCTTCGTGAGTGGTGGAGAGGGAAAGTGAGATTCAGCAGAAATGCTCCCGTTGTTATCGAGAAATACAAAGTAGATCATGCAATTCCTGATACGAAAAGAGGCCTTGGGCCTTTTCCCCTTCGTTCTTTGCACGAACTGCCGGACACCACATTGGCATCTATCTTGTCTACTCTAACGCGGCGCTGTAACCCAGCTCAGAGGAAGTTCCCCATCGAGAGGGGTGTAATACCACCATGGTGGCCCTCCGGAAACGAGGAATGGTGGTCTGAATTGGGTTTACCAAGAGATGAAGAACCCCCACCGTACAAGAAGCCTCATGATCTGAAGAAGAAATGGAAGGTTATTGTATTAACGGCTGTAATCAAACATATGTCACCTAATTTTGCCAGGATCCGATGGCTTGTTAATATGTCTAGGTTCTTTCAGGAAAAGATGACGGTCACACATATTGAAACTTGGCAGGCTATACTTAATCAGGAGGAGACGTTATACAGGAACCTCCTCCCTTGGAATCTCTCTCCGATGTCTTCTTCTGGTGGCAGTACTGGATCCCACATCACCATCAGTGAAGACAGCAGTGACCATGATGTTCAAGGGGATGAAGTTGAGTCAAACATGGAAGTACAACAGTCGGAGCCCAGCGATATGAATCTGTCTAATCTTGGGGGAGTAGCCGGATTAGACAGAGCAAATGAAAGAATCACGGCTCAGCCATCGGAGAGAGAAATCAGTCACTTAGATTTTTTCAGGAAGAGGACGCCCTCGGATGATCTGCAAACCGTGGTGGACAGTAACCGTGAGCATAAACGTCCATCCCCTTCCAGCAATTATTGTAGTGGATTTCTTGGCAGGACTTCGAGAAACGATCACCTGGCCTCTAACGCACATGGAAGTTATTCTTCTCAAGGTTTCGGAATCTCATCAAATTTTCAGATTAATGAAGAGAGGACACCACCAGTTTTCTCTATGTCATACCCTCAATCGAGTCGAGCTTCCATTCCATCTAATGCAAATGGAATTCAAATTTCCAGTCAGAATCCAACTTCAACCCCACCACCTATAGAGGACATTTCTCGTTTTGGGAAAGAAGATGGGAATGTGGAGAACTCGATCGATAACTTAGTTTCATTCTCTGATCCAAATGTTCCGCAGGTGAGGAATCCTAATACTCATGTGTGGTTTGATGGGATGATAGATGATCAAAGTCCTATCCGGAACAAAGTGCAACTTGATGAAATTATGGGGGCTGGTCACATCTTGGAAGAAACTAGTAATGCAGCTGGCAGTACTCCCATGAGTCCAAACATGAACCTAGCCATGGATCAGAACATATTTCCAGTGCACGAAATTCAGTTCGAGCAGAACCTAATTATAAGTGATATCACTACTGATATCTTCAGTTTTAACTCTACTCTCAACATGGCAAATAATGATTACCAGATACAAGAAGAGGGCATTTCGCTGTGGAATTTCGGAAAAACGGGTGGATAGAAGATAAAACAGAATAATGACTGAATGGAGAAGGCTTTAGATCGTTTCTTGATAGGTCTCGCTCAATTTATCATCTTTCAATTGAGGTCGAGGAGCTAGTTTTTTTCTTGGTTAATGTCCATGGACCATGGAAGACTTTCCGGGGAAATGCTTCTCAAGACATTTTTCTTACATTTTTTTTATTTTTTTTAAATTATTTTAGACTTTTGGTGGCGCAGTTGCTTAATTGTAGTAATTTCAAAAGTCTATAAACAGTGATTTCTTCCCTCTTTTCGGTTCCTCTCAGTGCTCGTTTATGTTCTTGCATTATTATGGATTTGTTAGACTTTCGAACAGCAAGAGAAAGGAAGAAAGCGCAGTGCGCAGTTTATTGTTCCAGAAAGTATAAACAGACCCAGAAAAAAACTACATGAAAACGGTCAGCTCTCACATTCTCCCAATGGTGGGACCCTAAAATAGGTCCCGATAGTTTTTTGTCTTACGGGGCCCACCTATTTGTGAGGGGCGATTTTCACATAATTTTTTTTTGCGGTCTGTAGAGAATTTTTGTGTTCCAAAAAGTATAAATAGACCATGAAAAAAACTACATGAAAACCGTCAGCTCTCACATTCTCCTAATGGTGGGGCCCTAAAGTGGCCCATGCTAGTCTCATGTTCTGTGGGGCCCGCCTCTCTGTGAGGGACGGTTTTCACATAGTTTTTTTTTGCGGTCCGTAGAGAATCGTTGTTATTGTTCGTCGTCTACAGTCAAATGTTATAATGGCTTCAAGAAAAAAGTCAACTCATTAATTCCCAATATCTTTGAGGTCAAGAGTTGTTGTCATAATGATTAACAACCTATGGTGTGATTGCAGTCAAGTAGAGTCTTTCATTTCCCTCTTTATCTAATTATTACTCTATTTGTTAAAGTTAATTAATTATAATTAAGGTTTTCTTTTTCCTAATAATATAGTGCATACTAAATTAAGACTGGGTCAAGAGAACCTTCCTCCCGTACTATCTGGAATATCAGCTCCCGCAAACCCAAGAAATGGAGAACGAACGTCATCTACAATTTTCATAGGATGGATCAAACCTATTCTAGACTGGGTCAAGATCAACACAGACGGAGCAGCGCGAGGACACCTCGGAATAGCTGGAGCAGGTTTCATCTGCTGGGTTGCTTATGCCAACACCCTGGTGGCCGTGGCACAGCCACTAGGAATTACCACCGCCCTCATAGCTGAATCATGGGCAATGCTCATAGCGACCAGGCCGGCAAAAGAACGAAGGTTGCCAAAGGTTTAATCTGAAACCGATTCAGAAAACCTACTTCGATTCCTAACCTCAGACGTCGATCCGCCATGGTACATATCAGGAATGATCTCTGAAACCAAACAAATCATGCGTCAGATCCCTCACTGCCCCATCAACCACAACTACAGGGAAGGCAATCAAGCGGCAGACGGACGAGCCAATCTGGCAGCGGATAAAAGCCAATTAGAGAACCTTACAACTTTATTTTGCGATCACACAATCCCACCATGCATCAATCAAATTGTAATGGATGACTTCTTGGATATTACTTACCCTCGAGTAATTTCCGCTTGATTTTAATAATATCTTCATGTTTCAAAAAAATAAAATTGCAATTCAAAAGCAGAAAATTACCATTTGTACGATTGGATAATGTTTTTTCGAATGTGTTGGATATTTATAGAAATTATTTTGATAAAGGAGAAGTTTATTACTATCATATTTTATTGATGCATACAAGAATACAATTAATATGACTTAATTTTAGTTCTTGTTTAAATTACAAGGTGACGGAGTCCATTGTTTGTTGGTGCAAGTTCTAATAGTACTTACAGTTTACATTTGCCTTATTATCATTATATTTACAGTTGTGTCCAATCAATGAGTAATTTTTTTATACTTCAAATAACACGTTTTTAAGCTTCTCACAAGATTAGTGGACAATCACAACTGGTTGCTTTCCATAGTATTCAAAACAACGTTTTCAAATTAAATAAATAGCACGCCAGACTTGATAGTATTTTATTGTGGAGTTTTAAATAGGCGTTTTCAGGTAAAATCATAATGTATCAAAAAGCCTCGTCAAATTACTCGATATTTAAAAAATATTACTACGAATTTTTATTATAATAACGATGCGTAAACCCCAAAAATCCATTAGCAATAGACTAGGTAATCACAGATGATTTTTTTCCCAATTTTCCAGTTTAATGGTGGGTTTTTTCCAAGAGCAAAACTTGTGAATTTATCTCGGACCCATATCAGAAATACATATTCTATGCGTATAAACTCTATCGATGGCCACGGGAAATCTGTACTTATCCCTATAGCTTATCTAGGTATATATATGTGCTAGGACTTCACTCAGCCGAACTCTCCGTATTTTATATATTTACCGAGTATCATAGTATTTATATTCTACTTACATTTGTTCCAAATCTATATTGATTGGACATCTCCTAGATGGATTGCCCACTAGTATAAAGCAACATTATCCTCAAAATGCCACAATAGTAGTTCTGATAAACTCTCTTTTGATGTTGAAACATTCCCAATTGCCATAGATATAAATATCATTGCTTGGGCAATTTTCAAATGATCCATATAACACAAAAATCGTTCTTGAACAATAAATTGTTCCAAACTAAGATTGCTAAGGACCAATGAACATTCATTGCTTAAATCATATATATTTTGAGATGTTTAACAAGACAAGATTGACTTGAAATTTCTTCTTTGCAATATTAATTCTAATAGAAGTCATATGACATAGTCTCATATAGATAGAATGATAATGCATGCGAGTAAATAGAATGGTTCAATTTTCATATACCTTTGTTGATGAAGTTCTCCAACTGTCTTCGCCGATCTTCAGTGTTTGAGGGTTATTCGGTGATGTCTGATACTCAACTACCAACTTTTATACCTCGTCTGAGACTTGACTTTGGTAGACTAGAAATCAAAATATAGTTTTGTTCATCTAACATTGACAACACAGTCATCTCCTACAATTACACAGTCGCACTCCCCACAAAGATATATTTAATGAACACAAGTTCAAATTGAACTCTCCCATATTTGATGTCATTCACTGAAGAACAACATGAACAAACTTACTTTAACAACAAGAGAAGGATTTTCTTGGACATTAACAAATTCACCCGTCAGATATGAACAAAGTAAATTGTATCCCAAAAAATTTCTCTCTTCTCGCCAGTTGCAAAGAAGTTAAAAAGAATGATCTTAATGTTAAAGGCACCAAGATACATTATTTTCGTGAGAAAAGTAATTATCGACGAAAACTATTCTCTAAGCCACTCACGAACAAAGAGGAAAATTTTAGCAATATGACTCAACATAAGAATTGTATCTCTACCCATGTACGGACGCAGAGATTAAAGTTGTCGATCTAATTCCCTACCAATGATGGTTTCGGGGAGGCAATGCGACAACGAAAGAACATCTTATGGATTCCCTGCACTATATTGACAAAGTGTAATCGTGGGAAGATCAATATTCCAATTCTCAAAACAATTTACCCCTCTTTTAGTTATGCACATAAAGAGTCAAGAGTTTTGAAAAAGCGGGGGTCTAATAACCACACCCAATATTTCGTTCGGAAATCTGTATGGACCAACTCCAATATAATTTCAAGAGAATCAAGTAAACAGTCAGACTCAATCAAGGAAATATATCCAAGAGTTATATCTCTATTTCTCAATGTAATCATCAAATCAAACAGATAGAATCTGTGAGCCTAATTATTATGAGAAACAACTTGAACGGTACCAAAGACCAATGTTCAAGTGTTAATCAATTTCAATCAAAAAACCAAAGGTTGGATTTACCAATTGATTGAACTACGCACAACCTGTAATATTTCAATCATATAAACAAATATAATGCAGAAAAGAAATAACACAGACACCAGAAGTTTTGATAACGAGGAAACTGCAAATGCAGAAAAACCCCGGGACCTAGTCCAGATTTGAACACCACATTGTATTAAGCCGCTACAGACACTAGCCTACTACAAGTTAACTTCGGAATGGAATGTAGTTGAGCCCTAACCAAGTCTCACACCGATTAAGGTACAGTCGCGTTCCTTATGCCTCTGAATCCCAGCAGGACTCTACGCACTTGATTCCCTTAGCTGATCTCACCCACAACTAAGAGTTGCTTCGACCCAAAGTCGAAGACTTTATAAACAAATCTGTCTCCCACAGAAAAGTCTATTCTGATAGACTTTTCTATGGGAGATAAATCTCGAGTAAATCTTAGAGAAGATAGTACCCAATATGATAGAACAAGTAAGATCAGAACACGCAACTACAAAGAAAATAGCTGGGCCTGGCTTCAGAATCCCAATGAAGTCTTTAAGTCGTTAACCTATAATGGTTTTAGGAAAAACCTAGGTTAAAGGAGAATCGACTCTAGTACGCAACTAGTATCACACAAGAGGTGTGGGGATTAGGTTTTCCAGTTGCTAGAGTTCTCCCTTATATAGTCTTCAAATCAGGGTTTGATAGCTTTGAAACAAAGCAATCAATATTCACCGTTAGATAAAATCCTGATATAAGATTCAAGCTAAGTTTGCTTAAAACAAAAAAATATCTCTTCACCGTTAGATGGTCTTAGCTTGTTACACACAAATGAAATATACCCTCATTTAGATATGGGTAATCATACCTAAACGTGTATATTGAGTTGGCTCAATAACAATTAACCGAAGTTAGCCATATGAACACTTTAGTATTAACCACATTCATCTAACACTTCTAGATCAAATGATAATCAAATTAATCTAATTGTGTTACTCATAGAGTTATTCAATTGTTTATATTCTCATAGAAGTATATAAGACACAATTGATACAAAATTGGATTTAATTCAAGAGAATCAAGTCATGAACATTTAGCCATGGTTTGCAAAGATTGCATTCCTTAATATATAAATGTATTTGTTCATGAGTATGAAATCATACTTAACCGATTTTAGAACTTAAACCAACTCAGTTTGCAAACAGGTGCGCAAACTAGAGTTCCGAACTTTGGTCATGTCCAATAGTTCGCAAACGGGTATGCATACTTTCGTACCGGACCTAACTCAGGTGAAACCGTTCGCATACTGGTACTCAAACTTGGTTCTCGGACTTTGACAGTTAAAACCGTCCACATACTGGTACGTAAACTTGGTTCCCGGACGCGAATCATACTAAAACAGTTTGCATACTGGTGTGCATACTATCTCACACAAAACTATTAGCTTATAAGTAATTTTCAAGTGATCGAATGATCAATACGAAACATTCATAGTCTATATCAAATGACTGTCTCACACAAATAATGTAAGATGTTTCAAGGCAATTTTCACATGATCATCTTTTGACTCATTATTTAGTTTCCAACAAAAAAATTGTTTTCCAACTAAGCTTGTCAAGAATAATGATGAACGTAGTTAAAGAAAAAAACTTTCCAACATATATTTCGAGAAAGATATAAGCGAGTTAAACTCAGCTCGAAATATCAAATGTGTATAATGTAAAAGTCTATATAGCTATACGACTTAGTCTCATTAGGAGATATAATAGCATATACTTCTGAGTGATATATAAGTTTTAGTTTCCATATACCTTTTGTTGATGAAGTTCCTCCAAGCTCTCCTCAGTAGATCTTCGTCTTCAATCGATGAACGTCGTGAAGTCTTTTGTTGATAAAATTAAGAGTTAATCTAGTGAGATTCCATACCTTTGAGCGTCGACCACGTTTTTTTTAAAAACTATTCTTAGAAAAACTTCAATTTTTCCTTTAGATTGTTTCTCATCATATAATTTTCCAAAGTCTTAGATGAAGCGGGATTCTCACAAGAGACCAGAGGCCTAAATAATCTTTGAACAATCTTCATAGAATTCTGACGTGCGTTACAGATGCCAAGAGCAAGTTTCCTAATGGTGTTTCCCATAGGGACAGACTTTAGGAGACAATCAAACACAAACTTATTAGGTTTATAGTGTTTGCCTGCTCTGATACCAATTGAAAAAGCGGGGGTCTAACAAACACACCCGATATTTCTCTTAGCGATCTGTATGGACTAACTCCAATATACTTTCAAGAGAATCGACTAGACAGTCAGACTCAATCTTAATAAAAAGTATATAAAAGAGTTATATCTCAATTTCTCGATTCAATCCGCAATCAAACAAATAGGAATTTGTGAGCCTGATTGAATACAAGAGAAATAACTTGAACGGTACCAAAGACCAATGTCCAAGGATCAATCAATTTCAATCAACAACCAAATGTTGGATTTACCAATTGATCGATTCAACGCACAACCTGTGATATTTCAATTATATAACAAAATATAATGCGGAAAAAAATAACACAGACACCATAAGTTTTGTTAACGAGGAAACCGCAAATGCATAAAAACCTCGGGACCTAGTCCATATTTGAACACCACACTATATTAAGCCGCTACAGACACTATCCTACTACAAAGCTAACTTCGGTCTGGAGTGTAGTTGAACCCTAATCAATCTCACACTGATTCAAGGTACAGTTGCGCTCCTTACGTCTCTGATCCCAGCAGGATACTACTCACTTGATTCCCTTAGCTGATCTCACCCACAACCAAGAGTTGCTACGACCCAAAGTCGAAGACTTGATAAACAAATCTGTCTCACACAGAAAAGTCAATTGAATAGATAAATCTGTCTTCCATAGATATACCTATGAGTTTTTGTTCCGTCTTTTGATAAATCAAGGTGAACATGAAAAAATTGATAACCCGGACTTATATTCCCGAAGAACAGCCTAGAATTATCAATCCCCTCACAATAATCTTAATCGAATAACGAAACAAGATATTGTGTAATAACAAATGATGAGACGAAGGTGTTTGTGACTACTTTTCTATCTTGCCTATCGGAGATATAAATCTCAAGCCAATCTTACAATTGTACTTAAACACGATAGAAACAGCAAGATCAGATCACGCAACTACAGAGAAAATAGTTGGGTCTCGCTTCACAATCCCAATGAAGTTTTTAAGTCGACTCTAGCTTATACAACCAGTATCACACAGGAGGTGTGGGGATTAGGTTTCCCAGTTGCTAGAGTTCTCCTTTATATAGTCTTCAAATCAGGGTTTGCAATCTAAGTTACCTTAGTAACAAAGCATTCAATATTCACCGTTAGATGAAAACCTGATTAGATTCAAGCTAATATCTTTCAACAGTTAGATCGAACTTAGCTTGTTATACACAAATGAAATATACGTCATTTAGGTTTGAGTAACCCTACATAAACGTGTACACTTAGTTGGTTCAACAGTAGTTAACCAATGGTTAGCCATATCAACACTTTCATATCAACCTTATTCATCTTTACCATAACTAGTTCAAATGACTCAAATGAACTAGTTAGAGAGTTGTTCAATTGCTTAGATCTCATAGAAGTATACAAGACACAATCGAAGCAAAATCGGTTTTGATTCACTCGAATCAATTCATGAACATCATAGCCACGGTTTGCAAAGATTGCATTCCTTATATTATATAAATGTTTTAGTTCATGAACAAACCGACTTTAGAAAGTAACCTCCTTAAGTATGCAAACGGGTACGCATACTTAAGTATCCGGATTGAGTTTTGTTTTTTTACTTCCAAACTCCAGCAGAAATTCACGGACGTGAAATTTCCGCTAGTATGCGTACGGGTACGCATACTTACCTGGATTTCCAACAACCGCCAGTACGCGTACGGGTACGCATACTTTGGGTTCCCATTTTTGGACTTTTACACAAATGTGAGAACACACTATGTTTATATCATACCATAGTTTCTTGTTCCAAACTCTCATTTCAATCATTGAATATTTCTTAGAGGATGTTAAAATAGTTGTTATTCACAAACTATTTTCATCAAAGCGATTTTCAAGTTATTGAAATAATCAACATGACTTTCGTCATGAGTAAAGATGAACTTGGCTAAAGCGAAAGCTTACCAACACATATTTCGAGAAATAGATAAGCGAGATAGACTCGGCTCGAAATAACAAATGTGTATAATTGAAGTCTATATAGCAATACGACTTTTGTCTAAAATAAAAGATAGAATAGATAGACTTTTGAGTGATAGATAAGTTCAAGTCTCCACATACCTTTTTGTTGATGAAGTTCCACAAGTTCCCTTGAGTAGTTCTTCGTCTTCATTCGATGAACGCCGTGGAGTCTAAGGCTAAACTATACTTACTATCCTAATCCGAGACTTAGCTATAAGTAGACTAGAAATCAAGACTTATAGTTTTGGCAACTAAACTTGATAAACAAGCTTGAGATAGCAACGCTTGCGAGTTCGACCGAGCAGTGCTCTAACAATCTCCCTCTTTGTCAATTTTAGTGACAAAACTATCAATACATATGGAATACAAAATAAATAAACTTTGTAGCTTCTCATCCAAATGCTTGATCTCCTTGGTTCTTCAATATTACTCGAAATCTTCGTCACTTCCAAGTACTCCAATGATTTTAAAGATGTTCAGCTCAGCATCATCGTTGTTGAAGATCCGTAGCTATAACAATGAGAAAACAATAGCTCTCAATCATTGTTATACAGTGTCATGGTATTATTACACAACATCAAAGTTCAATTGTATCACAATTTCGACAATAATACTATGGTGATATGTATCACTCCCCCTTACTCAATACTTCATCTCACATGAAAACCACTCCCCCTTACATAATGATCCGAGAACCATATGTATTTGTAGTGTGAACTACACATTAATTCTCCCCCTTTTTGTCAATAAAATTGACAAAGGTACGAAAATTAGTGGGATCCTAATGAAATTTCCATAGAGACATTTCATGCCCAAAAGAAAAGCACATATCAACTTTTTAGATGCAATCATATAGCTTAAACTAAATGCATTCATCAAGGAGTTTATAAAAATACAAGATAACCCCTATAATATTCCACAGCCGCACTCCCCACAAAGATTTGGCAATTAAGCACAAGTTCAATTAAGAACTCTCCCGCATAAAATGTCATTCCCGAAAGAACAACAAGAGCGACCATACTTTCACAAGAAAAGAAGGATTTCTTTGGACATTAACAAATCACATAATTATATGAATTTGTATCCAAAAATCTCAATTAAATTAACCACAAGAAAACCCATGATTAATTTAATCGGAAATGCTCTCATATGAGAACTTACGGAGCCGCACAGTATTTACACAAAGATGTGGATCAGGGAAATACCAATACTGCGGAATATTCAAAGATTCATTCTATTTTTCATCAATATTTGCATAGAGACATGTAATAGACTTAATCAACAAAAGTTCATCCTATCTTCCATCAATATTTGCATAATAACATAATAGGCTTAACTTTTTTTTGTCAAAAGTTCATTCAATCTTTTATCAATACTTGCATACTGACATATGAAAGACTTAACTTTTGACCACGTATGGGACAATCAAAGTTCACGGACGCAAACACACATATCCCATAACAAGTTGCAATATATAAAACCATAAAGATTAATACTGCAAAATCATCTTCCAAATAAACTTTAGAATTTAAATAATTAAATCTAAAAACATTGCAAGATGAAAAACGTTGGAAATAGCTATGTGTACACAATAGATGTTATTCCAAACCCTAGTTATCCTTCTTCAAACATAAGAATAAATTATCATAAGAAGTTTCCTAGACAAAAATAGATAAAGCATGGAAGTCTAATCATCATCTTCATCATCGGAGACCATAAATGTGGCATGAACCTTATCCATGTCTTCCTTGATTTCAGGAAACTTAGTGGCAATCACATTTAATTGTTCTTGCACACACCTTATCTTAGAATCAATTTTACAAACACCCTTGTGAATTTGATGAAGAAGCTTCACAAAGGAAGAATCAAATGAATCAACAAGCGTGTCGCATCTTTGTCTCTTGCAAGCATTTTCCTTCATACGTTTGAAAGTACAAGGGCGAACAAGCTTTGAGTTCCAATAGAGTTTCCAATGGGAGCAATGGAAAATGTGCGACAACTACAGTCAAGCAAGGATAGCCTAACTTCTTATTGGAAGACGTCATCGACAACATTTGATAAATGATAAACCCACAAATGTCGAGACTTTGAGTTCCCAACTCAAGGAAATAGACCAACTCCGCAAACTCACGACCCCAACGAGAATTCTGAATTGTGGAGGGACAAAGATTAGAGATACCAAGTTTTCTAAAAAACATCAAAGCAATATTAAGATGAGTAGTAGGAAATTTCCCTTCATTCCAATCAACACTCTTACCACAAAGACCATTAGAGATGGTTTCATACGATAGTCTTTCATGACTAGGTCTTGGAAGGCGAAGACTCCCAAGGGGAATTTTAGTGATTTTTGAAATCAACTCTATTAACAAGAATTCTTTGTCTACTTACCATGGTCTTGAATTCCATGTCATCATAATTAACATCATAGATGTTAGCATAGAAGATTCTTGTAAGAGTGTCAAAACCTTCACCAAGACCGTCAAAGATGTTTCCAAGATTAAACTTTTCAAAACATACCAAATCTTCTTTATGTCCACTAACAAAATCCAATTTCTTAACTAGAATAAACCCAGTAGATGAAATCTTTTCAAAAACTTTTCCACAAGAATCATTGATAAATCTAATCCTAATGGAATTTTGATCTATAGGTAAGTTCATGCTAGAAGAAGATGAAGAACCCAAGTTTTTTGAAACCTCTTTTGAAACCTTTAAATTCCTCATGGAACTAAAAATTGAGAAAGATTAGAAAGGGAGAATACTTACTTGGTATGTTCCTTGTAAACCCCTTTTTACTTTTTGATCTCCAAGAAAGATTAATGGAGAAAGCACATGAACCCTAGAAACGTTCACGTATGCGGACAAGAGAATGAAGAAGAAGGGTACGCGTACCGTACTTCTTATAGACCCAATAATGGGATTTCCATTCATGAACCGCGACCCACAAAAGTAAGGAAGTATTTAAAACGCTTCCCAAACAAGGTTCGCACACTGAAGAGATCAGCATAATGAAGTAAAAGAATAGTAGAGAGACTACAATACTTTTAGTTAACCTTGAAAAGAAGAAGAGAAAGATTTACAAAATAAATTAACCCAGACAAAAATAGTCAACTGTTACTTGCCCCATATCAAGTTATATACAGATGGGGAAAATCCAGGCTTGTTACCAAGAGGCCAAATGTGCATAGAAATTCTCATGCAACTTTTTCGGTTGATATTTGTGAAATGTACCATGAGTATAATCATAGTAATGATGATATTCCGGGTTAATAAGAATTTTTTGAATCCTTTTTCTTATACCCAAGAAAAGACTTTTTCTGAAGATTAGAACCTACGCGGAACTCACCAGATATCTTTTTATCAATTTCACATGAGTTAGAGGTAGGTCTAGTTCGTACATCATGAATACATGATTTGACAGGTACAGAACTTTTATTAGAACGATTCTTATTCTTATAAGAATTAAGTTTTTCTAAGAATTTAAAAACGCTTTCGAAAGCTCTAAATAGATCTTTGTCAATTGATCCATTACAATAGTATTCCTCATAAAAATTAAGAGTTAATATAGTGAGATTCCATACCTTTAAGCGTCGACCACGTTTTTTTTTAAAACTATTCTTAGAAGAACTTTCAATTTTTCCTTTAGATTATTTCTCATCATATAAGTTTTCCAAAGTCTTAGATGAAGCGGGATTATCACAAGAGACCAGAGGCCTAAATAATCTTTGAACAATCTTCACAGAATTCTGGCGTGCGTTACAGATGCCAAGAGCAAGTTTCCTAATGGTGTTTCCCATAGGGACAGACTTTAGGAGACAATCAAACACAAACTTATTAGGTTTATAGTGTTTGCCTGCTCTGATACCAATTGAAAAAGCGGGGGTCTAACAACCACACCCGATATTTCGCTTAGCGATCTGTATGGACTAACTCCAATATACTTTCAAGAGAATCGACTAGACAGTCAGACTCAATCTTAATAAAAAGTATATCAAAGAGTTATATCTCAATTTATCCACAATCAAACAAATAGGAATTTGCGAGCCTAATTGAATACAAGAGAAATAACTTGAACGGTACCAAAGACCAATGTTCAAGGATTAATCAATTTCAATCAACAACCAAATGTTGGATTTACCAATTGATCGATTCAACGCACAACCTGTGATATTTCAATTATATAACAAAATATAATGCGGAAAAGAAATAACACAGACACCAAAAGTTTTGTTAACGAGGAAACCGCAAATGCTTAAAAACCTCGGGACCTAGTCCATATTTGAACACCACACTGTATTAAGCCGCTACAGACACTAGCCTACTACAAAGCTAACTTCGGTATGGACTGTAGCTGAACCCTAATCAATCTCACACTGATTCAAGGTACAATTGCGCTCCTTACGTCTCTGATCCCAGCAGGATACTACGCACTTGATTCCCTTAGCTGATCTCACCCACAACCAAGAGTTGCTACGACCCAAAGTCGAAGACTTGATAAACAAATCTGTCTCACACAGAAAAGTCTATTGAATAGATAAATCTGTCTCCCACAGATATACCTACGAGTTTTTGTTCCGTCTTTTGATAAATCAAGGTGAACAGGAACCAATTGATAACCCGGACTTATATTCCCGAAGAACAGCCTAGAATTATCAATCACCTCAAAATAATCTTAATCGATAAACGAAACAAGATATTGTGTAATCACAAACGATGGGACGAATGTGTTTGTAACTACTTTTCTATCTTGCCTATCGGGGATATAAATATCAAGCAAATCTTATGATTGTACTCAAACACGATAAAAACAGCAAGATCAGATCACACAACTACAGAGAATATAGTTGGGTCTTGGTTCACAATCCCAATGAAGTTGTTAATTCGTTAACCTACAGGTTTTCGTGAAAAACCAAAGGTTAAAAGAGAATCGACTCTAGCTTATACAACCAGTATCACATAGGAGGTGTGGGGATTAGGTTTCCCAGTTGCTAGAGTTCTCCTTTATATAGTCTTCAAATCAGGGTTTGCAATCTAAGTTACCTTAGTAACAAAGCATTCAATATTCACCGTTAGATGAAAACCTGATTAGATTCAATCTAATATCTTTCAACCGTTAGATTGAACTTAGCTTGTTATACACAAATGAAATGTAACTTCATTTAGGTTTGAGTAGCCGTACCTAAACGTGTACACTTAGTCGGTTCAACAATAGTTAACCAATTGTTAGCCATATCAACACTTTCATATCAACCTTATTCATCTTTACCATAACTAGTTCAAATGACTCAAATGAACTAGTTAGAGAGTTGTTCAATTGCTTAGATCTCATAGAAGTATACAAGACACAATCGAAGCAAAATCGGTTTTGATTCACTCGAATCAAATCATGAACATTATAGCCACGGTTTGCAAAGATTGCATTCCTTATTATATAAATGTTTTAGTTCATGAACAAACCGACTTTAGAAAGTAACCTCCTTAAGTATGCAAACGAGTACGCATACTTAAGTATCCGGATTGAGTTTTTTTTTCACTTCCAAACTCCAGCAGAAATTCACGGACGTGAAACTTCTGCAAGTATGCACGGATTTCCAACAACCGCCAGTACGCGTACGGGTACGCATACTTTGGGTTCCCGGTTTTGGACTTTTACACAAATGTGAGAACACACTATGTTTATATCCAACCATGGTTACTTGTTCTAAACTCTCATTTCAATCATTGAAACTTTCTTAGAGGATGTTAAAACAGTTGTTATTCACAACTATTTTCATCAAAGAGATTTTCAAGTTATTGAAATAATCAACATGACTTTCGTCATGAGTAAAAATGAACTTGGCTAAAGTGAAAGCTTACCAACACATATTTCGAGAAATAGATAAGCGAGATAGACTCGGCTCGAAATAACAAATGTGTATAATTGAAGTCTATATAGCAATACGACTTTTGTCTCAAATAGGAGATAGAATAGATAGACTTTTGAGTGATAGATAAGTTTAAGTCTCCACATACCTTTTTGTTGATGAAGTTCCACAAGTTCCCTTGAATAGTTCTTCGTGTTCATTTGATGAACGTCGTGGAGTCTAAGGCTCAACTACACTTATTATCATAATCCAAGACTTAGCTATAAGTAGACTTGAAATCAAAAGTTTCGGCAACTAAACTTGACAAACAAGCTTGAGATAGCAACGCTTCCGATTTCGACCGAGGAGTGCTCTAACATTCTCATCCAACATGCTTGATTTCTTTGGTTCATCAAAATTCCTTGAATTCATCGTCACTCCCAGTACCCCAGTGATTTTGAACGTGTTCAACTCAGTATTATTGTTGTTGGAGATCCGTAACCATAACAATAAGAAAACAAATGTTCTCAATTATTGTTATACAGTGTCATAGTATTATTACACAGCATCAAAGTTCAATTGTATCACAACTTTGACAATAATTTTATAGTGATATGTATCACTCCCCCTTAGTCAATACTTTATCTCACAATGACCCCCCCCTACATAATGATCTGTAAACCATATGTATGTAGTGTGAACTACAAAATAATTCTCCCCCTTTTTGTTAATATAAATTGGCAAAGGTACGAAAACTAGCGGGATCATAATGAAATTCTCAAAGAGATTATTCATGACTAAAAGAGAACATATCAACTTTGTTTCGATGATTTCACATAGTCGAAACTTAGTGTATTCATCAAGGAGTTTATAAAGATACAAGATAACTCCCACAATATTCCACAGCCTCACTCCCCACAAAGATTTGGCAATTAAGCGCAAGTTCAATTAAGAACTCTCCACCATAAAATGTCATTCCCGAAAGAATAACTAGAGTGACCTTACTTTTACAAGAAAAGAAGGATTTCTTTGGACATTAACAAATCATATGAAACATGAATTTGTATCCAGTAAAATCGAATAAATTAACCACAAGAGAACCTTAATGATTAATTTAATAGGAAACGCTCAACAATCATAAGAAAACTTATAGAGCCATACAGTACTTTCACATAGAAGTGGATCATGGAAAGATCAATATTGCGGGATTCAAAAGTTCATTCTATCTTTTATCAATATTTGCATAAAGACATAATAGACTTAAATTTTGAAATATATGAGATAATCATAGTTCATGGACGTAAACACACATATCCCATAATATTTTTGCAATATAGAAAACCATAAAGATTAATACTGCAAAATCATCTTCCAAATAACTTAGAATTTAAATAAATAAATATAAAACATTGCAAGATGAAAATCGTTGGCAATAGCTATTTGTAATCATAATATTTACTATTCCAAACCATAGTTATCCTTCTTAAAACACAAGAATAAATTCTCATAAGAAGTTTCCTAGACATTAAGATTCTTGGAAAAAAAATTATCGTCCCCGACTCCTTGTCGTCAACAGACATTGGAACATAAGGTTCGTTAAGAAAGGAGTCAATTCCAACAAAACTTCTTGACTGATGCCGAACCAGGGCCTTCTGGATTTCAAAAGTTCTTAAAACAATAGCCTTTATTTGCTGAATCTCCTTCCTTATTTCCTTCAACTCTTCAAGAACACCAGAAAACTTCTGAAGATTTGAGGGGTTAGCACTTGGTTTCTTCATATTCTTCCTTTTTCTCTTTAGAGTTGTAGGGGATGAGATTTACCTTTTTCCTTCATGATTGATGGCTTAACAATCATATTAACATCTTTTCCATCAGAAGATATAATGCTTGGAGTCTCCATCAAAATATGGGAATGTGAAGAAAACACACAAAAATGACTCCACAAGCACCCTTTTGATAAAAAAAGGTTTTTATAGAAGGAAAAAAAAGGAATGTAGGGTTACGGAACCTATATACATATTAGGATTCACGTACGACCAACTCATAACCCTAAAGAAGGTAGAATTGTCGATTTTAACCCCTCTTTCAATGATCAAACGGGGAAAACCTTTTCATTACCAATTTAAGATATGAAAAGATCAACATAATTCCAGAGAACAAAAAAAAAATCTTTTCCTAAAGCCCGATTTGTGCTCAACTCTTGTCTCTTTGAAATCAAGCACATGAGACAAGATGCACTCTCAACACAATTAGGATGTGTTGGGGTGAAAAATAATTTGTCCACCAAATAATCCCTTTATGGAATTCTCTGTACCCTTTTTCGTAGATCGTTCAGACCTTGTTCTTTTCTGTAGAGGTCTATCTTTTTCTTTAGAAATTAACTTCTTCGGAGATGAATTAAATTTACATACCTCAGATATGTTCGACTTCTGAACAAGTTTGAGCTTGTTTGCTAATCGATTTGCTCTCCGTTGTAGTTTGTTGACATATCTTATTTTATGTTTGTACTTGAAACACTTAGAAAGTCCGTGAACCTTAAAAGTACAATAAGAACATATCAATGTGGAGGACTCAGTTCAGACACCATAGCTGAGCATGCTGCTAAACAAATTGAGGTGAAAAGACGAGGATACCCAAATATACCACAATCTTTTATCCACCTATAAGTCCTCTTATCGAAAGTGATCGGATGTCGACAAGGTCGAGACAATGCAAAAAATTGTTATTCACACTTTGTGTGATTGTCTATGGATGCGAGATCGAGACAATATGACTACCAAAGTGTGATACTTGATAATAGGTTCGGACTTAACCAAACTCTATAGGATCACTATCAAGTATATCGGAGTTAACGTTTGTGTATTTTACTTTTAATTATAATAAAACAATTATAATTGCGGAAATAGAAAAGTAAAAGACACAGCAAGATTTTGTTAACGAGGAAACTGCAAATGCATAAAAACCCCGGGACCTAGTCCAGAATTGAATACTCTAAGAATTAATCCGTTATACAAAAATGTAAACCAACTTCGTATAGTTGAGACCAAACAACTACCCCTAGTTCACTTAGTTTCCTCAGTATCCCTGCACTCCGACTTCGATGAGTGCACGCACTAGAACAATTCCTTTGGATCGTATTCCAAACAGTAAAGGAACAACAAATCTATTTGGTAACAACTCTTTTGATTCTTTCAAGATAAAGATATCTCAAGTCATACGCAAAGGCTCTTTCGTTTAATCTAATAAACTCATTTGCATGGTTAGATCAATCTATCCAATAACTACCAAAGTAGTCAAGTTTAGATTCGCAATCAATCGATATAGATTCCAACAAGAAACTATAAAGTGATGCCGATCTCACGCAACTAATCAATCGAATAAATCCGATTCTAGTTGGATCCCAGTCGATCAAGGTTTGTGCACACCAAAAGATAAGAGAACCAAATAAGAAATCTTCTTTGTCTTCAAATCTTCTTTAATCTTCAATAAACACCTGCACAACACCACTTGAATCTCTTGTGATCAATCACACACAGAACGGAGTCTGTTAACAATGAATTATCACAAGATGTCTTTAGATCTACAAATAGTTCTAAATATCCCGTCGATACTTCGATCTAGTTTGAGTGAATCTTATATCAGAAGAGAAGATTCTCAAGAATAAACAAACTGGGTGCAATAAAAATTTCAACAACCGTTAGTCAATCAAATCAATCGAAAACTAATAATACTGCAATTATCTAGTTTCCTACCAACGGTACTCGTAGAGCTTCTTGATCCCACAGAAGATTTTAAACGAGCAGTCGTAAGAGATTTCACCTAATTAGGATACTTTCCTCTCCGATTAGACAGCTCCACCAGAAACAAAAAAAAAAGATGAAGTTTGCCTGGCTCTTAGGATAGTTTGCTAGAATTGAAAACTTAGGTATTTATAGACCAAGGATGTTTGGACGCCAAGGAATTTCCAAAACCGAAAATATTCTCAAGTTATGAAATGAATAGCAAAATTCGGTTTTCCTAATTCCAATAAATGCTTGTCCAAAATTTCCGAAATCTCTCGATAGAAAATCTCCAATTAGTAAATGCACATTACTAATTTGTATTTTCTAGAGATAGTCATTTAATTGCTGGTAATTAAAGCATATAAAACCAAAAACCTTAATTAAAAGATTCTCAGTTTAGTTCGGCACAGGATCTCCTTGAGTACTAAGGAATATCTTTGAACAATAAATAGTAAGAGTTACTGTACGTGTTCAAAGTAGTTGATATCTTTTCATTGTAAATCCTTATTCATATTTACATGGATTTACATTCTTGGAATCGGTTATACCACACTTCCAAACAAGTTTAAAATTGGTTCACCTGTATTCCAAGATCATTGTGTGATTGATCAAATATCAAATCACATACATGGGTTCAATCGGTTCTACCAATACTAGGATCGATTATACCTTAATATGGAAATACTTGTGATCGGTCACACAAGTTACCAGGACCGGTTACATCAGTTACCAGGATCGGTTACATCAATTACCAGGACCGTTTACCATATACTCATGGCATTACTTGTGATCGGTCACACCAATTACCAGGATCGATTACACCATTTACTAGGACCGGTTACACCAATTACAAGGATCGGTTACACAACTCTTTGTAATCGGTCACACCAATTACAAAATCGATCATATCATCTCATGGTGATTACTTAGGATCGGTTACACCAATTAATAAAAATTAGTCATACCAAATCATAAGTCAGGTATTGTGATTAGTTATACAAAGATACATAACAAAGTTACGATCGGTTCTTCCATCTCACACATATTGGTAATCCAAAGATATGCAATGAATAGCCGTACCAATTGGCCTAGCGATTTCCCTTTCGATTCATAAAACAAGTTCATGAAAGTACTTCCTTTAAACAAATGTAAAACATTGTTTCCTATGATGAAATCTTCACCATAACCCATTCACATAATCATAACAGTATATACAAGATTATGTCAATGTCATATCTACGAAGTTCAAAAGATAAGCATTATACTTCGTAGTATAATTCCCGAATACTATGATCATACAAATATGACCATGTCACATCACTAGAGTAATATATACACTATGTACAATATATACAGCTTCGCAATTATGTTTTCAATATAGCACGACTTGAAAGATACGTTAGGAATGAAAGCAGTTCAAGTCAATATTACTAACCTCAAGAGGAAGGATGATTTTGTCGTTGTAGTTCGCTTCTTCTTCACATTCTTCAGGTCTTCGCAGTTATGTTTTTAATATAGCACGACTTGAAAGATACGTTAGGAATGAAAGCAGTTCAAGTCAATATTACTAACCTCAAGAGGAAGGATGATGTTGTCGTTGTAGTTTGCTTCTTCTTCACATTCTTCAGGTCTCCGGAGTAATACTTGTATATCTCAAGATTCCTAGACTTTCAAGTCTAACCTAAACGAAGTTGACTCTAGTATATAATCAAGCGACTTTAGATAAGTTTTGAGTCACTGAAATATGACAACCAAACTTGACATACCAACGCTTGGTGAGTTCAACCGAGCTATGCTCTAACATGAGGTACCTGAAACATGTAAGATAGAATTTTTAGTAGACAAGGAAAAATCCATTTCATCCTCCAAAGTGGTTGAAGAAGATTCTCCAGGAAGAATATCAATATTGATGTACGTATTGCTACAATTATCAAAATCAATATTTTCACCAAGGAGTGCAACACTTGATTTTCATCTTCATTTGAATCATAGTGATCAGACATTTCATCAAGAATTGCAGCAAGACCTTTGTTCCCTACAGTGTATTTTCTATGATTTGGACACTCATTAGCAAAATGACCAAAACCTTTACACTTGAAGCACTGTGGCATATCCTCATCATCAGTATCGACGGTGTCCCTGTTTTTAGGAGGGGCACGGTCATGAGGTTTGACTGATGACCTGTGTTTATCTCTAATGAACCGTTTACTTCTCTTCAAAAGACTGTCTTGTGATGGGACTGAGTTGTCAAGATCTTCATCTGATGAATCAGTCTCAATAGGATCAACTACAGAGTTGCCAACACCTTTACTTTTGTCAAGTAATTTAGTGTTCTTTTGTGCTTTGAAAGCAATATCCTTTCCAGATTTGGATATATGCTCATGATCAAAGATTTTTAACTTCCCAACAAGAGTATTTCTGGAAAGTGTATCAAGGTTATTTCCTTCAACGATGGCATGTTTCTTAGAATCGTATCTAGCTGGCAACGATCTGAGAATTTTCATCACAATGTCCTTTTCAGGAATAGTCTTACCCAATACAAAAGAAGCATTAACAATTTCAGACACTTTGTGATTAAACTCATCAAATGAATCTTCATCAGCCATACGAAGGTTTTCCCAATCAGAATTTATGTTTTGAAGCCTAGCTTCCTTTTCAGAGGTATTCCCTTCAAATATGGTTTCTAAGATATCCCAAGCATCTTTAGACCAAGTGCACGTAGTCACATGGTGCTGAAGATCTAGGGTAATGGCATGTATGATAGCATTTAAGCCGTCAGAATTATGCTTTACAGCGAGAACCTCGTCAGGCTCATACCTACCAATATCCTTTGCAACAGTTACACCGTCTACTATAACCATTGGGGGATTATAGCCATTAACAACATAAACCCATGATTGAAAAACACGTGCTTGAAAAAAGGCACGCATAGCAATTTTCCACCATAAGTAATTCGAGCCATCGAAGACTGGCAGTACGTTTATAGAGATAGCGCTTCTGTCCATAGAGTCAGATTGCTACAAATACAGAATTATGAGGTCTTTAACGTGTTTGCCTGCTCTGATACCAATTGAAAAAGCGGGGGTCTAACAACCACACCCAATATTTAGTTCGGCAATCTGTATGGACTAACTCCAATATAATTCCAAGAAAATCAACTAGACAGTCAGACTCAATCAAGGAAATATATCCAAGATTTATATCTTTGTTTCTCAATGTAATCATCAAATCAAACAGATAGAATCCGTGAGCCTGATTACTATGGGAAACAACTTGAATGGTACCAAAAACTAATGTTCAAGTGTCAATCAATTTCAATCAACAACCAAAGGTTGGATTTACCAATTGATTGAACTACGCACAACCCGTGATATTTAAATTATATAAACAAATATAATGCAAAAAAGAAATAACACATACACAAGAAGTTTTGTTAACGAGGAAACCGCAAATGCATAAAAACGCCGGGACCTAGTCCATATTTGAACACCACACTATATTAAGTCGCTACAAACACGAGCCTACTACAAATTAACTTCAGACTGGAATGTAGTTGAGCCCTAACCAAGTCTCACACCTATTAAGGTAGAGTCGCGTTCTTTATGCCTCTGAATCCCAGTAGGACTCTACGCATTTGATTCCCTTAGATGATCTCACCCACAACTAAGAGTTGCTACGACCCAAAGTCGAAGACTTTATAAACAAATATGTCTCCCACAGAAATACCTATGATGTTTTGGTTCCGTCTTTTGATAAATCAAGGTGAACAGGAACCAATAGATAATCCGGTCTTATATTCCCGAAGAACAGCCTAGAAATATCAATCACCTCACAATAACTTAACTATATGGTAGTATAACAAGTTATTGTGGAATCACAGAGAATAAGACGAAGAGCTATGTGATTACTTCTTATATCTTACCTATCGGAGATAAATATCGAGAAAATCTTAGAGAAGATAATACTCAATACGATAAAACAAGTAAGATCAGAACTCGCAACTATAGAGAAAATAGTTGGGTCTGGCTTCGGAATCCCAGTGAAGTCTTTAAGTCGTTAACCTATAATGGTTTTAGGAAAAACCTGGGTTAAAGGAGAATCGACTCTAGTACGCAACTAGTATCACACATGAGGTGTGGGGATTAGGTTTTCCAGTTGTTAGAGTTCTCCCTTATATAGTCTTCAAATCAGGGTTTGATAGCTTTGAAACAAAGCAATCAATATTCACCGTTAGATGAAATCCTGATTTAAGATTCAAGCTAAGTTTGCTTAAAACCAAAGCAATATCTCTCCACTGTTAGATGGTCTTAGCTTGTTACACACAAATGAAATATATATTCATTTAGATATGGGTAACCGGACCTAAATGTGTATGTTGAGTTGGCTCAATAACAGTTAACCGAAGTTAGCCATATGAACATTTTTATATTAACCACATTCATCTAACACTTCTAAATCAAATGATAATCAAATTAATCTAATTATATTACTCATAGAGTTGTTCAATTTTTTATATTCTCATAGAAGTATACAACACACAATTGAAAGAAAATCGGATTTGATTCAAGAGAATCAATTCATGAACATTTAGCCATGGTTTGCAAAGATTGCATTCCTTAATATATAAATGTATTTTTTCATGAGTATGAAGTCATACTTAACCGATTTTAGAACTTAAACCAACTCAGTTTGCAAACGGGTACGCAAACTAGAGTTCCGGACTTTGGTTATGTCCGATAGTTCGCAAACGGGTATGCATACTGTCATACCAGACCTAACTCAGGTGAAACCGTTCGCATACGGGTATGCAAACTTGGTTCCTGGACTTTGACAATTAAAACCGTTTGCATACCGGTACGCAAACTTGGTTCCTGGACCCGAATCATACTACAACAGTTTGCATACTTGTATGCATACTGAGCTATATCCAGACAATGGTTATTTGTTCTAAACTCCCATTTCAATCACTGAAACATCCTTAGAAGACGACAATAGCTTTCTCACATAAACTATTAGCTTATAAGTAATTTTCAAGTGATCGAATGATCAATACAAAACATTCTGAGTCTACATCAAATGATTGTCTCACACAAATCATGTAAGATCTTTCAAGGAAATTTTCACATGATCATCTTTTGACTCATTATTTAGTTTCCAAAAAATAAATTGTTTTCCAACTAAACTCGTCAAAAATAATGATGAAGTAGTTAAAGCAAAAAGCTTTCCAATACATATTTCGAGAAAGATATTAGCGAGTTAAACTCAGCTCGAAATATCAAATGTGTATAATGTAAAAGTATATATAGATATACGACTTAGTCCCATTAGGAGATAGAATAGAATAGACTTCTGAGTGATAGCCACATACCTTTTGTTGATGAAGTTCCTCCAAGCTCTCCTCAGTAGATCTTCGTCTTCAATCGATTAACGTTGTGAAGTCTAAAGCTCTACTACACATTATTATCCTAATCCGAGACATAGCTATAAGTAGACTAGGAAATCAAGACTTATAGTTTTGATCACCTAAACTTGACAAACAAGCTTGAGATAACAACGCTTGCGAGTTCGACCGAGCAGTGCTCTAACAAGTTTAACCTATGAGAACATATCGGATATTCGTCCTAATCACCAAAAATATGATAGCAAAGCAAAAAATAAGCAATACATATATATAATTAATAAAGATTAGGTATTGAAATCATCTCCAATATAAAATTCAAACAAATAAACTTTAATCATTGCAAGATGATAGTACTTGAAATAGCTAATGTAAAACACATAAAAATGCTACTCCAAAAGCTAATGTTCCTCCTTAAAATAATAAGACTAAAATTCCTACAAGGAGTTAACTAGAAACTATAAGCAAAGAGAGTCGGTTCTCAGTAATGTCTTCCTTTTGAGATCACCATCATGAAAGTTTCTTCAGTGTCCTTGATTCTCTTCATAGTGGGTTGATTATGTTCATGAGTTAGAACAATCACTTTACGACTGACAATGCGACTCTTTGGTTATCCTGCTTTCAGAAACAAACTTCTTTTGATTTCGAATCACGACTCTTTGTTTTTCAAGATTTTTATCTTGAGCATCAACAAATTTGGTTAGTTACAATTAAAAATTTACAATTTCAACCTTATAATCATTACAGGTATTAACCAGATCCTTTATGATTTTAACGTACCAAGAATTTTGTTCTTTCATACTCATAGCCAACCTTTTTATGAAGATCCTTGCATGAATATTTCTTCCTTGACATCTTCTTCATCAAGAACAATTGTTTCATTAAAAGTATTTTTGTTTAGTCTGGCCATATTATTAACAAAACTGTAGGACATGTTCTTAAGTAACCTAACCAGCAATCGAAAATCTCAATACATTCACATCCGCCGATTTTATAATCGGAGGATTTGGTTTATATATAAGCTGATTATAACCTATAAACCATCCAGAACAAATTATTAAAAAATAAATAAACCGATATGAATGTTCATATCGACCGATAATTATAGGCTAAAAACCAACAAAATAAATTGACAGTTTCTTAATCAGGAATCGGTCTCGTATCGACCGATTGTACCCTAAAAACAAACATATTTTTTTAAATCAGAATATGTCGATATAAAATGATCCTATTGATCGATTATATTTATTCAACCACGAACAACATCAAACCACAATTGGCAGATGTGTATGTGCGTATCAGTTGATTGTCTAGAATCGGCTAATGTGAACATTTATATTGATCGATTCTGGTTAAATCCATATAACCATTCTAGGATATTTCAAATCTGAATGTATAAATTAATCAAAAACCTAATCAAGGGGAATGGGTTGGTAGAAAAATGCCTAAAAGACTGAAATTGAAATAGATTTGGTTTAAGTTTTTAGGTTTTAATTGTGAGGCTAATTTAGTTATTTCACTCTTTTTAGATACCCCTCATTCCCCTTATTTAGGTAGGAATAAAATTTGGTAGGCCTTAAATTAGCCAGTATATAAATAGATCAGTTAAAGACAGAAACCCCTAGCACAATCAATAATAATTTTTCAAAATGTATTAGTCATTATTGTGATATAATTCAATTAAGAAAGAAGTTCAAATAAAGGGAAAGTGCAAGGTTTACTAAAATACCAATAAGGCTAAGTCTAGTGGAGTAGAAGAGTGGGACGAAATAGACAGAAAGCCTTGGTGTATTCTCAGGTCTTGTTTTTCTCTGCTCGAAAGCAGGGAACGTTAAAAGGGATTTAGACAGGCTTATCCTCGCAAGAAAAAAAAATGAGAAAAAAATGAGAGTTAGATCCTCGTTTTTATATCTTTTCCGATTTAAAATCAATAATTAAACGTAAGGTGAGACCATTTCATTTATTTAAAATCCTAAAAATGAAGATTTAATCCTCTCCCAAATATTAATACATACAAGACCACTTTAATATATTAAGAAATTTTAAATCCTAAAAACGAGGATGGAATCATTGCTTATGCTAAACTTCCCTCCCTCACCACTAGACTCGAGCCTTTCCTAGTGCTTACGTGTCACCACTGTTGAACTACCCATGTACACTCTCCCTCTTCACTAAACTCAACCTAAGTGCAGAAATGGTGATAAGACAAAATCTACTAGCATAAAAGTCCCCAATATATGCAGTCAGTATGACTACAAGCATATGTATTAGTAATGTGGAACTATAAGATGAAGGCAATACAGAGATTGTAGAGATGAGAGGAGAAACAGAGTTTCGAATAAAAAGACTAAAACTTGAACAAAAAGTGAACGAAGGTTAAGAAGATTATAATTCAATATCTTTAGACTTAAAACGTATATCCACTCTAAACATACTCTGCCTATTTATATAGGCTTAAGATAACCGATTAGAAAGTAAATTAAGAAGTTAACTAGAAATAAAATACCTAAACTAAGAATAAAACTATAAAGAGAAGTATGTAAAATAGGAAACAGGGAAAAGAAAGGTAGCTTCTATCCTACGTTTTCAATTGATATGGGATGTACTGCATCAGTCCCCCCTTCTTGAAAATAACTCGCATCTGAGTTAGTTGTAACAAGCAGTTCATCATCACCATGAAAAGTGTAAATCTCTTGGACATTGAATACATTGGATATATTCCAATCTTTAGGTATATCAATCACATAAGCATTGTCATTGATCTTCTTTAAAACCTTAAAAGGGTTGTACTTCTTCATTTTGGTCTTGTTAAGTTCTAACTAGAAATCTTTCTTTGCGCAGATAAATCATGACCATCTCTCCTTCCTGAAAAGACTCGTAACGTTTATGCTTATCTGCAACATCCTTGTACTTGGCATTAGAATCCTAAAGTTTTGATTTCACTTCATGATGAAGCTGAGAAACTTGTTTTATCAAATTATCAGCCTTGACATTGGAATTATGTAACTAAGGAAGTACTACTAAGTCTAAAGCATGATTAAGCATCTTAGAATAAATAATTTCAAACAAAGTCTTACCAGTAGATCTATTTACTGAAGTGTTAAATGCAAACTCCATATGAGGTAGTAAAGTATCCCAGTATTTGTTGTTATCAACACATTTAACTTTAATTAAATTTCCCAAAGAATGATTGACCACTTTAGTTTGTCCATCTGTTTGAGGATGAGAAGTAGTGTTGAACTGCAAAAACAATGTATTCTAAAAATAACTCGAGAATTTGGTATCATTATCAAAAGTAATAGACTTAGGAATTCCATGTGAACGGACCACTTCTTTGAAGTATAAAGACGCAACATTGGAAGCATCCGTAGACTTTTTATAGGCAATAAAATGAGCCATCTCAACCACCACCATAACAAAATCATTTCCTCTAGCTGTACGAGGTAATTAATCCAAGAATAAAGTTTATACTAATATCAACCCAAGGAGCTTCAGGAACTGGTAATGAAGTATATAGGTCAGTATTTATGAATTGAATCCTTAGATTGTTGACAATCCGTACACTTCATGACAAATTTTTGTCATCACGCTTTATAGAAGGCCAATAATATTTTTCTTCAATAAGTGCAATGGTTTTATCTCGACCTAAATATCCACCAAGTCCACTTTCATGCAATTCACGTACTAAATGAAGATGTAAAGAGCTATTAAGGATATAAAGAAGATTACCTTTAAATAATAAGCTATCTTGAATGAGAAAATCATCAACTCCATGAGCTAAAGAACTGCATTGCTCCCAAAGTGACTTGAAATCTACATCTTCAGCATAAATATCTTTAATGTAATAAAAAACAAAGCTTTCATTGCGAATAGTTGAAAAAGATGTTTTCTCTTTTACTTAGAGCATGTGCAACGTGATTTAATTTTTTTTACTTTTGTGTTTGATAGAGAAAGTGTACTTATTAATTGTTGATAACCAACGATCATGCATACGATTAACCTTTGCAAAAGTCTGTAGAAACTTCAATGCATGGTTATCAGTATTGATGACAAATTCACGATGAACCAAATAAGTATGCCATTGTTTAAAGTGCTTGCACCAGAGCAAGTAATTCTAACTCATATGCAGACCATTTCTCTATGTATCAAAATTCTTCTCGCTGTGATAAGCAAGTGGATGTCCTTCTTGTGATAACACTGCTTCAATTCTAATAATAGAAGTATCACAGTCAATTTGAAAAGGTTTAGAGAATCCAGGCATAACAAGTATATGAGTTGAGCATAATTTCTCTTTAATAGTATTAAAACTCTTATCGGCTTCTTTTGTCCAAATTAAATGAACTTTTCTTTCTTTAAACAATCTGTAAGAGGTGTAGCAATGATGCCGAAATTTCTCACAAAACACCTATAAAAAGAAGCTAAATTATGAAAACTTCTCACCTCTTTAATACAAGTGGGGACAGGCCAATCCAAAATAAATTTTACTTTAGAAGGATCCACATGTATACCTTTAGAAGATATCACATATCCTAAGAAAGTGACTTCATTTGACATAAAAGTGCATTCCTTCAAATTCAAAAATAATGAGTGATCATGTAACACCTTGAATACCTTAGATAAATGATTGAGATGTTCCTTAGCTAGTACTGCGAGTAAAATCAAAATATCATCAAAATCAAAGTAGTCGAAATCGTTCCTCGGTCATACTTGTTGGGGAGCGAGGAGCTATAAGTTCGGACTTGAAAACTGCCAAAACTCGGTCTAATACCTATTTATTAGAGACTTATATTTTTATGCTCACAAGTCATGGTTTCCACCTAATTATAATTAAAATCTTAAAATTATCATGTAATTTAGTGTGTAATATTGTTATATTGAACGTATTTATTATGTACTTAGAGGTTTTTCTATTTGATAGCCCCCATTTGAGGGGTTACGACAATTTTATTTTCTGATTTTAGTGCATGCAAGGCCAACTCGGAAAAATCATTAACTCGTTTTGTTCATAAATCGGTCCAAATCGACAAAATCATTCGCCTTAATCGCTAAAAATCGGAAATGGCTTGGAATCGAAAATCACCTCAGTCATATTATTTTGACTATACTGATCAAAATACACCATTACAAACTGACTAAGAAAGGGTTGTAGCACCTAGTTCATGAGTCTCATAAAGGTGCTATGAGCATTAGATAATCCAAATGGCATAACAAGCCATTCATATAATCGTTCTTTTGGTGAAAATTGTCGAGCCAGCTAACAAATCTACCATATCATCAATACATGGAATGAGAAATCTATAAGGAATGGTGATACCAATCAAAGCTCTGCAATCTATGCACATTCTCCAACCATTGTCTTTCTTAGGTGTTAGAGCACTGCTCGGTCGAACTCGCAAGCGTTGCTATCAAGCTTGTTTGTCAATGTTAGTGATCAAAACTATAAGTCTTGATTTCTAGTCTACTTATAATGATGTCTCGGACTAGGATAGATTGTGTAGTTGAGCATTAGAATTCACGGCGTTCATCATTTGAAGACGAATAACTACTAAGGAGATCTTGTGGAACTTCATCAACAAAAGGTATGTGGAGACTAAAACTCATCTATCACTTGGAAAGTCTATTTCTACTCTATCTCATATAATGAGACAAAAGTCGTATTGCTATATAGTATTCGATTATGCACATTTGAGATTTCGAGCTGAGTTTAACTCGCTTACATATTTCTCGAAATATGTGTTGGTAAGCTTTCGTTTCGACCAAGTTCATCTTATATTCTTGACGAAAGTCAAAAGATGATCATGTGAAAATCGCCGAATAACATCTTACATGATTTGTGTGATACAATCATTTGGTGTAGACTTGGAATGTTTCGTAATGATTATTTCAATAACTTGAAAATTGCTTTGATGCTAATAGTTCGTGAAAACAGCTATTATCATCCTCTAAGAATGTTTCAATGATTGAAATAGAGTTTAGAACACTTAACCATTATTGGATTATGAACATAGTATGTTTTCTTGCATATATGTAAATCCATGTCCGGGAACCATAGTATGCATACTCGTATGCATACCTGTTGGTTTGTGAAAGTCCGGGTACCTAAATACACATACCGGTACACGTACTGGCGTAAGGTTTGGGTCCAGGAATTTCTGCTGAGTTTGGAGGTATGCGTACCCGTTCGCATACTGGCGAGCCCAAACTTGGTCCGGCTACTTAAGTATGCGTACCCGTTTGCATACTTGAGTGGTTAAAGTTCTAGAATCGGTTGTGACATGAACTAATACATTTATATAATAAGGAATACAATCTTTTGCAAACTGTGGCTATAATGTTCATGAATTGATTCGAGTGAATCAAACCCATTTTGCTTCAATTGTGTTCTTGTATACTTCTATGAGAATATAGCAATTGAAAAACTCTATAACTAGTTTCATTTGAGTCATTTGAACTAGTTGTGGTTAAGATGAATAAGATTGATATGAAAGTGTTCATATAGCTAACTTTGGTTAACTACTGTTGAGCCAACCTAGTGTACACGTTTAGGTACGGCTACTCAAACCTAAATGAAGGTACATTTCATTTGTGTATAACAAGATAAGTTCGATCTAACGGTTGAAAGATATTAGCTTGAATCTAATCAGGTTTTCATCTAACGACGAATATTGAATGCTTTGTTACCAAGGTAACTTAGATTGCAAACCCTGGTTTGAAAACTATATAAGGGAGAACTCTAGCAACTGGGAAACCAAATCCCCACACCTTATGTGTGATACTAGTTGCGACTAGAGTCGATTCTCCTTTAACCTTAGGTTTTCTCCAAAACCCTGTAGGTTAAAGATTTGAAAACTTCATTGGGATTGTGAAGCCAAACCCAACTATTTTCTCTGTAGTTGTGTGTTCTGATCTTACTTCTGCTATCGTGATTGAGTATTATCTTTTCTAAGATTTTCTTGAGATTTATCTCCGGTAGGTAAGATTAAAAGTAGTCACAAACATCTTTGTCTCATCGTTTGTGATTCCACAATATCTTGTTTTACTTCCATACGATTAAGATTATTGTGAGGTGATTGATAATACTAGGCTGTTCTCCGGGAATATAAGTCCGGTTTATCAATTGGTTCCTGTGCACCTTGATTTATCAAAAGACGAAACAAAACTCATTGGTATTTCTGTGGGAGACATATTTATCTATTCCAATAGACTTTTCTGTGTGAGACAGATTTGTTTATCAAGTCTTCGACTTTGGGTCGTAACAACTCTTAGTTGTGGGTGAGATCAACTAAGGAAATCAAGTGCGTAGAATCCTGCTAGGGTTCAGAGATGTAAGGAGCGTAACTGTACCTTGATCAGTGTGAGATTGATTAGGGCTCAACTACATTCCAGTTCGAAGTTCATTGGTAGTAGGCTAGTGTCTGTAGCGGCTTAATACAGTGTGGTGTTCAAAGCTGGACTAGGTCCCGGGGTTTTTATGCATTTGCAGTTTCCTAGTTAACAAAATTTCTGGTGTCTGTATTATTTATTTTCCGCATTATATTTTGTTATATAATAGAAATATCACAGGTTGTGCATTAAGTTCAATCAGTTCTTAAATCCGGCCTTTGGGTTGTTGATTGAATTGATTGACACTTGGATATTGGTTTGTGATACAGTCTAAGTTATTTATTTTATTCAATCGGGCTCGCAAATTCCTATTTGTTTGATTGCAGATTGAATTGAGAAATTAAGATATAACTATTTGATATACTTTTCTATAGATTGAGTCTGACTGTCTAGTTGATTCTCATGAAAGTATATTGGAGTTTGTCCATTCATATTGCGAAATATTGGGTGTGGTTATTAGACACCCGGTTTTTCATTAGGTACCAAAAATGCAGAACAAGTACAAGGACTGTTGCTAAGCCTAATCAGCCCTTTAGCCAATAAATCATCTACTTGTCTTTGTAAATTTTTATGTTCAGAAGGACTTAATAAGCTACAAGTATGAGATCAATGCTATGTTGACCTTAAAGGAGGTAAATTCACAGGCAATTCTTCAGGAAATAAATAATTGTATTGAGACAATAAAGGTTGTACCTGAGTAGGGATCGTCTCCATTGGTTTGTTGTCTTTATGGCAACTCAAGGTATGAGTTTGAGTAAAAGAACGAGAGATAGTAGCCACCGAAGCACTGATCTTGTCATCACTGTGTTTTTTGAAGATTGAAGAAGAATTAAAAGGATGCAAAATTTCTTTTTTGCCATCTTAATAAAATGTGTAGGTGTTTTCAAAACAATTGTGAATTGCACGCATGTCATACTGCCAAGGTCTTCCAAGGAGAAGGTGTGTAGCATTCATATAATCACATCACATAAGACTGATTCTTCAAACCCAAAAAAATAGAAAGTCACTACACATTGATATGTGATACGCTGAGTAGAAGACTTGTTGACCCATCTTACAGAATAAGGATTAGGATGTGGTATAGCAGAAAGACCTAATTTTTCCACAACAATTGAGGCTATGTAGTTATCTACATCAACACTGTCAATTATGATATCGCAAACCTTTCTTCCAATAAAAACTTAGTTTTAAAGATGTTATGTCTTTGAGAATAACAAGGCTGAGTCTGCATGAGTGGGCGAATTAAACCCACAAAATGGTCACCATATTCTTCATGTAAGTCATTACAGTCAACTTCGTTACAGTCTTCATCATCCAATGCTTCAGTAGCCTATGATTCATTGTAAGCTGGAATGTCTCCAATAAAACCATTAAATCGGTGACAATCAGCAGAAGGATGACCAGTTTGATTACATTTATTGCACTTATCTTCACTAAATTTGGAATATGCATTTGCTGGTTTTGATGGAGGTAGAAATTGTTGTTGAGTTTTTTTTAGAAAACCAGATACCTGTAGGTTTAGATTGTTGTTGTTGAATAGGTTGAATCTCAATAGGAGATGGAAGAATGGGTGAAATTTACTGGTAAAGGAGTCTGAGAGTATGCAAAATTAATTAGTGGTTGTTGTGAACGTTGAATTTGATGTATACTCTCCTCTTGATAATTATAACTCGGAGAAGAATAATTATTATTATCTTGGTAGCTACCAAAAAAATATTATTGCGTCTTATAGCTGTTTACATAATGAGATTGACGAGGTTGAGGAAATTTAGAAGAATGTAGAAGACATGTTTCAATTTTGATAGCTTGTTGAATAACTTCCACCATGGTAAACACAGATTGTGCCATACTGTGTTGAATCAGTCGATTTAAACCTTCAATGAACCTAGACACCAATTGCTCATTTGTTTCATGTACTGATTACGCGCAACTAAATTATAAAACTCAGACACATACTCTTCTACAGGCCTAGCTCCTTGCTGATAGTTTTGTAACTTAACAAAGAGTTGTTGTCTGTAATCTTGAGGTAAAAACTTATCTATAATTAATTGACGAATACGTCCCCATGTATGTACTGGTGTTCTAGAATACTTCATTATATCCTCACAAAGCTTTTACCACCAAGCAGCAGCTCCACCTTTAAGCTTATAAGCAACAATCTTGACCTTGGATTCATCAGGTACTTCCATAAACTGAAAGAAAGCTTCAACTTCATAGAACCAATCCATCAATTCTTCAATACTGAAACTCCCATTAAAGTTAGGAATGTCAGCCTTCAATTTATACTCTGGTAAAGAACTATAATAGGTTTGACCGGTTTTAAGTCGTCTATCTTCGATCTATCTCTTATGTTGTTCGTTTCAAGAGAATCATCATCATCACCGTCTAGTTGAAAACTGAAGTTTCCTTTCCTGGATTATGAAGAAAACTTTCATGTTGTTTCTTATTCCTTGCGGTTTCCAATATATGCTATGGAATATCATCAATGTAAACAAAACTATGTTTCTTTGGTGAATGAGCATCTTTGTTCTTACCAGATGACTCTAAAGACTTCTCTAGTGAAACGGGGATAGTATCTAAAGGTTTAATACGTAAAACTTCCATGTTTGAATTCAAGAGATAAAATTTATTATTAACCTCAATCTGGAAGGGGTCAAAATTATAAGTTAGCTTGGTAACCGTAATTTTCAAGTCTTCAGCCATTGAAAATTTTCGGAAAAGAAAAAGGTAGGGTTTGTCCATTTTTGAATTGCGGAGGAGAAAATAAGGATCAAATCCTAGATGAAAATCTAAGAGTAGTAGACTCTGACACCAACTAATACTATAACATAGAGGAAATACGGAGATTGCAGAGATGAGAGAAGAAACAGAGTTTCGAATAAGAAGACTAAAACTTGTACAGAAAGTGAATGAAGGTTAAAAAGATTATAATAATTCAATATATTTAGACGTAAAAATTATATCCACTCTAAACATACTCTGCCTGTTTATATAAGCTTAAGATAACCGACTAGGAACTAAATTAAGAAATTAACTAGAATTAGAATACCTAAGCTAAGAATAAAACTATAAAGAGAAGTACGTAAAACAGAAAACAAGGAAAACAAAGGTAGCTTCTATGCTACGTTTTATGGGGTGTACTGCATCAAGCATTCCTATTCTAGGCCGTTGTTGCTTTAGCTTGTCCCATTTCAGTTAGAAAGCCGCTAACATGGGAACATAGCATCCTTAACGTACACGAGACTTAAGTTGAAAAAAATTAGGGCTTCTTTTTTCTTTCAATTATATATTCTTTTTTATCTATATACATATAAATAAGACAAGAATGGAAAACTAAACACTCATTAAAAAAAATCGAAACTTCAAATATATGTCGAATAATAACAACTAAATCGTGGCTACAAGTAAGAAAATTCAACAAACAAGAACTTAGAATAAAAACATTATTCAAAAACAATTACAAGATAAATTTAATATTTTACATTTTGGAATGCCAAGAGTATCACATAGTATATTTTATTATTTTTAAATATAAAAGTAAAACATAAATCACATATGAGAAACAAAATATTTTAGATGACTTATACTGTGTGAGATGTTTTTTAGGTTACCCATACAAAATGTTTATTATCAGTGATAAGAAGAAAAAAAATGAAGAGCAATACTTTTAGTGTAACAAAAACCTAAAAAGAGAAAGAAAAATATTGGTAGTAGGGCACTCTCATGTTAAGAATTTAATTTTTCATAAACTATAGAGAAACCAAATAAGACTAAGCTACGTGTGTGTGTGTATATATATATGTGTTTATGAGATTTTCTTGGGACATTTTATCCTTTGGGCCTACGGAGGTCGACCATCACGTCCTACATAAAAGATGGCTCTACATGGTAAGAAATTCCGTAAGAAAAGGCTTCCAAACAACCAAACAAGATAGCTCGACAAGACGCCGAACCCTTTCCACTTATAATCATTTTTGTGAAAAAAATAAACCAAACTAGATTTATACCCCGCTATGTGTCATATCTCAAAACCACCAACCACCACTTTCACATACACCCACAGGGTGCGTAATGGTGAGAAATAGACCCTTTTACCCTAGTTTCTTTTTTTAAAGCATTTTTTTTCTTGAGGTTGATGGAGATACTACCTTTACTAAATCTGCGAATTTGGTTTCATAAATTACCAGCACTTGTCAAATAGTTGCAGAGACTCCATGAACCAAATATTAAAGTAATACTAAATCAAAAACAAAATTGAATACTAGAGTATTACTCTCTCCGTCCCACTTAAATCGCATAAATAAGTTTTTTTAGTAAAAATGTACCAAATTTCTTCCATGTTTTCCCCCAAAATTTCATGATTATCAAGAAGGAACTAAAAACTAGTAATACTCATTAATGTTTTTGCAAAACTCTTTTTCAGCAACTGATTTGGGACTGAGGGAGTATTAGAGTTTATTAAATCAAATATATAAGTCATACTAAATGCTGAATAATAAAATATCAAATAATACTTAAAAAAAAATATGTAGAAAAAAAATACTTCATCTCATGTGACGGATAAGAAACTTACGCCTAAGATGCCCAACCACAGGACAAAACTCTTGGATGTGCCACTCATAACGCATTGATCGGACCTTAAATCTTCAAGCTCACCAGGCAAATACAAGTTTCTTTGACATTGCAAACATGGTAGGACCCAATTTTTTTTTTTTTTTTTTTTTTTTTTTTTTTTTTTGCAAATAGGAAATTCATTAAAAGACTAACTTGGGGAGTTAGTAACCGTTAATACAGAACTAGTACATACATCTAATGTGGAATGAGCCTGATCTTTCTTAACATAAGATTTATCTACTAATAAAGACGAACTAATACAGGACGTCCCAATTTAAGTTATATCTAAAGTGTTTTGACTCCTTAGCTAAAATGTCTACCACATTGTTTGCAGTTCAGTGAACAAAAAGAAAACCTAGAAAATTAGAACAAAAGTTGATTTCCTTCTTGACTTCCTCCATTATAGCCGATGGTTTCCCATTTAGATAATCCAAAAGATTTCTGCAATCTCCTTTGATGCTGAAATTTTTTAGGATGCGTTCCTTAGCCCATTTGACTGCCTGCAACAGACATATTGCTTCTGCTTCTTCCGGGGATATTGTTGTGCAAGGTCATGCTCCTTCTTGTTCAAATTCACATGTAACTCTTCATGTCGCTTTGGAAATGGAGATGGTGAGAACGAGAGAGGGAGGAGTGATTCTAATTATTTGTTGTGCTCTTTTAAGTTAGATCCATATTGATCAATTTGGACTTCTGGTTGAGTTGAATTAGAGTTTCCGGCAGCTGATGATAATGCTAAGTCAGGAATAGCTATGTGAAATGCAACTTCAGAACCATTAGGAGAATCAGATATAGATAACTTAAAACCTGGGTTCAGAGTACAATGAGTGGTATTGAAATTTTTGATTAAGGAAGAAGGAATGACTGATAAAGGTGAATCAAAAGTTTCATTGGCATTTTCAAAAGGAAAAAGAAACAAGTTGCTCAGGAATACTCTAAAGTTGCTAGATATGAGGAATATATGAAGAAGCAGAGGTCCAGAGTTATGTGGTTAGTTCTGGGCAATTATAATACCCATTTTTTTTCCTCATAATTCTATCAAAAAAAGAAGATCTAGGAACAATATCCTTAGTCTTACTTCTAGAGATGCCAGTGTGCTGATTGATGATAAAGATATTGCTAATGAATGTATTGAATTCTTTGATGACTTGTATGATGGTACAAGATGTGGTGCCATCTAATGTTGAGATGATTGAGTCTTTATCTTTTGCTAGAATGGTTGGTATTGAAGATTGTGATGAAGTTATCAAACCTGTTTTTAGGGATGAACTTATTACTGCTCTCTCTTTTATTGAGTCTAATAAGGCTCCTAGGCCTGATGTCTTTTCAAGCCACTTCTTTAAGGTTTGTTGGATTATTATAGGTGGTGATTTTGTAGTTGTTATCCTTTTTTTTCAAGAGTTCAAAAATGCTTCAAGAAGTTAACAGTACCTTTGTAACTTTAGTGGCCAAGAAGGAGAATCCTAATGGTGTTGTGGATTATAAACTCATAGTCTGTTGTGGTGTTGTTTATAAGTGCATTGCAAAAAAATTGTCTTTGAGAATAAAATTTCTGTTAAAGTTCTTGATTTATCCTTGTCAGTATGCTTTCGTTGATGGTAGATCCATTCAAGAAAATATAATGCTATCTCATGAAATTGTAAGGAACTATCATAGGCCTATATGGACTCCTAGATGCACTTTGAAAATTGATTTGAGAAAGGTCTATGATACTGTAAGTTGAAAGGATGTCATTACTACCTTAAGAAAGATGGGTTTTCCTGATATGTTCATTGGTTGGATTAAACTGGGTATTTCCTCTCCAAAGTACTTTATTCTTATTAATGGCTAATGCTTAAAAAAAATAAAAATGGCTATCCCTATGGTTACTTTGGTGCTAGTAGAGGGTTAAGACATGGGTGTCCTCTTTCACCATATCTCTTTGTTATGGTGATAAAGCTATTGGGTATTATTTTCCAAAAGAAGGTCGTTGAGGGCAATTTTGGTCTGCGTCATAGGTGCAACATAACAAATTTGATACACCTTTGCTTTGCAGATAATGTTCTTATGTTCTTTAAAGGTACTCCACAAGCTACTGCTAGTGTTAAACAGGGTATCATAGAGTTTGGAGAATGCACTGGGCTTCAAATGAATCACCATAAGACCTCTCTCTTTTATTCTGCTATTGGAGATGAGAATTTGCAGTCCATCATACCTATTCTTAATTGTCAACATGACAACTTGCCTGTAAGGTATTTTGGTGTACCTTTGCTTTCCACTAGAATGTCATTTTATGATTGTCATATTTTACTGTGTAGAATTAAGTCAAGAGTGGTCTTGAAAATATCAATACTTATCTTTTGTTGGCAGATTGACTCTTACTAAACATGTGCTATCTGGTGTTGTGTTTTATTGGCTTACTTGTTTCATTCTTCCTAAAGAGTAGTTCAAAAAATCCATAGAATATTTGAAAGATTATTAAGGGATGGTTGTGAGTTGGGTAAAAAGCATTGTCCCATCAGTTGGTACACTATTTGTTTGCCATATAACGAAGGAGGATTGAAGTTAAAGATGTTGAGATATCTAATGCTTCTGCCAACCTAAAGCACCCCTGGGATTTAATTTTTGGAAGGGATTTTATTTGGACTGATTGGGTTAAGAAGAACCTTATTAAAGATAATGATCTTCGGTCCTTGTCAACTCCTCAAGATGCTTCTTGGTGTTGGAGAAGGGTTCTTGATCAGAGAGTGATAGCTAAGGATATGATTTTTATCTGGCTTCTATTTATCATAGTTCTAATTATGTGAAAATCTCTGAAGATGAGTTCTCTTTGGACTTTAAAGAAACTTTGGCTGCTGATAAATCTAGGAAGATTTTTATTACACATTAGATATTTTTGATTTTTTGTTTTGTTTTGGTTGTTTTCTTGTATTGGCTGGGGTCTCCGTTTGTTGTATCAAAATAAATAAATAAATAAATAATTCAGATACACATACAAAATGCGAATCCCGTCCAAATGTATCCATTGAAAATTGTCACAGGTTCTCATAACCCAAATGCAATACCAACTTGACAATGAGACTATACTCCACAAAACAATTTCAGCCAACTCGCACTTAGCCAATACTTCAACTTCTTGACTAATTCTCTATTCAGCCCATACTAAATAGAGGTTTTGCTCACAAATCTTCCAAGCTTTAAACCAAATACACATACTCCTCTTGATGCATAAACAATAAACCAAAACAAGGGACAAATGCACCAACAGAACTTAGCTTTAAACAAGGCCGTAACCTTTTATTTATTACACACTTAGGGTTACACACTCTTCTTGTTTCGGATTACCTAATCCCTTCACAAGTTCAGGCTTATATAGCCTTACAAAATCTATTTACAAGTAACTGTCAGGCAGTTACAGATTTACTTTATACCAGGAAGTTATCCAACCATGCCAACTGATCCAACTACATTCTAAAGCCAAACAAACAGGTCCTAGCCTTCAGAAATGCATAAAGCAAGGCAACTTCCGTGTAACCAACTCGAAACCGTCAAGGCCATGTGCCCGACACATGTCACCCAGCCTTATTGCACAATGATTGTGTCTGCTAGCCAAAGTCATGCAATATCATTCTCCTAATGATGCAAGTGTGCTAATGCAAGTCTTACTTGCATGCCTGCACGCCTCATGCATACAGGTTACTTGCCAAACTCATTTGGCATATCTTGATGGTAATCTCGCATCATTGGCCATGTCTAAAACCTGTTTGGCACATGCCATTGTCTAGCTGCAACTCATACATGCACTCCGCATATCTGACCTTGGCCAAGTCACTGATAATGCGAAACTGTTGTGCATCATCACTTGGACACTTTTATTTCTATGAGGTAATGGCGACGCCTTCGCCGCGCAAAAGAAATCCATGCCCAAAATCAGGTCATAATCATCCATGACCATCACTTGAAAATCTAGTTTTCCTTTCCATTCTCCAACTTGCACATCTGCATTACAAACTTTCACTCGACTGGTTTGTGGTTATGTGTTAACAACTTTGATGGTGCTAGCCTCGCTAGTAACTGTTAAGTTCAATGTCATGGCAACATCTGGATGAATAAAGGACTTGGTAACACCGGTATCATCCATCGCTAATACCCACTCTCCATTGATCTTCACATCAATGTACATCAGTCCAGAAGATATATTCTTCTTGGTGTGTGCTTTGCTCCCTAGCAAACGACTGATGTTGCGATGTTGGTCCATACGAACATCATGCTGAGCCCTCCCAGCATCGTGCTATTTCTCATCAGCACTTGCAGCGTCTCCGGTACCCTTAGTGCAGTTCTGATATGTAGAATAACTCGTTTCACCCTCATCAAGTTGTTCCGAGGACATCCTTCGTGTATGATTATCGCTTGAAGATTCTTGGATTAATGGTTCACATACCTTTAATGCTAACCTTTGGCTTGATCTTCGCCCCATCCTTTGTATGCCTTGTACTTTCTGTGTGGATCCTTCACTTCAAATACAATTCACGGCCAAACTCAAGAACAACAACAAATTCACTCAGCCTTCTATAATCCAACGTGAACAGAGAGACTCTTAACCAGCGCTCTGATACCCGAATTGTCATAGGTTCGCACAACCCAAATGCAATACAAACTTGACAATGGCAACTATGCTCCACAACACAATTTCATCCAACTCACACTTATCCAATACTTTAACTTCTTGACTAATTCTCTATTCAGCCCATACTAAATAGATGTTTTGCTCACAAATCTTCCAAGCTTTCAAACAAATACACACACTCCGCTTGATGCATAAACAATAAGCCAAAACAAGGGACAAATGCACCAACAGAACTTAGCTTTAAACTAGGCCGTAGCCTTTTATTTATTGCACACTTAGGTCATGTTTGGCAGCTTAGATATCCCCATCCTAGGATGGGTTATCCAGATTAAACGGTTATATCGTGTTTGTCTCTCCTAAATTCTAACTTGGGATAAGAATAACAAATCAACCGTGATTTTCGTAGCCTCAAAAAGTACGATTAAGGTATTCTCTCGAATTCTTGTTTTTCCCATTTCCTCGCCAAGAATAGAATGACACAATCCCACCCACGAATTCCAGTATCACCACTACTAAACCCACGATTGGGTTTTTCTCAATATATACTGATGCAAATCTTCATCGTTTATACACGAAATCGATACAAGGTATTCTTCTTTACTAATCTATTTTAACAAATTCATCTCAGTAATTTCTATGATTCAATTTATTATCATGCAAATCTGATTTGCAAGTTACTATAAAATCTGATTCAATTTGTTTTTTTACAGAGGGTTTTCATATCAAATCTGCTACAAATCAATTACAAGTTCCTGGTACCATCTTCATCCTCTCCTTTTTTCTTATCATCTTCGTTTATCCATGAATATTTATCAATCTTCTTATTATTGTGTATGTTGTCTTTTGTTTTTTTTAATTGCATGTTGCTGGTATCATCTTGATAGATTAATGATTTAGGTTGTCTGTTGATATTGGTTGTTAAATTTGTAATGAACATTTGATAGACCCAAGTTAAAATAATACCCAATTTGGGAAAGGAACTTTTCATGGTTGATTGAATCAGTAGGTGAGCAATACTAGAATATGATTATTTTTTTCATTAGTTCATTATGTCCATGACAAGTTTTATTTGAGTAATTACTAGCTCTCTTTTCTAGTTTACAGGAACATATAATCTAATGATGATACTATGTGTATGTTGTGTGGCCATTATTAAATTTCATGAAAAATTTGTTTAACAATAGCTTACGTAGACAGTTAATTATAGAATATGGAAAGTGATCAATCATCCAACCCCCAAACTGGAAGGCTCGGTATTGATGGAACACAAATACCAGCAATGACTAAGATTTTCATTGCATTGATTGCAGATAGGAAACGTCAATGGTTGTTATCAAAGCTTAATGTTCCTGCATACTATCCTTGCACTTTAAGTGACTAGATGTCTGATTCGGGTGAAGTTTGGTCATATAAAAAGTTTGTCAGAGATTTCAAATTATTAGGTTATGTTTAAGTTTCTTTTCATTTAGTTTACTTTATGTCAGAGATTTAGTTTGGTTGTTGTTTAAGTTTGTTTTTATTTTAGTAGTTTGTGTCAGACATTCTAGTTTGCTTGGTGTTTATGTTTAAGTTATGTTGGTTTAGTAGTTTGTGGCAGAGATTTTAGTTCAGGGTACAGTAATGCTAGTTTCTCTTTCGTTATATATGAGCTATGTTTCTGGCGCATGAATTAAATTGAACTGTCTTTATTTTTAATGTTTATCGTTGATGTTGATTTTTAATTTTCAGTATGTTTTTCCATTGGTAGAATCATTTTTAATCTTCTGTATTCTTTATGTCAGTAGGTACATATACGATATCATATTATGGCAAGTTCTGATGATGAAGAAGAGTTGATAGTAATAATAGTAGTAGCTACAATAGCATTACTTGCTTGTTATTATCAATACTTTGTGGAGAAAACAATATGCCATGATTCAATTCTTAGTGGTTCAGCTCATGTAGATGAAGTTTTAAATGGTCATGATGCATGATGTCAGGATAGTTTTCGTATGGAAAAACATGTTTTTTTAAGATTATGTGATATGTTGAAAGAAAAGGAGTTACTTCGTCACAGTAATGGAGTTCGCATTGGAGAAAAAGTAGCAATTTTTATGCTTGTTGTTGGTCATAATGAACATAACAGGATACTTCAAGAACGTTTTCAACATTCGGGCGAGACAATTAGTAGACACTTCAATGCAGTCTTGGATGCTATTGTTGCACTCACAGATGATTTTCTTGTACTAGCAGGGCCTGATACCCCCACTGAAATCTTAGAAAACCCAAGATTTTATCCATACTTCAAGGTATGCATATCTTCAACCAAACTTGATCACATAAACTCAATTAGTTTTTACTGTATATATAAATATGTTTGTATTCACAGTCAACTAATTTTTACTCATATTATTTTCATTATAGGATTGTATAGGAGCCATTGATGGAATACAAATACCAGCCATGGTTGGTCTCGACGAACAAGTCCCTTTTTGGTGCAGAAAAGGGTTCATTTCGCAAAATGTTTTAGTAGCATGTTCCTTCGACTTACAGTTTCAGTATGTTCTAGCGGGTTGGGAAGGCTTGGCTGCTGATTCACGCATACTAGATTCAACTCTAACAAGATGCGATAGATTAATTGTGCCCGAAGGTATAACGTACTATCATATATTTTGCATTCTACTTCCAAATACTATTGCCAACCCATGTTCCTAGCTTTGACATTAAGTTAGATTCCACGTAACTGTTAATTTGTTTCATAAATTGAAGTTATATCCTATCAATTTATACTCAGTAGTCCAGTCTTAAGCGATTTAGGGCATCCACCTGTTCGCTTATATGGGATCTCTTGTTAAGATCATTTTGTTGTTCGATCGAATTATTTTTGGGCATCCATTTGTTTGCTTATATGATGAATCATTTTGTGCGTAGTCTTATGGATGTTTTTAGCAGTGGAGCTCAATCTACTTTTTAACTCGGTCTCTTTTTAACCAAAGTACTGTGTTAAGTGGTAAGTCACCATGGTTAATACAGGGTTCCAGTTGGGAGTCATTTTGAACTTCAGTGTTCCTCAAAGTTTCCAATTAAAAATTTCATAAACATTAATAATGATATGGCATTGCAAAAATCTGTTGGGGGATATTTGTAGGATGCATTACATAACGCAGTTAGCTACATTTCGGCTATCTTTTACCTAGGCATATGTAAAGTCAATTTTTATGGTCACATTAATGGGAAGCTGTCCTAAATTTTTCACAACTTGATTGATAACTTAGCCTTTTTTTGTTGGTATAGGGAAATTTTATCTCGCTGATGCAGGATTCGCCAATATGCCGCAGTTTATTACTCCATATCGTGGTGTCCGTTATCACTTGAAGGAATTTGGTGGAAATCTTCCAAAAGATGCAAAGGAATTATTCAATCTCCGACATGCATCATTACGAAATGCAATTGAACGCGCTATCGGTATACTTAAAAGACGCTTCACTATTTTACAAGTTCAGCCTCAATATCCATTCGAATCACAAGTGAAAATTGTACTTGCATGTTGCATCCTTTATAACCACATCCGCAGAGAGTGCATTAATGACTTGATTTTTGATGATGAGAACTTACAAAACTTACTAGAAACCGATCCAAGAATGCAACAAGACAGTGAATGCCATACACTTGGGAGAAATAAACAACGAGAAGTAGCTTCAGAACTTCGAACTTCAATCGCAGATACAATGTGGAATGATTATCAGCGTCGTCGTCGCGACTAATGTTTAACGTACTGTTTATTTTGTGAAAATATTTGACACTAGACCTGGATACTGTTATTTGCATACTGTTGTTTAAATTCGAGAGCGAAACAAACATGATTCAAGTTATACTTAGGATATCTGTTGTGTGATTGAGTTGTTAACCAAACAACCTCTATGTTAATATAGGATAAGATAAAATTTGAGACAAACATCATTTAAGTTGACCAATTCCTGATTAGATAAAGGATATCTCTACTTAGGATATGTTGTTCCGTTTCCAAGCTGCCAAACAGACCCTTAGGGTTACACACTCTTCTTGTTCCGGATTACCCAATCCCTTCACAAGATCAGACTTATATAGCCTTACAAAAGCTATTTACAAGTAACTGTCAGGCAGTTACAGATTTACTTTATACCAGGCAGTTAGCCAACCGTGCCAACTGATCCAACTACATTTTAAAGCCAAACAAACAGGTCCTAGCCTTCAGAAATGCATAAAGCAAGGCAACTTCCGTGTAACCAACTCGAAACCGTCAAGGCCATGTGCCCGACATATGTCATCCAGCCTTGTTGCACAATGATTGTGTCTGCCAGCCAAAGTCGCGCAACCATTGCTGAGCATCATTCTCCCAATGATGCAAGTGTGCTAATGCAAGTCTTGCTTGCATGCCTGCACGCCTCATGCATACATGTTACTTGCCAAACTCATTTGGCATCTCTTGATGCTAATCTCGCATCATTGTCCATGTCCAAACCCTGTTTGGCACATGCCATTGTCTAGCTGCAACTCATACATGCACTTCACATATCTGACCTTGGCCAAGTCGCTGATAATGCGTAACTGTTGTGTATCATCACTTGGCCACTTGACAGCCTTGTCATACCAACCATATTCTTTGCTTCTTTCCGCTTGCAGCTACGGAAAACAAAATTACCAAAATAGTCGAAAGCCAGGGCAGTTGTGGATCCTCTACCGAACCAAGCAAAAGCCAGCATCTCTAATCCTACGATAGGAATCCATGAAAATTCCAAGTTACGGATCGATATCGAATCTGACGGTTTACATCTTCAATAGGAAGAGAAAACACAATTTGATCACTTAAAACTGTTTCCGATCCGACTACCTCTATCTTAACCAATCACATTCGAAATACTTTAATCTAACGCTTTAAACACAAACCAGAGTCTTCACCCGGATCAGCATCCCATCTAACAATCATAATGAAACCTAAGAATCAATAAAATCCCAATCTCATCCTCCAAATCGAAATCACAATCAAAACATTTCGTTCCTAATTGAATTTGTTTTCACAGAGCAGCAGAGAGATTGAAAATGTCAGGAAGAGGGAAAGGAGGGAAGGGTTTGGGGAAGGGAGGAGCAAAGAGACACAGGAAGGTATTGAGAGATAATATTCAAGGTATTACCAAACCAGCTATCAGAAGATTAGCAAGAAGAGGTGGTGTCAAACGTATCAGCGGATTGATTTATGAAGAAACTCGTGGTGTTCTCAAGATCTTTCTTGAGAATGTGATTCGTGATGCTGTTACCTACACTGAACATGCCCGAAGAAAGACTGTCACTGCTATGGATGTTGTTTATGCTCTCAAGAGGCAAGGAAGAACTCTTTATGGATTTGGGGGTTAGGGTTTGTTTCTGGGTATTATTATTATTGTAAAGGATGTTGGAATTAATTAGGGTTTTCAATTGAAGCAGTTTCTAGCTGTGGGTAGTTCTTTTTAAATTTTAATTTCGATCTGCTTATTTGTTGATGATGTAACGGCGCCCTAAAATTCAATGAAATATGTGAAAAGTTCATCAACTATGTTTAATTTTGCTTACTGATGCAGGCAGATTTTGTCCTTTTCGTTTATTGTATTAAATTTATTTTTGTTGCTTTGTAGCTTGGGAATTCTAATTGAGCTTAATTTCAAAGGTTTTGATGCTTATAAAGTTTAATCTAATTGTGTCAATTTGTGAATTTGGTTTAAGAGATTCAACTTTGGAGGAATTGATGGATTAAACTTTACAGACATCTGAGGAAGTGGCTATGGTACCTTGCAAAGTGAAAAGAAGTTCATACCAGTAAGTTTCAAAATTTTCATTTGTACTGCTCAGTTGGTTTTTATATGTTAACCAAATTTGTTGAAATTTTGGATTGCTTTGAAGCTCGCATTGTAGACAATCATGTCATTCTTTTTCCTAGAAATATGCAACCTACCTTGAGCCCCTGCATAGCACCCAACTAGGCTTATTTGTATGTTCTTTTTTAAATATAACCTTGTTCCTCACAATTCCATCTAACTTTGTGAATATCATATATATATATATATGTCCATGAGCAGTCTTAACCAAACTTTTGCAACATTGTCTAACACATGCTTCCATTCAGCACCTCAATCATCTCCGAAGTGTTCTTTTAAGTTTTTCTTGCTCGTCTTTAGCACCCCGAACCTTGCCAATATGTTGAGCAGAAAAGCAAGTATATAACTCAAATCCTGCAACAAACTATTGCCTGGCTAACACGAACCTGTTATTCATATTAAGCGTATGGTCTTTTTTGAATTTGAATTATTACCCAAATCTAGATACACAGATGTTGACACAGACAGCATGATGAGTGATAACTGAACTGCACCAGCCTTTGTAGTTTATGCTGATAGAACCTTTATCTCTGGCTTCTTTGGACTCACATTGAAAGAGATTATATATTAAGTGAATCTATGCTCCTATACTTCTACAAAGAAATGGGTTTAGTTTAGACTCCTCTTGTTTTATAAAAGGAGATGAGATTACAACTTCAATTGCTTTTCATTTGCTTGTTTTACATCTCTGTTTGATGCGAATGTTAATTTTTGTTGCTGATTTCATATTGTTAATTAGGTTTACCGTGATTAAATATATTTGTGTTGTTTTGTAGCTTCGCAATTCGAGTCAGTTGGTTTGAACTTCGGAGGTTTTTGAAGTTGATAAGTTTTATCTAACTGTGTGAATATGTGAATTGGAGTTAAAGAGTATTAACCTGGGAGGACTTGATGGATGAAATTTCAGAGGCATCTCAGGAACTGGTTATGATACTGCTAAGTAACTGAAACTCATATCAGTAAGTTTCAAAATTTTCATTTTCACTGCTCAGTTCTTGGTTGTCATATATCAACCAAAACCAAATTTGTTGAGATCATGGATTGCTTTCAAGCTCATTTTCCAATTTTTTTTTTTTTTTATCTTTTCTAGAACACAACTGTTTAAACCACACTCAAATAGATTTATTAGTATGTTCCAATTGAAGCATAACCTTAGCCTCGTACCTGACTGTTTAAAGTAACATCTAATTACACCTTAACCCTACTGCTGTTCATTGTGAATATTATTGATAACGTCCATGGGCAGTCTTAACCAAACTTTTGCAACGTTGTTAACACATGCTTCCGTTCAGCACCTCAATCATTTCCGAAGTGTTCTTAAGTTTTTGCTTGCTTGTCTTTAGCACCCGAATCATACTAATCCGTAGAGCAGAAACAGAACTCAAATTCAATTTTGTTCCCCGGCTAACATGCATCTTTTATTCATGTTAAGCATATGGTTCTTTTCTGCATTAAGATTATTACTCAAATCTAGAAACACAAATGTATCATTAACACTGACCGTCAGACTGCATGATGAATGATGACTGAAGTGCACCAGGCTTCGTAGCTTACCTTGATATAACATTTATCTTTTAGCAACTTCGACCTCACATTAAAAGAGACTATTGTTAAGTGAATTTTATGCTCTTATACTTTTAGAAAGAAATGGGTTTAGTTTAGACTGCTCTTGTTTTATATCAGGACTCAGGAGAGAGAGTAGAACCTCAATTGCTTTTAATTCGCTTGTTTTTAAGTCTCAACTTTATTCATGTTTGCAATGGTGCCAATTTCAAAAACTTTTAATTCTCGCCATGTCTGTTACATGCTCTAGTTGTCCAACCACCTATTGAAATAGGGTTATGAATCTCAGTACCATCCAATTTATGATGCGAATGTTATATTTTTTTTACTGATTCAAGCATATTTCATTTTTGGAATAGCTGAAAATTCGTCATCTCCTTTTGATGTGAATGTTATATTTTTTTTTACTGATTCAAGCATATTTCATTTTTGCTATTAGGTTTGTTGTGATTAAATTTATTTGTGTTGTTTTGTAGCTTCGCAATTCAATTCAGTTGGTTGGGTTTCACAGGCTTTGAATTTAGAAGTGGATCTCACGTGAAACTAAATTCATATCAGTAAGTTTCAAATTCTCATTTTCACTGTTCAATTCTTTGGTTTGAATATGATTTTCACCTAATTTGTTGAAATCTTGGATCGCTTTCAAGCTCACTAGTTGCAGACAATCATTCTTTTTCCTAGAACATTAAATTGTCTATACCACATTCTAAGTTTGCAAGCTACATTCAGCCCTGTATTGATCCACTTGAGAGCCCACTAGACGTATTAGTATGTTCGATAGAAACATAACCTTGTCTTTCACAATTTCATCTAACATCACCTTACCTATTTTCCTGTCCATATTACATTGACGCATGGATTTATAGGAGAACTCCTTCAGAACATTGTGAATATCATAGATACTGTCCATTAGCAATCTTAAGACTCTTAACCAAGCTTTTGCAACATTGTTTAAAACATGCTTCAGTTCAGCACCACAATCATCTCCAAAGTTTTCTTAAGTTTTTTTTTATTTTATTTTTTTGCTCGTCTTAACTCCCCAAACCATACCAATCCGTTGAGCAGAAACAGAACTCACATTCTTCAATAATTCTGTTGCCTGGCTAATAACATGCGTCCGTTATTCATTTTGAGCATATGGTTCTTTCTGCATTAAAAGTAGTACCCAAGCCTAGAAACGCAGATGTAGACTCAGATTGCACGATGGGTGCTAACTGAACTGCACCAGCCTTTGTAGTGTAGATTCACATTGAAGGAGACGATATGCAAAGTGAATCTTTGCTCCTATACTTCTAGAAAGAAAAGTGTTTAGTTTAGACTCCTCATTTTTTTATTTATTTTTTATATCAGGAGAAGAGAGTGAAACTTCAATTTCTTTTCATTCTGTTCCTTTTAAATCTCTGTTTTATTCATGTTTGCAATGGCGCCAATTTCAAAATCTTCTAATCCTCCTATTTCAGTTGCATAAGTGTTCTAATCTCAGTATCATCTATGTTTTTGTGATAAGATATGCCACCACACATATTAATCATTCACAGACAGAAAAATATTTTATTTGGCTCTAACTGAGCGTATTGATGCAGCAGCAAATTATTTACTGTCAGCTAGAATGTTACAAATTCACTTGTTACACATCTTACTCCAAATATACTATTTGTGGTATCTGGATAAATTCGTCCCTATCTGCCTATCAGTTCAATAATTGGTAATGAAATCCATGACAGCCTAATTTCCTTGGCTGAGAAATGAAGAAGGATTTCTTATTCTGTGGTGCCAATATGAGGACCAATAAGAACATAGCAGAAGATCCACATAGATAGATATACCTGGCCCCATAATGGCTTATAAAAGGAGACATGGACTGCTATCAATATAACTCATCAAACACCATTACCAAAATACCTTCTTCAGCAGCCTTTCTATTTTCTCTTTAGCAAAACATATAAATGGCATCCATGGCTCTCTCATCCCCATCTTTTGCAGGCACAGCTGTAACTTCGAACTCGCAATCGAAATTCCCAACCAATGTTAGATCCAGTAGCAATGGAATCATTGTGATGAGGAAGACATCAGTAAAGAAGCCTGCTGCTTCTTCAGGAAGTCCATGGTATGGTCCAGACCGTGTCAAGTACCTTGGACCCTTCTCTGGTGAGTCCCCATCATACCTAACCGGTGAATTCCCTGGTGATTACGGCTGGGATACTGCTGGCCTATCTGCAGACCCAGAGACCTTCGCCAAGAACAGGGAACTAGAAGTGATTCATTCCAGGTGGGCGATGCTTGGGGCTTTGGGATGTGTATTCCCTGAACTTCTCTCTAGAAATGGAGTTAAATTTGGAGAAGCGGTCTGGTTCAAAGCTGGTTCTCAGATTTTCAGTGAAGGTGGACTTGACTACTTGGGCAACCCCAGCCTGGTTCATGCGCAGAGCATCTTAGCTATTTGCGCAACACAAGTTATCCTTATGGGAACTGTTGAGGGATACAGAGTTGCCGGCGGTCCACTAGGTGAGATTGTTGACCCACTGTACCCAGGTGGTAGCTTTGATCCCTTGGGACTTGCAGAGGACCCGGAGGCATTTTCCGAGCTAAAGGTGAAGGAACTCAAGAATGGGCGACTTGCCATGTTCTCCATGTTTGGTTTCTTCGTTCAGGCTATCGTTACCGGCAAAGGGCCTCTCGAAAACCTGGCTGATCACCTTTCTGACCCCGTGAACAACAATGCCTGGTCATATGCTACCAACTTTGCTCCAGGAAAGTGAAAACATTCATGACAGTGAACTGAGATGATCTCCCTTCGAAGGCATTGGAGTTCAATTTTTCTTCTCTCCTTAATTTATCATGTACATTCATTTAGTTTGTATATAATCTGTCATTGAGATCTGTTTTGAGATAATATTACGTATCCATGATGACGTGCTGTGTCCATTTGTCCAAAGCTTGAAGTTAGTCGGTTCCATCGTGCTTAATACTCCATCCGTTTCACTTTTGCAGAAACAGAGGTAGTATCCTTTTTCATTTCTTTATCATTTTCATCCTGCCAAAAGTAGTGTGATTCCTCCACTCCTTCCACTACAGTATTGTACCATACTCTACATTTACAAGGTTTTAATCCCATCGTCAACTTAAAAAAGAAGAAGAATAGAAATACCTCCCTTTTTCGTTTTTGTGATGTATCGTACCCCATCTGCAAGCAGATTTCATATCGGAAATTATGATTTTTGTCATGAATTTTATCTGTGTTATTCTGTAGCTTCGCATTTGGACTCCGTTGGTCGAGTTTCATAGATAACATCTCACTGTAATAACAAAAAGGGAATTCGAGTTAGTGTTTTGACTTTGGGAGGAATTTGATGGATCCAATTTGAGGCATGTAAAGGAAGGGGTTATGAAAGTAAAACAAAATTCAAATCATTAAAATGCGAACTTTTCATCCAGTGATTTCAAAATGGAGAAATCTGGAGTTTGTGTTGTTTGGCAAATTGGTGAATCTCTTAAAACATTACGGTATTAGTATACTGATACGGTGCTAGAACTCCTCTTCCTATTGTTACATGGAGATCCGATCGCAAACCTGATTTCATGATATAATACATCATTTGAATAAAAAAAATAAAATGGGACTACCTAAATTCTACCACTACTCAAAAATTAAAACAACTAGAAAACCAAAGTTGTAAAAAGCTTGTTAAGTCCTCTGAGAGGACACTAATTCATTATAAGACTACAGATAGTGCCAAAAATTCCAGGATCATTTCTTTTTTTTATGCTTATCTTCAGTTTCCTCCATCATTTCGAGTTCTAATTTGTCTCGATAATCTTTAGCTTCTTCATTAGCGGTAAATAATATGCTACTCAAAAAATCGATTTATAATAGGTAATTCAACAACATGCAATACTTACTTTTTAGTTCTCATACCAAATTTATTTAATGGCATAAAAATTGCAAATATGTACAACAAACATGTTCACTGTAAAAGACATGTTTGGTAAAATTTAATGTATGCTCATAATCATCGGTCCATTATTCAATAACTTTTTAACAAATGGTATTACCATATATTGAAACTATATACTTCATGGGAAAAATCTTAGGGAATTTGGCAAATGCACAAATTTCATTGTCTGGCTCAACTCTTTGCTAGCACCAACACATGCTACTGCATATTGGTTTATCTGGAAAGCAATATGTGATTTTGTGTTCAAACAAATTGAGCCGAATACAAACCTTTGTTATGTTCTGGATACAATTAAACATGAATCTGAAGATAAATTCTTAAACCTCACGATCTGAGCCTTCTAGTTAAGATAACTAGCCAAATTTGGGAACAACAATTCTCTGATTTCTATTAATTAAACAGGTTTCTTACATATTTAATACAGGTGAAACCCTATCTCAATGATGGCCTCTCCCTGCTAGACACGTGTCAAAATCCTATTGATCAAAAGAAAAAAATTCTAACTACCATTAACTAACTATTCGGGGCTACCAAGTAGCTTATTGAGTTAAGGGCACCCAATACTAATAGCATTCGGGTACATAACAGTACCATCCCCTCTACAAAATCCTTGTCCTCAGGGATTGAAATTGGGAAAGTGAGCAGAGACATTGGTAGCATCCTCCCAAGTAGCATCCTCAGCTATAGAGTTAGTATACTGGATAAGTAGTTGGTCCACTGTTTTTCGTTGTCTGGTGATGCTTCTTGTGTCAAGAATAGCAGATGGGTAAAGGACAATCTGACCAGCATCATCCACTACTGGAAATTGGGAAGAAGGAATATGAGTTTTGCTAATGCACTTCTTCAACTGTGAGACATGAAAAACAGGGTGTATTCTGGAGCTGAGAGGCAATTGAAATTTGTAAGCCACTGAGCTTACCTTCTGGGTGACTAGGAAAGGACCATAATATTTTGCCGAGAGATTAAAATTTCTCCTAAGAGCAATGGAAGATTGTCTGTAGGGTTGAAGCTTTAAGTACATTGCATCACCCACTTCAAAAGATCTGTCAACTTTCTTCTTATCAACATAATGTACCATCTTTCTTGTGCCTTGTGGAGTGTTTCCTTTAGAATATCTAAGGTGGCATCCCTTTGTTGTAAGTAGTCTTCAATAGCTGAAACAGAGGTAATTGATGTGGAGGGAAAAGCAAGATGAGGTGGTTCATAACCATATAAAGCTTTGAATGGGCTCATCTTGAGGCTAGTGTGAAAGTTAGTGTTATACTACCATTCTGCTAGTGGAAACCACTTGAACCAATGCTTAGGCCTATGGCCAGTCATACATCTGAGATAGTTGTCCAAGCAGGCATTGACTCTTTGTGTCTGTCCATCGTATTGAGGATGATATGTTGTGCTGAGATTTAAGATGGTGCTCAGAGCCTTGAAGAGGTCTTGCCAAAACAAGTTGGTGAAGACTTTGTCTCTATCAGACACAATGGAAGCAGGAATGCCATGTAATCTGAATATTTGGTTGATGAACTCTTTGGCTACAGTGATGGCAGTGTAGGGATGAACTAGAGCAACGGAGTGTGCATACTTAGTTAGCATGTCAACAACTACCAGGATTACAGTTTTTCTTTCACCTGCAGGCAACCCCTCAGTGAAGTCCATGTATATGTGCTGCCAAGCTTGATGGGAATAGGTTGCAGTAATCCAACAGGATGTGTATGCTCTCCCTTGTTCCTTTGGTAGATGTCACAAGAAGAGACAAAAAGCAAGATATCTTTTTTCATGTTGGGCCAAAATAAAAAGTTTTTGCTCTAATATATGTACCTTGTATGCCAGAGTGGCCACTAACTACTGAAGAATAGAAAAAAGCCATGATGGTTTGTCTAGTATCAATACCACTGCCAACATATAACCTATTCTTGTATCTTAAGATTCCTATGTATAAGTAAAGTTTGGTATAGAAGATTGGTTGATCAGTAGCCGAGGAAGAAGTAGTTGCACCATTGGGTCAGATTCAGAGCTGGAGATAATGTCTGAGGCCCAAAGTGGTGTGGAAGTATCCAAGTGTCATAACCTTAAATTTCTTTAATTGTTTGTTACTAGGCTGCCTTTAAGATGCTTATATTATTAGCTAATAGGCTGCCCTTGAAAAGATAGCTGGGTGTAGTTAACAACTTGGTCATAAAAAGGAAATAAAAACCTAGGTTAAGTCGCCTGAGTTAGATAACAGAAAATCTAGTTTTTCTCGTCAATGAAAGGAATTATGCGGTGTGAAGGGAACTTGCAGCTGAAACTAAAGGATTTCTAAGGTTGCTCAAGACAAAGGCAAGTTCTTTCTTGCTGTATCATGTATGATTGGTATTATGTAAGCTTCAATTGTTCTTTCCCTTGAAAATCTAGGTTAAGAGGTAGAGATTTTAGGTAAAATTCGTATTGAATTTTTTTCCTGACACCTGAAAAATTAGTTACTGTTTGATATCTAAACTGAGATCTAACCATTGGATCATCTTTATTTTTGAATATGTTATTCCTGGATATGTTAGAACCACTTTACCAAAATTTCAGATTGATCGGACTAGGAGAGATTACATAGATGTTTGTATTTCAGAGACTGTGTCTGCAGGTTTGATGTTACTGGGCAGTTCTGAAAACCTAAAACTTTTATAGTTATGATTCATATAATGCTTTGATATTTTAATGGGAGTAACCCAATTAGACCATGAGTTCTCTGTAAAAATTTCACTTGAATCTGAGTTTGGGAAGTACCCCAACCAATTGATGTTGTTAGATGACCCGGTAGGAATTCAGTTTTTGATGATCTCATAAAATGGTTGTATTTTAGTTTCTAACCGTTAGTTCCCTATAAAAATTTTGGAAAATGTCTGTGTTATGTCTATGAATGTGTGTTAAAATTTCCATTGAGATCATATTAGTGTTAGTAAAGATTATGACAGGTCAAGTTGTGATGGTCGGTGTTAGACTGCTGGGGTAGTTTTGAACTATTGTGTGCTATGATAATGTTTCTGCAAATTTTGTTGTTCTCATGAGAATGAATGTTGCATTGAAGTGCAGGTGTTAAATTTTGGAATTTTTAAAATGTCTTATCAAGGTGTTGAATTATGGTTAGGATTTAAATCCATATTGAATGATAGGTTGTATGTGAATCTACTTACTAAGAGAGCAGGGCCTCGTCTATTCAAATAGTCTGAGTGTCGCGGTGGGTCGTAGATGAGTTGGATAAGCCAAGGATCAGGGCCACAATAGCATATAGCTTGTTAGCACCGGTGGGGGCTGGATTAAATGTAAATCTTTTATTCTCGAATGTGTGTGTGATCTTTTGTGAACTGTCGAAGGTAAGCGACATCATTACTTGGGTGGAATGCAAAATCTCTGATCTTCTTTCGTTGCAGTTAAAACATACAGACTACCTTTATACTTTTGTATCTTATATGCCATCAATATATATGATGGAATGAGAGTGAACTTGCAATCCCAAGGCTCCGACCTTGTGTTGATTTTTCTCCTTTCAGGTAACAGAATTAGTAAGTGGGTTGGTCGTGGGGTTTTCTCGAGTTTCCGCTGTAGTATTTGGAAAGAAGTGGAATCTCTTTCTAGTTGTGGTTTCCTTTTGAATTTGTTTTCCTTTATATTCTACAAGGTTATCACATTGTTATTTTTTATTTATTTATTTTCAAATATTTTTCCTATCGAAGTTTGTTAAAGCTAATGCATTTCATTAGTGGAACTTTTTAAGTCCAAGTTAGTACTCATTTATATGGAAAAAGAGGTTCTTCTTTCACTATTTTTTTTTAAATAAACATTTTCTTTACTAGCGTGAGCTATATTGACCTATGTTTGTATGGAAAGATCTTGAATTACTATTGATAGGGCTGGCCGGACTATTGATATAAATTCAGGGTTGTCACACAAGAGATTGCATTCACCCTGTAGATATGATCTTCTAGACAAAGCATCAACCACTTTGTTTTCTGCTCCTTTTTTATATCTGATTTCATAATCAAAACCTAGTAACTTTATCATCCATTTTTGTGTAAGAACTGTATAAATTTTCTGTTCTACAATGTACTTAATACTTTGATGGTCTGTTGAAATGATAAAGTGATGTCCTTGTAAGTAATGCCTCCACCTAGTCACTTCTTGAGCAATTGCAATCATCTCTTTCTCATATGTGGATAAAACACTAGCTTTTGGTCCCAGAGGCTGGCTAAAGAAGGCAATTGGTATTCCTTCTTGTAATAATACAACACCTATACCATTAGCACAAGCATCAACTTCAAGAATGAATTCTTAAGAGAAATCAGGTAGAGCTAAAACTGGCGTAGTGGACATGGCTGTTTTGAGTTGTTGAAAGCTGGCGTCCACTGAAATGCATTTTTATTGAGTAGGTCAGTCAATGGCATATTTATAATGCCATTGTTCTTGACAAATTTCCTATAACACCAAGTTAAACCAAGAAAACCTCTTAACTCCTTAATAGTTGTAGGAGTAGGCCAAGTAGTCATGCGTAAAACCTTTGTTGGGTCAGTCTTGACACCTTTCAGAAGAAATAATGTGACCCAAATATTCTATCTCTTGTTGATCAAAGCAGCATTTAGATAAATTTTCAAACAACTGGTGTTGTCTCGGGATACTCAAGGTTATCTCCAAATGTTTGATATGTTCCTCTAAGCTAGGACTATAGACAAGAATGTCATCAAAAAACACAAGAATGAAGTGTCTTAAGTGATCCTGAAAAAAATCTCATTCATAAGAGCTTGGAATGTGGCTGGTGCATTTGTGAGACAAAAAGACATTACTTTAAACTCATAGTGGCCATGATGTGTTCTGAATGCTGTCTTGTAGATGCCATCTAAGTAGACTCTGATTTGATGGTAACCAGACCTTAAATCTATTTTAGAAAACCACATAGAGCCTTTGAGTTCATCAAGGAGATCATCTATGACAGGAATATGAAAATTTTCCTTTATTGTAATGTTGTTGAGTCTCATATAGACTACACAAAATCTCCATGTGTTGTCCTTCTTCTTGACTAGGAGGATAGGAGCAGCAAATTGATTGTGGCTAGGTTATATAATACCAGAAGCTAGCATGTCTTTGATCAACTCTTCCACAACAAATTTTTGAACATAAGGACATTTATAAGGTCCGAGATTTGGTGGTTCAGAGTTTGGTTTTAGTGGGATAGTATGGTCCAAACTCCTTTAAAGTGGAAGTTGAGTAGGTTCTGAGAAAACATCCTGAAATTGTTGTAAGAGAGAGGATATCTGAGGTGGTATTGGAGTATGAGGGTGAGTGGTGGAGATAGAAAATAGGTGGCCAAATAGGCCATGAGCGTATTTACTGAAAAAGGATTTAACTGCATTGCCACTCATCATTGACAAAGAAGATTTTCCATGACAGTCGGTAAGGGTGATTTTCTTTCCTTTATGCTTAAAAGAAATTGTTAACTTAGAAAAATTGAAAACAACATCACCTAGTTGTTTGAGCCAATCTTCTCCCATCACCATGTCACATCCACCAATTGGTAGAAGTCTTAGGGGAGCACTAAATTTGTATCCCTGCATACTCCAGTCAAGCTTAGAACAAACTCCAGAGCTGACGGTTTTCTCCCCATTTGCCACAGTGCCAATATTTGAGTTGTGGGTACTACTGCACACCGTAATTGCTTGGCTAAGTCACTGTCTAGGAAGTTGTGGGTGATGCTAGTGTCAATGAGTACTGAAATATGATGTTTCTTGGGAGACCCTGGAATTCTTATAGTTTCTCCATTGACTTGTCCAATGAGAGCATTTAAAGATATTTCCATATCTGATTCCATAGGTGAATTAATATCCTCAGTTGGATGGTCCTTAATAATATTCTCAGGCTCTGCTTGTGGTGCAGTGTCAACCATAAATAGTTGATGTTTTGCACAAATATGACCTGGTCTGTAAACTGCATCATAATTATAACAAAGACCCCGTTCTCTTGTTTTTCTAACTTGGTCAGGTGTAAGTTTAGTGATTGGAGGAATGAAAGAAGTATTGGTTTTAGGTGGTAGGGTTGGTGGTGGTTTGAAAAGAGATGGTTGAGTGGGGTTGGGTTTGGGAGGGGGTTGTGTAGGAGTGAAAGTTCTAGAAGATGTATAAGTGTTGGTGTAGGGTGTTGGATGGGGTTTGTAATGTTTTTACTGAGCCAGGACAGTTTGCTCTTGCATCTTAGCCAAATAAAAAGCTCTCATTAGTGTAGTTGGGTGAAACATTAGGACAGAATGCTGAATATCCTCCTTAAGAGCACCAATGAAACTCTTTACAAAGTAACTTTCAAGCAGGCCAGGATGTATACTAAGTAGCAGTGCCTTTGCAGACTCAAACACTTCAAGAAACTCATCAACAGTCGTCTTATGAAGTAACTTATTAAAATTACCAAAAAAATTCATTTATAGGATTTTAAAATTTAAGACAAGCCTGTTCAGTAAGTTCAATCCAAGAAATAATAGTACGGAAATATTGAAGGTTGTGAATCCATTTTTCAGCCTTACCATCAAGATGTATAGACGCCATCTTCACTTTCTGAGTTTCATCTATGATGTTATGGAGCTAAAAGTAATGGTTGCCCTTCTGAATCCAACCTCTTGGATTGTCTCCATCAAAACGGGGAAAATCAATTTTCGGAAGACGTGGTTGAGGATGAACTTCTTGACCCCCTGTGTGTAAACCAAAAACAAATGTATCATCCTCATTGTGGATTCTGGTGTGTGAAGATTCTGCTCTTCCTAGATCCTCAGGATGTTGTGTTCTCTGGGGAAAAAATTCTCTACAAAAGACACATCTGAGCTTTTAAATCCTCTTTACTTATCACTGTATCTTTGATTAAACGTATATCAGATTGGATCGAAACAATCTGATGTTTTTGTGAATCATATTTCTCCTGTAATTCTTTACAGGTTGGATTTCCACTCCCTCATAGATGAATCAGGAAAAGAAACGACTCTAGATACCAATTGTTATGCTCTAGATACAATTAAACATGAATCTGAAGATAAATTCTCAAACCTCACGATCCGAGCCTTATAGTTAAGATAACTAGCCAAATTTGGGAACAACAATTCTCTGATTTTCATTAATTAAACTTAGTCGCAATAACACAGGTTTCCTGCATATTTAATACAGGTGAAACCCTATCTTAATGATGGCCTCTCCCTGCTCGACACATGTCAAAATCCTACAGATCAAAAGTGTTTGAGCACTGCTCGGTCGAACTCGCAAGCGTTGCTATCTCAAGCTTGTTGTCAAGTTTAATTGCCAAAACTATAAATCTTGATTTCTAGTCTACTTATAGCGATGTCTCGGACTAGGATAGATTGTGTAGTTGAGCATTAGACTTCACGAAGTTCATCATTTGAAGACGAATAACTACTAAGGAGAGCTTGTGGAACTTCATCAAAAAAAGGTATGTGGAGACTGAAACTCATCTATCACTTGGAAAGTCTATTTCTACTATATCTCCTATATTGAGACAAAAGTCGTATTGCTATATAGTATTCGATTATGCACATTTGAGATTTCGAGCTGAAAGTGCTCATATGGCTAACCATTGGTTATCTACTGTTGAACCAACTAGGTGTACACGTTTAGGTACGGTTACACAAACCTAAATGAACATGCATTTCATTTGTGTATGACAAGCTAAGTTCGATCTAATGGTTGAAAGATATTAGCTTGAATCTAATCAGGTTTTCATCTAATGTTGAATATTGAATGCTTTATTACCAAGGTAACTTAGATTGCAAACCCTGATTTGGAGACTATATAAAGGAGAACTCTAGCAACTGGGAAACCTAATCCCCACACCTCCTGTGTGATACTAGTTGTATAAGCTAGAGTCGATTCTCCTTTAACCTTAGGTTTCTATCGAGACCCTGTAGGTTAATGACTTGAAGACTTCACTAGGATTGTGAAGCCAGACCCAACTATTTTCTTTGTAGTTGCGTGATCTGATCTTCCTGTTTCTATCATATTGAGTACAATTGTAAAATTGGCTCGAGATTAATTCCCCGATAGGCAATATAGAAAAGTAATCACAAACATCTTCGTCTCATCGTTTGTGATTCCACAATATCTAGTTTCGCCATCATACGATTTAGATTATTGTGAGGTGATTGATAATTCTAGGCTGTTCTTCGGGAATATAAGTCCGGGTTATCGATTGGTTCATGTTCACCTTGATTTATCAAAAGACGGAACAAAAACTTGTAGGTATTTCTGTGGGGGACAGATTTATCTATTCTTGTAGACTTTTCTGTGTGAGAAAAATTTGTTTATTAAAGTCTTCGACTTTGGGTCGTAGCAACTCTTAGTTGTAGGTGAGATCGGTTAAGGGAATCAGGTGCGTAGTATCCTGCTGGGATCAGATACATAAGGAGCGCAACTATACCTTGAATCAGTGTGAGATTGATTAGGGCTCAACTACATTCCAGTCCGAAGTTCATTGGTAGTAGGCTAGTGTCTGTAGCGGCTTAATACAGTGTGGTGTTCAAATATGGACTAGGTCCCGGGGTTTTTCTGCATTTGCGGGTTCCTTGTTAACAAAACTTCTGGTGTCTGTGTTATTTCTTTTCCGCATTATATTTTGTTATATAATTGAAATATCACAGGTTGTGCGTTGAATCAATCAATTGGGAAATCCGACCTTTGGTTGTTGATTGAAATTGATTGATACTTGAACATTGGTCGTTGGTACTATTCAAGTTAATTTCTCTTGTATTCAATTAGACTCGCAGATTTCTATTTGCTTGAGTAAGGATTGAATCGAAAAATTGAAATATAACTCTTTGATATACTTTTATTAAGATTGAGTCTGACTGTCTAGTTGATTCTCTTAAAAGTATCTTGGAGTTAGTCCATACAGATTGCTAAGCAAATTATTGGGTGAGGTTGTTGTACCCCCACTTTTTCAATTGGTATCAGAGCTAGCAAACACGATTAAGACCTTATAAGTCTGTGTTTGTAGCGATATGACTCTATGGACAGAAGTGCTATCTCTATAAATGTACCACCAGTCTTCGATGGCTCAAATTACTTATGGTGCACTCGGTCTAAAGATGCTTGGAATATCTTAGAAACCGTATTTGAAGGGAATACCAGTCAAAAGGAAGTCAGGCTTCAAAACCTAAATTCCGATTGGGAAAACCTTCGTATGGCAGATGAAGATTCATTTGATGAATTTAATCACAAAGTGTCTGAAATTGTTAATGCATATTTTGCATTGGGTAAGACTATTCCTGAAAAGGACATTGTGATGAAAATTCTCAGATCGCTGCCATCTAGATATGATTCTAAGAAGCATGCCATCGTTGAAGGAAATAACCTTGATGCTCTTTCCAGAAACACTCTGGTTGGGAAGTTAAAGATCTTTGATCATGAGCATACATCCAAATCTGGGAAGGATGTTGCTTTTAAAGCACAGAAGAATACTAAATTACTTGAGAAAAGTAAAAGTGTTTGCATCTCTTAAGATGATCTTTCTGAAACTGATTCATCAGATGAAGATCTTGACAAGTCAGTCTCATTGATCACAAAACAGTTTAGAGATCTTCTTTTGAAGAGAAGTAAACGGTTCTCCAGAGACAAACCCAGATCGTCAGTTAAACCTCACAATCGCATTCCTCATAAAAACAGGGATGCTGACAAGGCTGATGACAAGGATATGCCACAGTGCTTTAAGTGTAAAGGTTTTGGTCATTTTGCAAATGAGTGTCCAAATCGAAAGAAATACACCGGAAACAAAGGTCTTGCTGCAACTCTTGATGAAATGTCTGACAACTATGATTCTAATGAAGACGAAAAGTCAAGTGTTGCACTTTTTTATGAAAATATTGATTTTGATAATTATAGCAATACATACATCAATCTTGATATTCTTTCAGAAGAAAACTCAACTGATTTGGAAGAAAAAATTGATGTTTCCGTTGGAAACTCTTTGTTTAATTTTTCAGGTTCTACCTTGTGTCTAGCAGCTTGCACATCTCGGATACCTGAATCATATTCCATGTTGACATGTTCATATTGTTTGCTAAAGGGTCATGAGCTATCAAAGTGTTACAAGTACAAACACAAATTAAGACATGTCAACAAACTTCAACGAAGAGCAAATAGATTAGCAAACAAGCTCAACCTTGTTCAAAAGACCACAGAGGTATGTAAGATTTTATCTTCGTCAAAGGAGTTTTCCAAGGATAAGATAAGACCATTGGAAAGAAAGTTATTGTCTAAAAACTATGAGAAACAGGGTTCTATGAATTCCAATCAAAAGCGATATGATGGACAGATTATTGTTCATCCCAGCACAACTTAAATTTTGTTGGTTAGTGCATCTTATCTCATGTGCATGATTAAAAGATACAAGATGTTGCACACCCCTGGCTTTAAGAAAAGAAAACTCTTTAATTGTTTTTTGTCTTTCTTTTGTTTTTGCTCTAAGAGCATTGTATAGTCTAGAATTCATGTCGCCTTTCATATCTAATTGATATTGGAAAGGAATTTCCTGTTAATCAATAAAAGAGGGTTAAAATTGACAATTCTTCCTTTTATAAGGTAAGAGTTGTGCGTACGTGAATCGTTTGAAGTGTGTAAAGGTTCCGTAACCCTACATTCCTTTTTCCTTCCCTGAAACTCTTTTTATCCTAAGACTGCTTGTTGAGACCCAAGTTATGATTTCCTCTCATATGGATACTCCAAGCATCATGTCTTCCGATGGAAAAGATGTTAATATAATTCTTAAGCCATCAATCACGAAGGAAAAAGAGAGATCTCCGTTACCTCCAACCTTGAAAAGAAAAAGAAGGAATGTGAGGAAGCCAAGGGTTGTTCCTTCAAATTCTCAGAAGTTTTCTGATGTTCTCGAAGAGTTGAAGGAGACAAGAAAGGAGATCCAGCAAATAAAGGCTTGTGTTTTAAGAACTCTAGAGATTCAGAAGGCCCTGGTTCGACATCTTCAACCTAGAAGATTTGTTGGAATTGACTCCTTTCTTCACGAACCATATGTTCCTATGGCTGTTGACGACAAGGAGTTCGGGGACGATAAATAATTTTTCAGAGGTCTCAATGTCTAGGAAAGCTTCTTATGAGAATTTTATTCTTGTGTTTTTAAGAAGAATAACTAGAGTTTGGAATAGCCATTATTGTGACTACACATAGCTATGTCCAACGTTTTCATCTTCAATGCTTTTAGATTTATTTGTTTAAATTCTAAATTATTTATGTTTGGAAGATGATTTTTGCAGTATTAATCTTTATGGTTTTATATATTGCAATTTTTTATGGGATATGTGTGTCTGCGTCTGCGAACTATGATTGTCCCATACGTTGTCAAAAGTTAAGTCCTTCGTATGTCGATATGCAAGTATTGATAAAAGAATGAATGAACTTTTGACAAAAACAAAAGTTAAGCCTTTTATATCATTATGCAAATATTGATGGAAGAAAGGATGAGCTTTTGTTTGCAAAGATTAAGTCTATTGTATGTCATTGTGCAAATAGTGATGGAAGATAGAATGAATCTTTGTCTATTCCGCAGTATTGATCTTCCCTAATCCATATCTTTTATGTATATATTGTGTGGCTCCGTAAGTTCTCTTATGTTGAGCATTTCCAATTGGATTAATCATGGGATCTCTTGTGGTTAATTCAATTGAGTATTTTGGATACAAATTCATATTCTTATATGATGTGTTGTTGTCCAAAGAAATCCTTATTTTCTTGTAAAAATAAGGTCGCTCTTGTTGTTCTTTCAGGAATGACATTATATGGGGGAGAGTTCTTATTTGAACTTGTGCTTTATTGCCAAATCTTTGTGGGGAGTGCGGCTGTGGAATATTATAGGGGTTATCTTATATCTTTATAAACTCCTTGATGAATGCATTTAGTTTCAGCTATATAATTGCATTTAAAAAGTTGATATGTGCTGTCTTTTGGTCATGAAATGTCTCTATGGAAATTTCATTAGGATCCCACTAGTTTTCGTACCTTTGCAAATTTTATTGATAAAAAGGGGGAGAATTAATGTGTAGTTCACACTACAAATACATATGGTTTTCGGATCATTATGTAAGGAGGAGTGGTTTCCATGTGAGATGGAGTATTGACTAAGGGGAAGTGATACATATCACCATAGTATTGTTGTCAAAGTTGTGATACAATTGAACTTTGATGCTGTGTAATAATACTATGACACTGTGTAACAATGATTGAGAGCTTGTGTTTTCTCATTGTTATGGCTACGTATTTTCAACAACGATGATGCTGAACTTAAAACCTTTGGAATCATTGGATTACTTGGAAGTGACGAAGATTTCGAGTAATGTTAAAGAACCAAGGAGATCATGCATGTGGAAGAGAAGCTACAAAGTTTATTTTATGTATTCCATATGTATTGATAGTTTTGTCACTAAAATTGACAAAGAGGGAGATTGTTAGAGCACTGCTCGGTCGAACTCGCAAGCGTTGCTATCTCAAGCTTGTTGTCAAGTTTAGTTGCCAAAACTATAAGTCTTGATTTCTAGTCTACTTATAGCTATGTCTCGGACTAGGATAGAAAGTGTAGTTGAGCTTTAGACTCCACGACGTTCATCATACAAAGACGAAGAACTACTCAAGGAACTGGTGGAACTTCATCGACTAAAAGGTATGTGGAGACTTGAACTTATCTATCACTCAAAAAGTCTATCTACTCTATCTCCTATCTTGAGACAAAAGTCGTATTGCTATATAGACTTCGATTATACACATTTGCTATTTCAAGCCGAGTTTATCTCGCTCTCAATAAGCTTTCACTTTGGCCAAGTTCATCTTTACAAGTGACGAAAGTCATGTTGATTATTTAAATATCTTGAAAATTGCTTTGATGAAAAATAGTGTGTGAATAACCTCTATTTAACATCCTCTAAAAATGTTTCAATGATTGAAATAAAGAGTTTAGAACATGTAACCATCTTTTGATATAAGCATATAATGTGTTCGCGCATTAGTGTATAAGTCCAAAACCGGGAACCAAATGTATGCATACTTGTGTGTGTACTAAATGGTTGATGGAGACTGGGTAAGTATGCGTAGCCATACGCATACTGGCGGAAGTTCACGTCCGTGAATTTCTGCTGAGTTTGGAAACTAAAACAAACTCAAATCCGGTTACTTAAGTACGCATACCCGTACGTATACTTAAGTGTGTTACTTTCTAAAATTGGTTTATTCGTGAACTTAAATTTATATAAACTAAGGAATGCATATTTGCAAACCATGGCTATAAAGTTCATAAATCGATTCGAGTGAATCAAAACCAATATTGCTTCGATTGTGTCTTGTATACTTCTATGAGATCTAAGCAATTGAACAACTCTTAAACTAGTTCATTTGAGTCATTTGAACTAGTTATGGTGAAGATGAATAAGGTTGATATGAAAGTGCTCATATGGCTAACCATTTGGTTAACTATTGTTGAACCAACGACTTGTACACGTTTAGGTACGGTTACTCAAACCTAAATGACGTATATTTCATTTGTGTATAACAAGCTAAGTTCGATCTAACGGTTGAAAGATATTAGCTTGAATCTAATCAGGTTTTCATCTAACGGTGAATATTGAATGCTTTGTTACCAAGGTAACTTAGATTGCAAACCCTGATTTGGAGACTATATAAAGGAGAACTCTTGCAACTGGGAAAGTTAATCCCTACACCTCCTGTGTGATACTAGTTGTATAAGCTAGAGTCGATTCTCCTTTAACCTTAGGTTTCTACCGAGACCCTGTAGGTTAATGACTTGAAGACTTCACTGGGATTGTGAAGCCAGACCCAACTATTTTCTCTGTAGTTGCGTGATCTGATCTTCCTGTTTCTATCGTATTGAGTACAATTGTAAAATTGGCTCGAGATTAATTCTCCGATAGGCAAGATAGAAAAGTAATCACAAACATCTTCGTCTCATCGTTTGTGATTCCACAATATCTAGTTTCGCCATCATACTATTTAGATTATTGTGAGGTGATTGATAATTCTAGGCTGTTCTTCGGGAATATAACTCCGGGTTATCGATTGGTTCCTGTTCACCTTGATTTATTAAAAGACGAAACAAAAACTTGTAGGTATTTCTGTGGGGGACAGATTTTTCTATTCTTGTAGACTTTTCTGTGTGAGAAAAATTTGTTTATTAAAGTCTTTGACTTTGGGTCGTAGCAACTCTTAGTTGTGGGTTAGATCAGCTAAGGGAATCAAGTGCGTAGTATCCTGCTGGGATCAGAGACATAAGGAGCGCAACTATACCTTGAATCAGTGTGAGATTGATTGGGGTTCAAGTACAGTCCAGACCGAAGTTAGTTTTTAGTAGGATAGTATCTGTAGCGGTTTAATATAGTGTGTGTTCAATCTAAACTAGATCCCGGGGGTTTTCTGCATTTTCGGGTTCCTCGTTAACAACTTTTGGTGTCTGTGTATTTCTTTTCGCATTATATTTTGTTATATAATTGAAATATCACAGGTTGTGCGTTGAATCAATCAATTGGGAAATCCGACCTTTGGTTGTTGATTGAAATTGATTGATACTTGAACATTGGTCTTTGGTACCGTTCAAGTTAATTTCTCTTGTATTCAATTAGACTCGCAGATTTCTATTTGCTTGAGTAAGGATTGAATCGAAAAATTGAGATATAACTCTTTGATATACTTTTATTAAGTTTGAGTCTGACTGTCTAGTTGATTCTCTTAAAAGTATCTTGGAGTTAGTCCATACAGATTGCTAAGCGAATTATTGGATGAGGTTGTTGTACCCCCACTTTTTCAAAAATAAATAAAAATACTAACTACCATTCACTAACTACTCAGGGCTACCAAGTAGCTTATTGAGTTAAGGGAACCCAATACTAATAGCATTCGGGTACATGACAATCTTATTGGCCCATGCGGTTCTAAATGAGACGCGTGTCTCATGTTGGTCTGCAGTGAACAAACCAACAAATTTGTTGGTTTGGCCATTTATTTTTCAATGTTTTTCATTTCATAGGAATTGGCCTAATCGAGTAGGTGGTAACTAAGAACAATATCTAATTTCGGTGAAAACATGAGAATGTCATATACCTGAGCTACCATTAGACATTTTACTGAGTGCTTGTAGGAAATTATGTTAATCTAGTTAATTGCAGTAATTATTAGCAATTAATGCTTAAAGTAGTCATTGAGTTTTTATGGTCTTGTTTCTCCCACGTGTAGGGCGACAGTTATTTATCATTAGGGTTTTGTGTTTCAGTCTCTATATGTACTGAATATGTAAGAGCTTTGAGAATTAATGAATAAAAAAGAAAAGAAAAACTACGGGCTCTGAGGAGTAGCAATAATCGATCTAAGTTTACCTAAGTCTAGTATCTATCCTTAGTTAAATCCATTACATTTGGTATCACCCAGGAGTCCATCATTATGACCGGAGGTCCATCAATCAAAGAGGTTGATGCTCAAACAAAGAGATCTCTTCTTTGATTAAAGCCTTATTAGAAAATCAACTCAGGGAATCTAGAGATCTTATTACTGTATCAGAAGCACATGGAGAGAGGATATTAGCAATCAGTGATTGCATTAAAGATCTCGCAACTGCAAACGCTATCATAAATAAAAATCTTGAATCAATGATGGGTCTATTATCTAAATCTATTCTCAACCAACCATCCCCTTCTCACACACCCTCTCATATACATCTTACATCTCCATTCGAGACCTTTCCAACTCAAACACCACCAACCCACCCTGTTCTCCATTCTAATCATCTTAAACCCCCAAAGATTGATTTCCCAAAGTTTAGTGATGATAACCCTCGTAATTGGATACGTAAATGTGAAAGGTACTTTAAGATCCATGGTGTTGATGAAAGGAACAAAGTTGAGTTTGCTTCTATGTATCTAGAAGGAAAAGCAGATGCTTGGTTTTTCGATTTTTCCGTTGTTAAACACTCTATTTCTTGGTCTTTATTCTGTGATAATATCTGTGGCCGTTTTGAAGATTTAGCTAATGATAACTATGTTGGATGCTTCAATAAACTGTCCCAATTCACCAATGTAGAAGAGTACTATTAATATTTTGAACTTCTAAAAGCTTTAATGATCAATAATAACCCAACTCTCACTGAAAATTACTTTATATTGAGCTTTATAAGTGGGCTAAAACCAGAGATCAGGAGTTCTGTTCAGATGCACAAGCCTACCACTCTATCTCAAGCATACTTCTTAGCCAGACTACAAGAAAATGCTTTATTATCACAAACTCAACCCTCTAAACCCCTTTCTACTAAACAACCCACCACTTCTTATTTCACAAAATTCTCTACAACTCCTTCTAAACCTTCACCACGACCACCACCATCACCTCCAACATAAGCCAACAAACCAATCCCAACTACTACCCACCCCACACCATAAACCAAATCAGTCTATATCCCTCCCATCAGACGCCTTACAGTGGAATAACAAAATTAAAGGCGCACTAAGAATCTATGTTACAATTATGATGAAACATTGTTACCTGGTCATCGTTGTAAAACTCAGCAACTCTTTATGCTGGTAGCTGAGGGGGAAGAGGAAAACCCAGAGGTTACTGAACACAATGAAGTCATATCACTAGATAATCCAGTGGTGGAAACAGATATGAAGATTTCTCTCCATGCCTTAACAGGTCATATTAGTGGTGATACAATTCGTCTTCCAGGGGTTCTAAAAAAACAAGCTATTTTTATACTAGTGAACACATGGAGTACACATAGTTTTTTAGATATAGAGTTGGCTAAGAAATTGGCTTGTACAGTTAGTCCCACTCCTAACATGCTTGTCACAGTTGCAAATGGGGACCGTACTACTGGCACATGGGTTTGTAAACATCTACAATGGCAGATGCAAGGACATGAGTTTAAAACTGACTTATTCTTACTTCCTCTAGGAGGTTGCGACATGGTCCTAGGAGCTGATTGGTTATGCACCTTAGGAGATGTCTTATTCAATTTAGCCACCTTGTGCATTTCATTCCATCACAAGGTGCCTACATTACTCTGCAAGGCGTTACTTCTAAACCCTCTCTCAAGATGATGAGTAATAAATCAGTTAAAAAAAAGTTCTATAAAACCACTCATGGGTTATTGGGCCAATCATTCTCCATTTTAGTTGCACCCACCCAAACTCCAATCCCTCCACTTATTCAAACATTACCCCATGAATTCGAGGATGCTTTTATGGAACCTACTTGCTTGCCACCACAGAGAGTATTGGACCACAAGATTCCACTAAAACCTCATGCTCAACCTGTTAACTTGAGGCCATATAAATTCCCATTTATTCAGAAGTCAGTTGTTGAATCTCTTATCAAGGAAATGTTGAATTCTGAGATCATCCAATACATCTACAGTCCATTTGCATCACCTATACTCCTTGTCAAAAAGAAAGACAACACTTGGCGTTTCTGTGTGGATTATAGGAAGTTAATTGAACTCACAATTAAGGATAAGTTCCCCATTCCTGTGATAGGTGACCTTCTTGATGAGCTTCATGGTGCTAGATGGTTTACAAAGATAAATTTGAGATCTGGATATTATCAAATAAGGTTATATGCTCCAGATATACCTAAAACTGCCTTTAGAACTCACCATGGTCACTATGAGTTCAAAGTTATGCCTTTTGGCTTGACAAATGCACCTGCTACCTTTCAAGCACTAATGAATTCAGTTTTTGAAGAATATCTTAGAAAGTTTGTTCTGGTCTTCTTTGATGATATCTTGATTTATCGTGCTTCACTTTCAGATCATATTCAACACTTATCCATTGTTTTGTCACTCTTAAGAAAGCATCAGTTGTTTGCTAAATTTTCCAAGTACTGTTTTGCACAATCTTCCTTATAGTATTTGGGTCATATAATTACAACAAAAGGAGTGGCAGCTGATCCTGAGAAGATTGCATCTATGACCAATTAGCCAGTTCCCACTACTCTTAAATAGTTAAGAGGATTCTTGGGACTCACTGGTTATTATAGGAAATTTTTGAGAGGATATGGTTATATCAGCAAGCCATTAACTGATTTCCTCAATAAAAATGCCTTACATTGGTCCACATCATCACTAGAGTCCTTTGAAGCATTGAAACATGCTATATGTACCACACTAGTCTTGGCACTTCCATATTTTTCTAAAACATTTGTAGTTGAAAATGATGTTTGTTCTGCTGGAATTGGATCTATTCTCATGCAAGAGGGTAGGGTCATTGCTTTTTTCAGCAAACCATTGGGCCCTCAAGCAATATCTATTTCCACTTATGAAAATAATTATTGGCAGTGGTCAGGGCAGTCACTAAATGGAAGCATTACCTAGCTGGCCAGCATTTAATTATTAACACTGACCAACAAAGCATAAAGTATTTTATGGATCAAAAATTAACTACTGTTCTGCAACAAAGGTGGCTCATGAAATTACTAGGATTTGATTACACAATCCATTACAAGCAAGGCAAGGAAAATACAGATGTAGATGCATTATCCAGGCTTCCATTAGATACTTCTTCAAGTTGTAATGTTATAGCTCTTTCTTCTCCAACTTGGATACAAGATATCATTCAAAGTTATCATTCAGATACAGTGGATGACCAACTCATTCCTAAACTACTAGTAAGTGCTACTGCAATACCCCATTTTACTTACAATTAGGGGATTCTACGATACAAGGGAAAAATATATTGGAACTGAAAGTACCTTGAGAGCAAACATTCTAGCATCTATACATGCTTCAGCTATATGAGATCATTCAGGGATTCAAGGTCGTTATATGAGAGCCAAGAATTACTTTTATTGGCAAGGATTGAAGAAACAAATGTCCTTATTTGTCAGCCATTGTGATACCTGCCAAAGAAACAAAACAGAATCTACACATCCAGCTGGTCTTCTCCAACCAATGCCTATTTTCAATCAAGCATGGAAACACTTCACAATGGGTTTCATAGAAGGCTTGCCAAAGTCCAATAGAAAGGATGTCGTCATGGTTATTGTTGATAGATTAACAAAGTATGCTCACTTTTTGATAGATTAACAAAGTATGTTGATAGAAAGGATGTTATCATGGTTATTGTTGATAGATTAACAAAGTATGCTCACTTTGTCAGTTCGATTCATCCATTCACTGCTTCCTCTGTTACTCAATAATTCATCAACAATGTCTTCAAACTTCATGGCATGCCTGCTTCAATTGTCTCTGATAGAGATAAAGTATTCACCAGTTTATTTTGGCAAAAACTCTTCAAGTCAGTGGGTACTAATCTCCATCTTAGCACTGCTTATCATCCACAATCAGATGGCCATACTGAAAGAGTAAATTCTTTCTCAGAGAATTATTTGAGGTGTATGACAGGTCACAAACCAAGAAACTGGTTTCCATGGCTCTCTCTTTCTGAATGGTGGTAACCCACCAATCACCACACCAACTTGAGAATGACTCCATTCCAGGCCTTATATGGATACATTCCACCTTGGCTTTTCCCACTGAGGTCACTGCTTCTGTTGCTGCTATTGAGAAATATCTCAAACAAAGAGACAACATGTTAGACATTACGAAGGAATCTCTTTCTAAAGATCAGGAGAGAATGAAGTGGTTTGCTGACAAGAAAAGAATTGACAGATCTTTCTCTGTTGGAGATTGGGTCTACCTCAAGTTACAACCATATAGACAGTCTTCAATATCTCTGCGCAGAGACTTCAAGCTAACAACAAGGTATCATGGTCCTTACATGATTTATAAAGAAGCAACTTGGGGCAACACACACGACTATGCCTACACTACCACCTGTTGGTGATTCAGGTGAGATTATTCTCTTGCCAGTGGCTGTGTTAGACTCTAGAGAAATTACAAAACATGGTCACAAGGTGCCACAACTCTTGGTTCAATGGTCTCACTCCTCACCTGACGACGCAACCTGGGAGGACAAAACACACGTTCAAGTACACTTTCCAAAGTTTCATCCTTGAGGACAAGGATGACCTCAAGATGGGGGTATTGACATATTGTCATATACCTGAGCTGCCATTAGACATTTTACTGAGTGCTTGTAGGAAATTCTGTTAATCCAGTTAATTACAGTAATTATTAACAATTAATGCTTAAAATAGTCGTTAAGTTCTAATGGTCCTGATTCTCCCACGTGTAGGGCGACGGTGACTTATCATTAAGGTTTTGTGTTTCAGTCTCTGTATGTACTGAATCTGTAAGAGCTTTGAGACTTAATGAATATAAAAGAAAAGAAGAACTGCGGGTTCTGAGGAGTAGCAGTGTTCGATCTGAGTTTACCTACGTCTAGTCTCTATGGATAGATAAATCCATTACAGAGAACTCGTTTGGCAAAGCTTCTTGAACCAACCATAAGATTATTCATCATACTAGACATGGCACTGCAAGCATTAGAGGCAGGGTGCACTACACCAAATCAGGAATTCTGTCACAGAGGATGCTGTCACAGTTTATTTTTCAGTAACAGATATATATGTAAAAATTCTTGTAACAAGTATAACTGTTGAGAATTTTTATAATCGTGACAGGATTTTAGATTTAAAGAAGTAACAATAATATCTGTGAAGGATTTTCTGTATAATAACAATTATAGATACTTCTCCCCAATTATTTTCCTACACCAAAAACCACCCCAGTTTTGCAACCCTTAGGATTTGGTTTATCACAACCATGCCAACAATTGCAACCCTTAGGATTTGGTTTATCACAACCATGCCAACAATTGAACAAATTTAACACTTGCATTAAATTTCTAAATACCAAAATTCATTTTATTTTTCTAATTACAATAAAACATTTTATTTTTTGTGCCCAAAAATAATCGAGACTAGTCAAAATATCATTGACTTGTGAAAACTCAGGACTTAGACAAAAACCAAGCCCTCTTTTTCTCCATCGTCCCACAACAATACTTCTTCATTTCTTCATCTCTGTATATCGTTCACTCCGCCATTAACCTCCTGAGAGCGCCGTAGTTTCAGTTTGAAACTAATCCATCAAGACAAAGCTTAGTTTGAATTCGATTAGAATTAGCTAGGTTTATGTTTTCTGTTACTCATCTCGATCGATGTGACCTAAATTCTGAATGACGATGAAGAAGATGGACCACAATGATTCTTTTTATGCTAAATTTCATGATTTTCCTTCTTATTTGATGAGGTAAGCGATTATATGTTCTCTTTTTCTTATGATTGAATTGATAGTCAGTCCTGTTATATGAAATTTGGGAAAGATTATGATAAAAATTAGGGATTTTGTGGAAGTTAGATATCTAGACCTATATGTTAGTTAGTTTTGATTGAGTTTAGAACTGGGTTTTGCTTGTTGGTGGTGTTATTTTTGCGTAGATTCGAAATTGGATCTTGTTAATTAGGGATTAAATTTGTTTGTACTGAACTGGAACTGAAATTTCCTTACTTATGTAGATTCAATAGAGTATGTTGTTCGAGAAGGATAACTTAATTATGGAATTTACTTCAATCATTCGACAATTCAACAGATGAAGCTTGTTTTAGAAGTAAGTCTTTGATGAAGCTTAACATCAAATAGATAATGGATGTGTTTTGGCTTTTCCTTTCTTGTTGTTTTCAATTATTCAACAGATTTTTGATACTTATCAACAATTCCCTTTTTCATATGCCTGATGATGTTATTATATGCTGTTGCTAATTACCCAATTTAAGGTTGATAAGCTCTATTCAGTGTCTCCATCCTAGACCTCTAGTCTCTAGTATATCCACGACAAGTAGCAAGTGGTAATTCATAGAAGCTTAGGTCATTTAAATACAGGATAAGAAAGACACTTCCCAAGGGGAAAGTTACCACTGAAGACAAATTGAAAGAAAATGATGTAGGGTGCCACCCTGCTTTTTAAAGAAAAACGTGTAAAGTATAAAGAAATTGCAAGAAAAATCAGTCTGATACACACTTGGGAGCTATTTATACGCACAACATTATTAAAACCTTTAAGTACTCTGTTTGACCTTCTATTGGTGTCATTGTCGTTCCCCTTTTCAGTTGTATACTATTTGGATTTTAATTAGATTCTAATCTATTACTTGAAAATTGTTGTGATGAAATTGTTTTTGGTCTCAAGTGACCTGTGGCCAGTCGGAGTTAACGATTAGATCATTTATTCGGTTGTCTTAGTATTGGAGCCTAAGCTACTACACACCAAATTGTAGGGAATGTTTAGTGTGTTTCAAGAGTATACCACCACATGACGTTTGAGCAAGAGCAGGGGACTTACCAATCAGCTCTTAAATCCTATGTATGCATATTTTGTCTAGTTTTAGTTTTGCAGATTACAATTAGTGTTAGAATGATAAATTTAAAATCTTACGAACCTTGACAAATTGTCGATCTGGATCAAACGACAAACACTAGTTTCGGACTCTAATTTCAGGCTGATTTTGTGAATCAGATAACGAGTGGAAAGATCAGCAGCCTCGAACTGATATAGATTCTTGTTATCGTTTTATTCCTTAGTTAATATGCAGTTTGCAGGAGTTGCATACTGATGGTCTGTCAGGCTGAAATATTAACAGTTTACTAGTAAACTCCCTTCGGAAATTTTATTTTACAGATGCTATGAACTTAACTCCATTTTAGGTTAAATATCTTACATATTGTCTGGTTTGGTAAAGTCTATTGTTGGTTGACTTGCGATCCTATGACAGGGAAAATAAAATGATGCTTGTCAGAGCTGGAAACTGATATCTCAGCGCTACAACTCTGATTTGTAAAGCTCTGCTATAATGGAACTTAGTTCGCACATGCTTTCTAGGACACTCTAAAATACTGGTAGAATTGGAATTGCATTGATGCAGAGGAAGTACTTGGGGTTTTTCAGCTCAAGTTCATCTGTTATTCTTTTTGTTTTGTGGTTAGAACCTGGAAATTCAGTACATTTATTGCAAATAGTGAATCTAGGTTTTTGATCTATGGAACAATGTTGTTAAATTATGCATACTTCAAATGCATGGAATATGCTAGTGCTTCCACTGGATTTTGGAGAATTTTTACGCTTGTATCTGAATAACTTAAGGAGTTGTTCTCATTTTTCCACTGTACTTTTTTGGACTATAAGTCATTGGTTACTTTTATAATGATGATAGTTTCCCTCAAAATGGTTGACACTGGATCTGTGTGACTTTTTAGATAGTTGATTCTTTATACTGATGATGGCTGCTTTTAGCATCTAGTCATAGTCTCTTTAGAAAGTGGAACTTAGATATTTTCAATGGTGGTGAACTCCGGCATTGAACTTCAGCTTGTATATAGGATGACTTGATCACTTGCACTTGTAGGATTGTTGCAACTTGCAATTAAAAGATGGAGTGGTTTTAGATGAGCATCCTGGAAGTCAGATGGAGGGCCACAAAGGAAAAGATGGAGTCATATATCCTAGTGCAGTTATCCTTCGGATGCCTCGATGAATGCTTATATAATTGACCCGAATCATCACATGATATTTGCTTCTTTTTCTTTAGTGTTTATGAGAGTGGGAATCTTGGGGTTTGATGTGTAGTAGTACTACAGGAGCATATTTTCGTTGTTTCTCATTTTGTCGTGTGGGGTTTTGATCTTCTTTTTCTTTCTATTTCAGATGTTGAACTACAATGTACCTGGAGTTAGGGGATAAAACTCTTGGATCATATTTGGTTTAAGGAAAATCTGATGTTCAATCTTATTTTAGTAAGCTTCTTAATGAGATTGTCTGAAACATATTTTTCCAGGGAAGCTGAATCGTGGCTCTCTGTGATTGATAGCTACAAGCTGTTGAAAGAAGTATTTGTCTGAGGATGAAATTTTTCTCGCGTCGGCGCTTGGCTGGTGCATTGAACGGGTATAGTTTGCAGATACCTCCTACGACAAACACTTCGTTGTTACACTAATATCGCATTTATTGCTTCATCTGAGTATGGTAGATCTAGGAATCTGAACTCTTTTATTGATTGATACTTGCAGCTGCAGGCATATTTTCTTGTTCTAGATGATATGATGGACAATTCTTACACATGGCGAGGTCAACCTTGTTGGTTCAGAGTATCGATGTGAATCTGACTCTTTTATGCTTCAATGTATGGCGGATGGTATGAAATCTGTGTTTTTAGGAATATCGAGTGAACCGAAAAACTTACCTCACCTTCCAATCTGTGTGTTTGAAAGTGTTATTTGCATTTAAATGGAGTTTTTTTTTTTTTTGGCAGTTATACTTTGCTGGATTACTCTGGATTTTGAACTTTGTGCAGCATTCGAGCCACTTGCAGACAAGGTACTGATATACTTCTTGGTGGAAATCTGTTTCAGTGATTGACACTAACAAATTGAAATTAGTACAAGCTAGTTTTGAGCCTGTGGTTTTTATCAAATTTTAATGCCGAGTGTCTTTTCGTTTTTGATGGAGAAATATAGGATTCAGTATCCTTCAAAATTTATTTTGATTTTGATATGTGGTCAGTAATGTTTCATAGTGGTTTTGGTAAATTACAATTATATACTGACCAATGACCCCAAATATATTCTCTACTGTAAAGGTGGTAAGTGCTGACGAGCTGAGAGATGACGAAGAGTACAATGATATTGCTGAGGACGAAGGAATAAACTGTTGCTTCAACAACTACCGTGTGGACGATTATTTACATATGAACCTCACCCGCCATTGACGAAAAATTTGAACCATCTAATTCAAAGTAAGCATTTCCAAAGCTCTTTTGTACTGGGCTCATTCTATAATAAAAATGTCATTAATATTTTGTTTTGTGAGTACTGTTGTGTAGCTTGAGTAAACTGTTATTTATTTTTGGCAGTGATTCGTATAGGCAAATTTTCCATGTATGACTATGGACCATGGCGAAAGTTAAAACAATATGGTCATTTGGATCCCCCAGAATTCAATTTAGCAGACATACCTAAGTCATTGCCCTTATGATAGGTTATGGAGGTAAAGATGCATTAGCAGTTGTAACAGATGTAATACACTCTTAAGGAACTGAAGTGTGGTTCAGAATTGCTTTACCTCGAGGATTATGGTCGGATAAACTTCCTTTTAAGTGTTAGTGCGAAACAAGATGTATATGATAGTATGATTAAATTCTTTAGGTCATTTGGAGCAACTTCAGATAGTTCTTAAATGACGTGCCCGTGATAGTGACAAACTTAAGCCCTTGTGATTGTAAATGCAATTGGCAAACTTTATAATATACTGTAAATATTGGATGCAGGGATCATATGCATCAGTGCGTGTATATGGATTCAGTTGCTACCTTAGAAAGCTGTTATAAGCTAAATGAATATTCTTCGTTTTGGGCTTTTTCATTTATGGTTAATGGAATTCATGAATTTTCTTCTACATGTTGCAATGAATAACAATTGCACAAGGAATTTTCTTCTACAGGTTACAATGAGCATTTTTTGTTACCATTGAAGACTTGTGATATGAGAAAGTTAAGGATACTTGAAGACTTGTAAATAGTAAAGTCATATTGTTGGAAGTTTTGTGTACATTTCCTTTAAATTTTATTAATTTTGCGTGAGTTTTCTCTAAATTTCATCCATTTTATCAACATTTTGTGTGACGTCATTTCGTGTAAATTTCATCCCTTTTGTGCGACATTTTACAACGGTCTGTTATATTTCATGTAAATTTTGTATATTTTGTCAATATATTCCCATTCATTGCTGGTCGAAGTTCAAAATTATGATTTTAGGTAGAATTTCAGTCCAGGGGTAAAATGGTCATTTTATAAAATTTTCGAACCGGTATATTCTCATTCTTCACTAGTCGGCCTTTGAAATTGTCTTTAAAAAAATAGTCATCTTGGGAAGAATTTTAGTTCAGGGTTTTGGTCTAGGGGCAAAATGGTCATTTTAAAAAAAATCAAATAGGTGACAAAATGGACATTTCACTATCTTTCGGGCAAGGGGTAAAATTGTCATTTTCATGGTCTATGGAATATCTTCAGTTCATCCGAATAAGTAACTCAGGTTCAACTCTAGTAATCTTTGAACCTGGGATGTTCAAATCTGATAAATTTCATCTTCAGTTCATCCGAATGGGAAACTCAGGTCGAACTCTTGTAATCTTTGAACCTGGGATGTTCAAATATGATAAATTTCATCTTCAGTTCACCCGAATGAGAAACTCAGGTCAAACTCTAGTAATCTCTGAACCTGGGATGTTCAAATCTGATAAATTTCATCTTCAGTTCACCCGAATGAGAAACTCAGGTTGAACTCTAGTAATCTTTGAACCCGGGATGTTCAAATCTGATAAATTTCATCTTCAGTTCACCCGAATGAGAAACTCAGGTCGAACTCTAGTAATCTTTGAACCCGGGATGTTCAAATCTGATAAATTTCATCTTCAGTTCATCCGAATGATAAACTCAGGTCCAACTCTAGTAATCTTTGAACCTGGGATGTTCAAATATGATAAATTTCATCTTCAGTTCACCCGAATGAGAAACTCAGGTCGAACTCTAGTAATTTCTGAACCTGAGATGTTCAAATATGATAAATTTCATCTTCAGTTCACCGAATGAGAAACTCAGGTCGAACTCTAGTAATCCTTGAACCTGGGATGTTCAAATATGATAAATTTCATCTTCAGTTCACCGAATGAGAAACTCAGGTCGAACTCTAGTAATCTTTGAACCTGGGATGCTCAAATCTGATAACTTTCATCTTCAGTTCACCTGAATTAGAAGCTCAGGTCCAACTCTAGTAATCTTTGAACCTGAGATGTTCAAATATGATAAATTTCATCTTCAGTTCACCCGAATGAGAAACTCAGGTCGAACTCTAGTAATCTTTGAACCTGGGATGTTCAAATCTGATAAATTTCATCTTCAGTTCACCCGAATGAGAAACTCAGGTCGAACTCTAGTAATCCTTGAACCTGGGATGTTCAAATATGATAAATTTCATCTTCAGTTCATCCGAATGAGAAACTCAGGTCGAACTCTAGTAATCTTTGAACCCGGGATGTTAAAATCTGATAAATTTCATCTTCAGTTCACCCGAATGAGAAACTCAGGTTGAACTCTAGTAATCTTTGAACCTGGGATGTTCAAATATGATAAATTTCATCTTCAGTTCACCCGAATGAGAAACTCAGGTCCAACTCTAGTAATCCTTGAACCTAGGATGTTAAATCTGATAAATTTCATCTTCAGTTCATCCGAATGATAAACTCAGGTCGAACTCCAGTAATCTTTGAACCTGAGATGTTCAAATATGATAAATTTCATCTTCAGTTCACCCGAGTGAGAAACTCAGGTCGAACTCTAGTAATCTTTGAAGCTGGGATGTTCAAATATGATAAATTTCATCTTCAGTTCACCCGAATGAGAAACTCAGGTCCAACTCTAGTAATCTTTGAACCTGGGTTCAAATCTGATAAATTTCATCTTCAGTTCACCTGAATGAGAAACTCAGGTCCAACTCTAGTAATCTTTGAACCTAAGATGTTCAAATCTGATAAATTTCATCTTCAGTTCACCCGAATATGAAACTCAGGTCCAATTCTAGTAATCTAGCAAACTGAGTTTGTAAATTTTTATATTTTACAACTCCAGTTCATCGAAATGAGAACCTCAGGTCTATCTATAATAATCTGGCAACCTGAGATTGTAAATTCTGATATTTTACAACTTCACTTCATCGGATATGAGAACCTCGAGTCTATCTATAGTAATCTGGAAAACTGAGTTTGTAAATTATGATATCGAGATGATAAAATCAGAAATTTTACATCTTCACTTCATCCGGATGAGAAACTCAGGTCAAATCTTCTTCATGACATATATGACTAATCGAAATCATCTCTGGATCTCTAATTATTAACTGGATACTACTTCATGACATCTACAATGTTGATTAGATTCTACATTACGACCTCTGGATAGTCAAAATCTATTCCTGATTCTCTAAATGTTATTCAGAATTTACATCATGACCTCCTACTAATCGAAAATTGAAAGAGAAACACATAGAGAAGCACAATTCTCTTGATCCGTATGAAATTCCCAAGCTAAATCTCTATCGTCTATGTGGGTGGCACAAAGATAAGCACAAAGAGAATCACACTTCAGGACTTGTGCAGAGGAGGCTTTGCTGATGTTAAATGGAAGTCAATTGGGTGGTTCAAACATCTGACTTTCATGGCGACGCAGTCCTTCAAATAAACAGGTAGCTTTATGTCTCTTCTGCTTAAATATTACTCTATTTTAACTGCTGCATCCATGAATAACAAACTAATTTTCCTAAATTTAGGATCAATCCGGTGGTATGGTTCATCAGCATGCAGATCCAAACCAGTGGCCTGCTGCAGCTGGTAATATGTACGGATACAATGGAGGTTATGAAGCCTATGGATATGTTTCAGCTGCTCAAGATCCTAACATGTATTCTTACCAAGGCTATGGTGGTCCTGGATATGGTAACTATCAACAGAACCAACAGCAGGTATGATCTTGTTCTTTCCGTCATTTTCTGATTATAAGTTCCAATCTAATTTATCATGTAAATTATAGCCAGGTTAATAACTCTCTAACTTAATTTTTTTTTTGCTTCTTCCAGTGATCTGATCAGATAGCCAGAATCTATGTGGTGGGCAGATAAAAGCTATATTTTTTGAGTAAAGAAGAGGTCAGGTCTTAGTAGTCTAATGGGCGTTTCATGTATCCTAGTTAGAGCTCTTATTTTCCCATTTCCTGCTGCACGATGAATCGAACTACTAGCTTAGGGTAATAAACGTGAAGATATTGTTATTTTCTGGGGTTTTCTTTTTTCTTTCTGGTTTTATATCTGTATATGCTTTTATCTTTCTTGTGGTGATGCTTGTGAGCTTTAGTTGTTGACAACACTATCTGACATTATATCTGGTTTGAAAAGTCAAGTACGAACTTTTCTTAAAATTTAAAAAGACTTGTTTCTTTTTTTTTTCTAGGCGAAAAAAAAAGACATGTTTATTGATAAGATTTTATCATGCTGAAATTTCGAACTTGTATTGGTATTTTCTCGTTTAATCCTGAATTATATTTAATGTGAGATCGTTGTTGTAGGGAAACTGAGTTTGGTCAATGTTAATGTCATTGTTGTGAGTAGATTTTCGCTTTAGTTTATAGGCATTTTACTTTTCGTCTCTCTTTTTCTTGGTATTACTTCTGGATACTTATTGGTAGGCCTGCTTCTGTTTTTTTTTTTGTAGACTGGTGGATATAGTGAAGACATGATACCATCTGTAAGTGATTGATATCTTTCTCAAGTGGAGTCTTTTCTTGCATTTGTTATAATCGGCTCCAGTTCATATTGTAACAGAAGCATCACAGCTTCCAGTTGAGTTCTTGGAGCCCTCCACTGAAAACCGGTTGATTATTGGTTTTGATTGTGAAGGAGTTGATCTTTGTGGAAAACTCTGTATTATGCAGGTATAATTTTAGTACATTTTCTTTGAACTTTCTTTATATGAATTGTAATTTTATCTACATGCTCTTAAATGAAAGGCCTCTGTAAGAATAAGTTGAAAACTAGAGTTGATTTTTTTACAGCACATGAGACACTTAGGTGTGGCAATTATACTCGCATTTTGTGATTTGTAACAATGGTTGTAAGCAGTAAAGGGAAGTAAGATTGTTGGTGTAAATTAGAGTTAGCCATTAGACATGATTGTAGGAATTTGGGAACTGATATCTTTTAACCAGTATGAAATATAATGAGTTGGGAAATTGATGCATGAAATGAAGTTATAAAGGAAGTTTCGTCAACACTGAATGTTCTAGTCGTGTACACGCAGGTGTCAATTTAGTGAACCCCAAACCAATGCTAGATATTTGAAAACTGTGTTTCCATTGATCGTTACATACTTATTAGAAATTATATGTTGTTTGGACATTTGTGTTTTCTTGTTCATCTTTACTGTCGACGTTGTGTGTGCAGAACATGCTTCTCCTTAGTTGTTTTGTCCTTCTGACTGAATGTAAATTTTGCTTTATTTTTGTCAGCTTGCCTTCCCAGATGCCATATATTTGGTTGATGCTATTGAAGGTGGGAATACACTTATGACAGTCTGTAAGCTTGCACTTGAATCTAGTTACATCACAAAAGTCATTCACTTTTGAGTCCTCTAACAAAACCATTATGCGGTCACCTCGTGACAACAATGGCCATGGACCAGCGTGATCCATAATATTTAATAATGTGAGCTTATTTGGTATTGTGTCCTATTAAAAAGTAGCCTTTGTTATCCTATGTGTTGGGTTTAATTTGTTACGAATAAAAATTTCTTAACAAACTGATTTATTTGGAGCAGGTAATGAGGAAGACGAGAGCTATATAACTGATATTAACCGAAAAGAATGTTTGTGAAGTTATGTACTCCGTTATGGCATGCAGCTGGTCCAAATGGATCAGTTAACTATACTTGGCAAAAAAGTAAGAATTTTTCTCTACTTACATTTATGGTTATATCTTTGCCTAGCTCCTGTGCAATTATGTATGCTATTTGTGTCCTGTCTATCAATGGCAAGGAGATGTATTTTCTTTTATTTTCCTTGGCAGGTGATTATACTACATTGACGTATTTTCCTTCCCTTGCTCGAGCTGGCATAGGGAGGATTCACAACTCCCCTGTTGTTTTCTTTCGTCTGTTGTTTGCTTCATTAAACTAACGTATCGGTATTATACTAAAACATGTAGATTTTAACAAGTTGAAGGCATAATCTAACAAAGAATGGTTTCAGAAAGTAAAGTCAACCGTTTGTTACCAAGTGTATCACTGTCGGATTAGTGCAGTGCCCCTAAATACGGTTAGCCTTCTCTTGAACTCTGATTTATGTGGTTAGTATTTCAACAGGATAACGCAACTATGTACTTCAACTAAGATTCTGTACCTGTTTCATTGTTATTGTTATTTGCATTTAGTGTGGTCTGTGTTAGTATGTATTTAACTTCTGCTTAATAGAGTTATCCATGTCTACTTTAGAACTCGTTCCATAAAAAGTTGCAAAGGTAGCATGCAATAAAAGAACATAAATTGGTTGTTTTTAATCCTTAAGTTTCTCAATATAACATCTGAAAAACACTAACTCCAGCTCTTAAACTCCAAAAGTGAAGAAAGCACAAAAAAAAAAAAAAGTCAAAATTGTAATATATCAAGTAATTAATTAAACTTGCCGATTACCTTTGAACTGAGAAACATAACCATTTGGTTTTCGCTAATCCACCATTATAGACTTAATTTTACCCGAACTTTCTTTTTGTAGGCACTGCAGTTATTTCAAAGAAATAATAATCAAAAGCATTGCGAGATAACTGAAACGAAGTGTCCGTCTGCAGACTTGGTTGAGGCATTTATCAAGATAATAGAGGAGAAGGCTGACATGATGTAAGTTTTATCTGCTACTCATTCATACTTTTGCATTACAAGATTATGCTTGTTAGTCCAGTTTTTTATTATACTTTGGATTACAAGTTGGTGATTCTGGAGGAGGCTTTGATAAGTCTGAGTATGGTTATAAACTTCCATCATTTCCTGATGAACTTGTTCCTAATTATAACCTTCACAGCGATAGTATTAGTCAGGTGTATGGCTGCATACCTTCTGTACAAAGTCATGCTCCATGGCAGCAAGAATATCCACAAGAGTTGCCTTCTTACTGATGGTTCTAACAATTTTCCTGCTGCTGCTTAGGATCTCTATGAATGATTGTTTCTGAAATTAAGGATTAAATTAGATATGCATAATATAGTAACAAGGAAGAGATCGAGTATGTTAATAATTTTCTTGGCCTAGCTATTTCGTAACCATCTTCGTAAAGAAGTTTATAAACTAGTGTAAATTTATTTTTTATTTCACCAATATAATTATTTGTTTATATAATTGATTCTGAGCATCCTGTTTATTTTATTCTTCATCATTCTGAGCAATGCCATATGGTGTATGTGCACGGTCTAATTTATTGGGAGTTTCAATGGGATGCGCATTTTAAAAATATATATCATGGATGATGAGTGCCTCACGGGCATGGTTATGATTTCTCACTAATGGAAAACATTCTTTTAAACAGTGATAAGTTAGATCATTTGGAAATATCGATGCCCTCCACCGCCAGCGAGCAATCTGTGAACTACTTGGCTCAAGTAAGAATCTTTGTATCATAACTTTGATCACTGCTTTAGATGGTACAAGATGGTCAGTTTCTGTTTTTTTCTCGTAATGTAGCCAATAGATTACTTCACTGATAGATCAGTGCGGTGTGATACTAATGTGATGTGAACCTTCTATTGTTGGAGTGTTTGAGAAGAGTAGTAAGTTTTCCCGAACAAAAAGACTTTGATATGCTGTAAATTAGCATCTAGATGAAAATTACGCAGAGCCTAGATTAGGTGCTAGCTAGTTAGTGACTGGCATTCCTCTTAATTTCCAGTAATGACGAGTGTCCAAACCTGTACCAAGTCATTTCAGTTGCCAAAAACTGCTTGCTCCCAAGGCTCAAGCCCATACTAGGACAGTGTATAATTACTACTCTTAATAAAATTTTACTAAACAATCTGTTATCACATTCTTGAATGATTGAATCGGTCATCCTGTCAGTCATTGATTGTTGAATACCATTTTTTTCTTCAGCTTGGGTTTACATACGAAGGCAAGAGGGTGAGGCACATGCTGGACAGATTACGCGTCATTAAGGGGCTGCATTACTTTGAGGAGCTTTGTCGTAGCTCAGAGTATTAGCTTTGAATTGTTTTGGGTTAAATTTCATAACGAATAGAACGATTCTGTTGTACTTATGTTTCTAATGAATGTATGAATCTTCTTTTGAGAATGCATGAACTGCACTGCAGCTTGAAAAATAAGAAATTGCAGGCCTGGGTTCCAGGTTTAGTTTTAGTTGTATTACAGGTGTGTAAACTGGAAGCCCAGGTCCATGAAAATGATCTGGGCTACCCATTTTTTTTAAAATTGTAACTGAAAGAATTGTCACGGAGATAACTGTGACAAGAATTGTGGAGTAAAAACAACACGTGTCATCATCTTACTGTTGTTACAAATGAGAGTAACAGTTTAATCATTACAAAAGCTTTGACAAGAGGATGACAGGTGTCCTATGAGCATGTGTTACAAAACAATGGCAACGTTAATATATGTTACTTTTCCCGTCAAAAAAGACACGTGTCTTCGAAACAATTGTTGCAAGGATTCAGTAACAGTTATAGCCGTTGCTGTATATGTGGCTCTTTCGGACACGTGTCA